>WNGS01001437.1:0-19807 GCA_020271785.1 Procambarus virginalis | reverse complement strand
GTGACCAGTAACCACCACCACCAGGGACAGTGGTGGTAGTGACCAGTAACCACCACCACCAGGGACAGTGGTGGTAGTGACCAGTAACCACACACCAGGGGACAGTGGTGGTAGTGACCAGTAACCACCACCACCAGGGACAGTGGTGGTAGTGGACCAGTAACCACCACACCAGGACAGTGGTGGTAGTGACCAGTAACCACCACCAGGGACAGTGGTGGTAGTGACCAGTAACCACCACCAGGGACAATGGTGGTAGTGACCAGTAACCACCAACACCAGGGACAGTGGTGGTAGTGACCAGTAACCACCACCAGGGACAGTGGTGGTAGTGACCAGTAACCACCACCACCAGGGACAGTGGTGGTAGTGACCAGTAACCACCACCACCAGTGACAGTGGTGGTAGTGACCAGTAACCACCACCACCAGGGACAGTGGTGGTAGTGACCAGTAACCACCACCACCAGGGACAGTGGTGGTAGTGACCAGTAACCACCACCACCAGTGACAGTGGTGGTAGTGACCAGTAACCACCACCAGGGACAGTGGTGGTAGTGACCAGTAACCACCACCAGGGACAGTGGTGGCAGTGACCAGTAACCACCACCACCAGGGACAGTGGTGGTAGTGACCAGTAACCACCACCACCAGGGACAGTGGTGGTAGTGACCAGTAACCACCACCAGGGACAATGGTGGTAGTGACCAGTAACCACCACCAGGGACAGTGGTGGTAGTGACCTGTAACCACCACCACCAGGGACAGTGGTGGTAGTGACCAGTAACCACCACCACCAGGGACAGTGGTGGTAGTGACCAGTAACCACCACCACCAGGGACAGTGGTGGTAGTGACCAGTAACCACCACCAGGGACAGTGGTGGTAGTGACCTGTAACCACCACCACCAGGGACAGTGGTGGTAGTGACCAGTAACCACCACCACCAGGGACAGTGGTGGTAGTGACCAGTAACCACCACCACCAGGGACAGTGGTGGTAGTGACCAGTAACCACCACCAGGGACAGTGGTGGTGGTGACCAGTAACCACCACCACCAGGGACAGTGGTGGTAGTGACCAGTAACCACCACCAGGGATAGTGGTGGTAGTGACCAGTAACCACCACCAGGGATAGTGGTGGTAGTGACCTGTAACCACCACCACCAGGGACAGTGGTGGTAGTGGCCAGTAACCACCACCACCAGGGACAGTGGTGGTAGTGACCAGTAACCACCACCAGGGATAGTGGTGGTAGTGACCAGTAACCACCACCACCAGGGACAGTGGTGGTAGTGACCAGTAACCACCACCACCAGGGATAGTGGTGGTAGTGACCTGTAACCACCACTAGGGACTGGCAGCTCAGCTTAATGCATCAATCACAGTTGACAGGTAACAATAAAAAGAAAGAAAAAAATGTCCATTTGGGGCCAGCGCAGAGGAACCCGCGTGTGGATACACGGATCCACGTGTCTTTTAACCCACATGTGTCCGCATGGCTGTGCGGCAGCATGTGTGGATACAAGTATTATTCACCGATCATCTGGTCTAAATGGTTACAACATCAATAAATTATCCGCAAGTAGACATATGTAATGTTCGCGGATATTAGGAGATACACAACAGATACTGTGTTTACTACTGTGTTGCTACTACTACTGAATAAAGTGTAGATTTGCTTAAGAACAGTGTTGGTAAGAAATATTAAGTTGACTACGAGAAT
Source organism: Procambarus virginalis (assembly GCA_020271785.1). Classification (NCBI taxonomy): domain Eukaryota; kingdom Metazoa; phylum Arthropoda; class Malacostraca; order Decapoda; family Cambaridae; genus Procambarus; species Procambarus virginalis. The sequence continues at coordinate 18,084 of WNGS01001437.1, read as the reverse complement.
TACTTTGATGTAGTTTTGCAAATAAAACTGGATGACTGACTACATTTATTGGGGAACTGTATTGCGGATGATAATATTTGACAAAGAACTAGTTACTGAATGGAAGAAACAATTGGTTCAAAGAAACAAAGAACATAAAAAATTGAGACTAAGTAAGGGAATGAACACAGTGAACATACGGAGGGGAACACAGAAAAACATGTAAGAAAAGCTGATGAATACAGTGAACGTGCTGGGAATATGAACTTACACAGAACAATAAAACAGAAAATATGACTAGAATTTGTAGAGAACATCATGAGACTAAGAGAACGATCACAGAAAAAATGGAGAAAACTGGTGAAAAAAATATGAACTGAATGGGCTGTGAACATTTGAAGAACATGGAGTGAACATGGAAAACATGGATGAGAATACGAAGAACACAGTGAATGTAGAGAAAATATGCAAATACAGTATGTTTATTGAAGGTTTGGATAAGTTGGGGATGAGAAGGTAATGTAGGGAAAGGGTAAGGAGAGATTTTTGACCGTGCAATTATTGCTTACTTGGGTAAACAAAAGATATTGAAGGTAATGTGTTATATGACCGTGTGAATATTACATAGCTGAGTACAACAAGGGTATTAAAGGTAAAGATGCCTACTTTGATAGACTGGAGAGGGACTTGATCTGAAATAATTTGATGAACATTGAACTAAGGAGGAGGACAAGAGCTGAAACTTAGTTAATGTCTTGATTTATTTTACTACGTTAGACATATAGTGATCTTAAATTTTAGGGGAATTGATCTGATAATAAAGAACATGTACAAATGAGCTAAAACAGTGGACTTGAGCTAGAGTTTGGTAACTGTTTGGAACTATTTTACTACCTCTGAAAATACCGAAGTTACAAATTTTAGGGAAATTAGTCTGTTACTAAACAACTTGTACAAATGAACTAAGGTGGGGGACATGAGCTGGAGCTCGGTAACTGACTTTATCTTATTTACTGCGTCTGTTATACAGAGGGTATAAGTTTTGGGGAAATGGAATAGGTATTTACGAAGATACGAGAGGGAACAAAGGCTGAGGACAGGAGCTAGAACTCAGTAATTGTTCGGATTTATTTACTACGTCTGAAATATGACTGTTTAAAATTAGGCTAAAATTGGGTTATTAGTAGCGAAAATGTGGTCTCTAACAAATTTGGCTCTTCAATTGGACTCTGATTAATTTTGATCATGAACTGGACTCTGTTAAAATCTGGTTGTCTATGAACTCTGAATTTACGCCATTACTGGACTCTGAATATTTGGCCTTTACTGGACTCTGATGAATTTCTGTCTACGAACGGACTCTGACTAATTTTAGGTAAAAAATGGACTTTGTCAAATTTTGCTCACAGAGTGGACTCTGAATAATTTCTGTCCCAAACCGGACTCTGAATACTTTCGGGGACAAAGTGGACTCTGACGAATTTTGAGCTTAAACTGAACTCTGACGAATTTCTGTGGTTAATTGGACTCTGTTAATTTTCAGGGTAACACTTGACTCCGATGAAATTTGCTAACAAAGTGGACTCTGACGAGTTTTTGGTATAAAATGGACTCTGATGAAAATTGGTTTGAAAATGGACTCTGAAGAAATTGCTAACAAAGTGCACTCTGACGAATTTGAGCTTAAACTGATTGACTAATTTTCGGTCTTAAATGCACATAAAACTAAATGTTATGGCAAAGTTGTCTGTTTTCCCTAACAAAACGTCTAAGACAATATTCTCTGAAAATGGTCTTTGAAAATATGAGGTGCTGAAAAGTGGTACAATATGTCCGTAGAGTTAACCTGGAAATGCTGTGTCCTAAAGGGGATTTTTTCTAAATTTTTCTATACAATTTTCCTACTTATTTTCCTTATAAGAACGCTTAACGAACTTCTATCATCCCAGAAATTTTTTTCTCATACGATTTTCCTAAATTCCAAGTCTGTGACTAGCCAATTTTACCTGAAACCCCTGACTATCCACCGGCCCTTTTTCTTTAAAAAAAAAAGGGCCGCTGGATAGTCATCCCTACTACTACTGTGTGTTTCTTACGCTCTCTCAAAGGCGTTCATGTGCATGTCTAAGCTACGCTTGAAACACTCCAGGGGAGCCCATGTCCAGACTGTCCCACGGTAATGGCTGCCTTAAATCACCCATTTCCGCGGCTTGAGTTAGCCCTGAATGAAAGAAAATGGGACTATTATTTAAAGCAATAACACTTCCCACGGAAAATAACAACGTTCCTACAACGTTGGAACAAGGCGTAACAACCAATCTAACACGCTTCAATACCTAACAAGTTGTAACAACCAATCTAACACGCTGTAATACCTAACAAGTTGTAACAACCAATCTAACACGCTGTAATACCTAACATGTTGTAACAACCAAAATAACAAGAAGTAACAACTTTGCTACAAATTGCATTTCAACGATATTTTAGCTTATGAATCTTTTGTGTGGTGAGGTGTGACTGGGTATATATGATCCCAGTCTCTTATATGTCCTCTGTCTGTAATTCGTTTATATAATATAATGTGTTCAAACACGAAAACGTTCGGATTTTTCGTTTAATTTTCTCATATATATATATATATATATATATATATATATATATATATATATATATATATATATATATATATATATATATATATGCAAACAAGCCTGAATGGTCCCCAGGACTAGATACAACTGAAAACTCACACCCCAGAAGTGACTCGAACCCATACTCCCAGGAGCAACGCAACTGGTATGTACAGGGACGCCTTAAACCACTTGACCATCACGACCGGACATAAGGAAGTGATAGCCGAGGCTATATGAACCACTTCCCCGCCGGCACTCGGATGGTAATCTTGGGCATAGCATTTTATCAAATCACCTCATTTTTTGGGGCAACACATCCTCACGTGTTGCCCCAAAAAATGAGGTGATTTGATAAAATGCTATGCCCAAGATTACCATCCGAGTGCCGGCGGGGAAGTGGTTCATATAGCCTCGGCTATCACTTCCTTATGTCCGGTCGTGATGGTCAAGTGGTTTAAGGCGTCCCTGTACATACCAGTTGCGTTGCTCCTGGGAGTATGGGTTCGAGTCACTTCTGGGGTGTGAGTTTTCAGTTGTATCTAGTCCTGGGGACCATTCAGGCTTGTTTGCATTTGTGTTCCTCACGTGTTGCCCCAAAAAATGAGGTGATTTGATAAAATNGTGGTAGTGACCAGTAACCACCACCAGGGACAGTGGTGGTAGTGACCAGTAACCACCACCAGGGACAGTGGTGGTAGTGACCAGTAACCACCACCACCAGGGACAGTGGTGGTAGTGACCAGTAACCACCACCAGGGACAGTGGTGGTAGTGACCAGTAACCACCACCAGGGACAGTGGTGGTAGTGACCAGTAACCACCACCACCAGGACAGTGGTGGTAGTGACCAGTAACCACCACCACCAGGGACAGTGGTGGTAGTGACCAGTAACCACCACCACCAGGGACAGTGGTGGTAGTGACCAGTAACCACCACCACCAGGGACAGTGGTGGTAGTGACCAGTAACCACCACCAGGGACAGTGGTGGTAGTGACCAGTAACCACCACCACCAGACAGTGGTGGTAGTGACCAGTAACCACCACCACCAGGGACAGTGGTGGTAGTGACCAGTAACCACCACCACCAGGACAGTGGTGGTAGTGACCAGTAACCACCACCACCAGGGACAGTGGTGGTAGTGACCAGTAACCACCACCACCAGGACAGTGGTGGTAGTGACCAGTAACCACCACCAGGGACAGTGGTGGTAGTGACCAGTAACCACCACCACCAGGGACAGTGGTGGTAGTGACCAGTAACCACCACCAGGGACAGTGGTGGTAGTGACCAGTAACCACCACCACCAGGACAGTGGTGGTAGTGACCAGTAACCACCACCAGGGACAGTGGTGGTAGTGACCAGTAACCACCACCACCAGGGACAGTGGTGGTAGTGACCAGTAACCACCACCAGGGACAGTGGTGGTAGTGACCAGTAACCACCACCAGGGACAGTGGTGGTAGTGACCAGTAACCACCCACCAGGGACAGTGGTGGTAGTGACCAGTAACCACCACCACCAGGGACAGTGGTGGTAGTGACCAGTAACCACCACCAGGGACAGTGGTGGTAGTGACCAGTAACCCCACCACCAGGGACAGTGGTGGTAGTGACCAGTAACCACCACCACCAGGGACAGTGGTGGTAGTGACCAGTAACCACCACCAGGGACAGTGGTGGTAGTGACCAGTAACCACCACCCAGGGACAGTGGTGGTAGTGACCAGTAACCACCACCACCAGGGACAGTGGTGGTAGTGACCAGTAACCACCACCAGGGACAGTGGTGGTAGTGACCAGTAACCACCACCAGGACAGTGGTGGTAGTGACCAGTAACCCCACCACCAGGGACAGTGGTGGTAGTGACCAGTAACCACCACCACCAGGGACAGTGGTGGTAGTGACCAGTACCCCCACCAGGGACAGTGGTGTAGTGACCAGTAACCACCACCAGGGACAGTGGTGGTAGTGACCAGTAACCACCACCAGGGACAGTGGTGGTAGTGACCAGTAACCACCACCAGGGACAGTGGTGGTAGTGACCAGTAACCACCACCAGGGACAGTGGTGGTAGTGACCAGTAACCACCACCAGGGACAGTGGTGGTAGTGACCAGTAACCACCACCACCAGGACAGTGGTGGTAGTGACCAGTAACCACCACCACCAGGGACAGTGGTGGTAGTGACCAGTAACCACCACCAGGGACAGTGGTGGTAGTGACCAGTAACCACCACCACCAGGGACAGTGGTGTAGTGACCAGTAACCACCACCAGGGACAGTGGTGGTAGTGACCAGTAACCACCACCAGGACAGTGGTGGTAGTGACCAGTAACCACCACCAGGGACAGTGGTGGTAGTGACCAGTAACCACCACACAGGGACAGTGGTGGTAGTGACCAGTAACCACCACCAGGGACAGTGGTGGTAGTGACCAGTAACCACCACCACCAGGGACAGTGGTGGTAGTGACCAGTAACCACCACCAGGGACAGTGGTGGTAGTGACCAGTAACCACCACCAGGGACAGTGGTGGTAGTGACCAGTAACCACCACCACCAGGGACAGTGGTGGTAGTGACCAGTAACCACCACCACCAGGGACAGTGGTGGTAGTGACCAGTAACCACCACCACCAGGACAGTGGTGGTAGTGACCAGTAACCACCACCAGGGGGGGTGGCAGTGGTGGTAGTGACCAGTAACCACCACCAGGGACAGTGGTGGTAGTGACCAGTAACCACCCCACCAGGGACAGTGGTGGTAGTGACCAGTAACCACCACCACCAGGGACAGTGGTGGTAGTGACCAGTAACCACCACCAGGGACAGTGGTGGTAGTGACCAGTAACCACCACCACCAGGGACAGTGGTGGTAGTGACCAGTAACCCACCACCAGGGACAGTGGTGGTAGTGACCAGTAACCACCACCAGGGACAGTGGTGGTAGTGACCAGTAACCACCACCACCAGGGACAGTGGTGGTAGTGACCAGTAACCACCACCACCAGGACAGTGGTGGTAGTGACCAGTAACCACCACCAGGGACAGTGGTGGTAGTGACCAGTAACCACACACCAGGGACAGTGGTGGTAGTGACCAGTAACCACCACCAGGGACAGTGGTGGTAGTGACCAGTAACCACCACCAGGGACAGTGGTGGTAGTGACCAGTAACCACCACCACCAGGGACAGTGGTGGTAGTGACCAGTAACCACCACCACCAGGGACAGTGGTGGTAGTGACCAGTAACCACCACCACCAGGGACAGTGGTGGTAGTGACCAGTAACCACCACCACCAGGGACAGTGGTGGTAGTGACCAGTAACCACCACCACGGGACAGTGGTGGTAGTGACCAGTAACCACCACCACCAGGGACAGTGGTGGTAGTGACCAGTAACCACCACCACCAGGGACAGTGGTGGTAGTGACCAGTAACCCCACCACCAGGGACAGTGGTGGTAGTGACCAGTAACCACCACCACCAGGGACAGTGGTGGTAGTGACCAGTAACCACCACCAGGACAGTGGTGGTAGTGACCAGTAACCACCACCACCAGGGACAGTGGTGGTAGTGACCAGTAACCACCACCACCAGGGACAGTGGTGGTAGTGACCAGTAACCACCACCAGGGACAGTGGTGGTAGTGACCAGTAACCACCACCACCAGGACAGTGGTGGTAGTGACCAGTAACCCACCACCAGGGACAGTGGTGGTAGTGACCAGTAACCACCACCACCAGGGACAGTGGTGGTAGTGACCAGTAACCACCACCACCAGGGACAGTGGTGGTAGTGACCAGTAACCACCACCACCAGGGACAGTGGTGGTAGTGACCAGTAACCACCACCACCAGGGACAGTGGTGGTAGTGACCAGTAACCACCACCAGGGACAGTGGTGGTAGTGACCAGTAACCACCACCAGGGACAGTGGTGGTAGTGACCAGTAACCACCACCAGGGACAGTGGTGGTAGTGACCAGTAACCACCACCAGGGACAGTGGTGGTAGTGACCAGTAACCACCCCACCAGGGACAGTGGTGGTAGTGACCAGTACCCCACCACCAGGGACAGTGGTGGTAGTGACCAGTAACCACCACCACCAGGGACAGTGGTGGTAGTGACCAGTAACCACCACCACCAGGGACAGTGGTGGTAGTGACCAGTAACCACCACCAGGGACAGTGGTGGTAGTGACCAGTAACCCACCACCAGGGACAGTGGTGGTAGTGACCAGTAACCACCACCACCAGGGACAGTGGTGGTAGTGACCAGTAACCACCACCACCAGGGACAGTGGTGGTAGTGACCAGTAACCACCACCAGGGACAGTGGTGGTAGTGACCAGTAACCACCACCAGGGACAGTGGTGGTAGTGACCAGTAACCACCACCAGGGACAGTGGTGGTAGTGACCAGTAACCACCACCAGGGACAGTGGTGGTAGTGACCAGTAACCACCACCAGGGACAGTGGTGGTAGTGACCAGTACCCACCACCAGGGACAGTGGTGGTAGTGACCAGTAACCACCACCACCAGGGACAGTGGTGGTAGTGACCAGTAACCACCACCACCAGGGACAGTGGTGGTAGTGACCAGTAACCACCACCACCAGGACAGTGGTGGTAGTGACCAGTAACCACCACCACCAGGGACAGTGGTGGTAGTGACCAGTAACCACCACCAGGGACAGTGGTGGTAGTGACCAGTAACCACCACCAGGGACAGTGGTGGTAGTGACCAGTAACCACCACCAGGGACAGTGGTGGTAGTGACCAGTAACCACCACCAGGGACAGTGGTGGTAGTGACCAGTAACCACCACCAGGGACAGTGGTGGTAGTGACCAGTAACCACCACCAGGGACAGTGGTGGTAGTGACCAGTAACCACCACCACCAGGGACAGTGGTGGTAGTGACCAGTAACCACCACCACCAGGGACAGTGGTGGTAGTGACCAGTAACCACCACCAGGGACAGTGGTGGTAGTGACCAGTAACCACCACCACCAGGACAGTGGTGGTAGTGACCAGTAACCACCACCAGGGACAGTGGTGGTAGTGACCAGTAACCACCACCAGGGACAGTGGTGGTAGTGACCAGTAACCACCCACCAGGGACAGTGGTGGTAGTGACCAGTAACCACCACCAGGGACAGTGGTGGTAGTGACCAGTAACCACCACCACCAGGGACAGTGGTGGTAGTGACCAGTACCACCACCACCAGGGACAGTGGTGGTAGTGACCAGTAACCACCACCACCAGGGACAGTGGTGGTAGTGACCAGTAACCACCACCACCAGGACAGTGGTGGTAGTGACCAGTAACCACCACCACCAGGGACAGTGGTGGTAGTGACCAGTAACCACCACCACCAGGGACAGTGGTGGTAGTGACCAGTAACCACCACCACCAGGGACAGTGGTGGTAGTGACCAGTAACCACCACCAGGGACAGTGGTGGTAGTGACCAGTAACCACCACCACCAGGGACAGTGGTGGTAGTGACCAGTAACCACCACCACCAGGGACAGTGGTGGTAGTGACCAGTAACCACCACCAGGGACAGTGGTGGTAGTGACCAGTACCACCACCACCAGGGACAGTGGTGGTAGTGACCAGTAACCACCACCAGGGACAGTGGTGGTAGTGACCAGTAACCACCACCACCAGGGACAGTGGTGGTAGTGACCAGTAACCACCACCACCAGGGACAGTGGTGGTAGTGACCAGTAACCACCACCACCAGGGACAGTGGTGGTAGTGACCAGTAACCACCACACCAGGGACAGTGGTGGTAGTGACCAGTAACCACCACCAGGACAGTGGTGGTAGTGACCAGTAACCACCACCAGGGACAGTGGTGGTAGTGACCAGTAACCACCACCAGGGACAGTGGTGGTAGTGACCAGTAACCACCACCAGGGACAGTGGTGGTAGTGACCAGTAACCACCACCACCAGGGACAGTGGTGGTAGTGACCAGTAACCACCACCACCAGGGACAGTGGTGGTAGTGACCAGTAACCACCACCACCAGGGACAGTGGTGGTAGTGACCAGTAACCACCACCAGGGACAGTGGTGGTAGTGACCAGTAACCACCACCAGGGACAGTGGTGGTAGTGACCAGTAACCACCACCACCAGGGACAGTGGTGGTAGTGACCAGTAACCACCACCACCAGGGACAGTGGTGGTAGTGACCAGTAACCACCACCAGGGACAGTGGTGGTAGTGACCAGTAACCAACATCAAGGACAGTGGTGGTAGTGACCAGTAACCACCACCAGGGACAGTGGTGGTAGTGACCAGTAACCACCACCAGGGACAGTGGTGGTAGTGACCAGTAACCACCACCAGGGACAGTGGTGGTAGTGACCAGTAACCACCACCACCAGGGACAGTGGTGGTAGTGACCAGTAACCACCACCACCAGGGACAGTGGTGGTAGTGACCAGTAACCACCACCACCAGGGACAGTGGTGGTAGTGACCAGTAACCACCACCACCAGGGACAGTGGTGGTAGTGACCAGTAACCACCACCAGGGACAGTGGTGGTAGTGACCAGTAACCACCACCAGGGACAGTGGTGGTAGTGACCAGTAACCACCACCAGGGACAGTGGTGGTAGTGACCAGTAACCACCACCAGGGACAGTGGTGGTAGTGACCAGTAACCACCACCAGGGACAGTGGTTGTAGTGACCAGTAACCACCACCAGGGACAGTGGTGGTAGTGACCAGTAACCACCACCACCAGGGACAGTGGTGGTAGTGACCAGTAACCACCACCACCAGGGACAGTGGTGGTAGTGACCAGTAACCACCACCAGGGACAGTGGTGGTAGTGACCAGTAACCACCACCAGGGACAGTGGTGGTAGTGACCAGTAACCACCACCAGGGACAGTGGTTGTAGTCACCAGTAACCACCACCAGGGACAGTGGTGGTAGTGACCAGTAACCACCACCACCAGGGACAGTGGTGGTAGTGACCAGTAACCACCACTAGGGACAGTGGTGGTAGTGACCTGTAACCACCACCTCCAGGGACAGTGGTGGTAGTGACCTGTAACCACCACCACCAGGGACAGTGGTGGTAGTGACCAGTAACCACCACCACCAGGGACAGTGGTGGTAGTGACCACTAACCACCACCACCAGGGACAGTGGTGGTAGTGACCACTAACCACCACCACCAGGGACAGTGGTGGTAGTGACCTGTAACCACCACCTCCAGGGACAGTGTTGGTAGTGACCAGTAACCACCACCACCAGGGACAGTGGTGGTAGTAACCAGTAACCACCACCACCAGGGACAGTGGTGGTAGTGACCAGTAACCACCACCACCAGGGACAGTGGTGGTAGTGACCAGTAACCACCACCACCAGGGACAGTGGTTGTTGTGACCAGTAACCACCACTAGGGACAGTGGTGGTAGTGACCAGTAACCACCACCACCACCAGGGACAGTGGTTGTAGTCACCAGTAACCTCCACCAGGGACAGTGGTGGTAGTGACCAGTAACCACCACCAGGGACAGTGGTGGTAGTGACCAGTAACCACCACCACCAGGGACAGTGGTGGTAGTGACCAGTAACCACCACCACCAGGGACAGTGGTGGTAGTGACCAGTAACCACCACCACCAGGGACAGTGGTGGTAGTGACCAGTAACCACCACCATCAGGGACAGTGGTGGTAGTGACCTGTAACCACCACTAGGGACTGGCAGCTCAGCTTAATGCATCAATCACAGTTGACAGGTAACAATAAAAAGAAAGAAAAAATGTCCATTTGGGGCCAGCGCAGAGGAACCCGCGTGTGGATACACGGATCCACGTGTCTTTTAACCCACATGTGTCCGCATGGCTGTGCGGCAGCAGGTGTGGATACAAGTATTATTCACCGATCATCTGGTCTAAATGGTTACAACATCAATAAATTATCCGCAAAGTAGACATATGTAATGTTCGCGGATATTAGGAGATACACAACAGATACTGTGTTTACTACTGTGTTGCTACTACTACTGAATAAAGTGTAGATTTGCTTAAGAACAGTGTTGGTAAGAAATATTAAGTTGACTACGAGAATTACTTTGATGTAGTTTTGCAAATAAAACTGGATGACTGACTACATTTATTGGGGAACTGTATTGCGGATGATAATATTTGACAAAGAACTAGTTACTGAATGGAAGAAACAATTGGTTCAAAGAAACAAAGAACATAAAAATTGAGACTAAGTAAGGGAATGAACACAGTGAACATACGGGGAACAGAGAAAAAACATGTAAGAAAAGCTGATGAATACAGTGAACGTGCTGGGAATATGAACTTACACAGAACAATAAAACAGAAAATATGACTAGAATTTGTAGAGAACATCATGAGACTAAGAGAACGATCACAGAAAAAATGGAGAAAACTGGTGAAAAAAATATGAACTGATTGGGCTGTGGACATTTTGAAGAACATGGAGTGAACACAAAATAAGGATGAGAATATGAAGAACATAGTGAATATAGAGAAAATATACAAATACAGTATGATTATTGAAGGTTTGGATAAGTTGGGGATGAGAAGGTAATGTAGGGAAAGGGTAAGGTGAGATTTTTGACGGTGCGATTATTGCTTACTTGGGTAAACATAAGATATTGAAGGTAATGTGTTATATGACCGTGTGAATATTACATAGCTGAGTACAACAAGGGTATTAAAGGTAAAGATGCCTACTTTGATAGACTGGAGAGGGACTTGATCTGAAATAATTTGATGAACATTGAACTAAGGAGGAGGACAAGAGCTGAAACTTGGTTAATGTCTTGATTTATTTTACTACGTTAGACATATAGTGATCTTAAATTTCAGGGGAATTGATCTGATAATAAAGAACATGTACAAATGAGCTAAAAGAGTGGACTTGAGCTAGAGTTTGGTAACTGTTTGGAACTATTTTACTACCTCTGAAAATACCGAAGTTACAAATTTTAGGGAAATTAGTCTGTTACTAAACAACTTGTACAAATGAACTAAGGTGGGGGACATGAGCTGGAGCTCGGTAACTGACTTTATCTTATTTACTGCGTCTGTTATACAGAGGGTATAAGTTTTGGGGAAATGGAATAGGTATTTACGAAGATACGAAAGGGAACAAAGGCTGAGGACAGGAGCTAGAACTCAGTAATTGTTCGGATTTATTTACAACGTCTGAAATATGACTGTTTAAAATTAGGCTAAAATTGGGTTATTAGTAGCGAAAATGTGGTCTCTAACAAATTTGGCTCTTCAATTGGACTCTGATTAATTTTGATCATGAACTGGACTCTGTTAAAATCTGGTTGTCTATGGACTCTGCCTAATTTACGCCATTACTGGACTCTGAATATTTGGCCTTTACTGGACTCTGATGAATTTCTGTCTACGAACGGACTCTGACTAATTTTAGGTAAAAAATGGACTTTGTCAAATTTTGCTCACAGAGTGGACTCTGAATAATTTCTGTCCCAAACTGGACTCTGAATATTTTCGGGGACAAAGTGGACTCTGACGAATTTTGAGCTTAAACTGAACTCTGACGAATTTCTGTGGTTAATTGGACTCTGTTAATTTTCAGGGTAACACTTGACTCTGATGAAATTTGCTAACAAAGTGGACTCTGACGAGTTTTCGGTATAAATGGACTCTGATGAAAATTGGTTTGAAAATGGACTCTGAAGAAATTGCTAACAAAGTGCACTCTGACGAATTTGAGCTTAAACTGATTGACTAATTTTCGGTCTTAAATGCATATAAAACTAAATGTTATGGCTAAGTTGTCTGTTTTCCTTAACAAAACGTCTAAGACAATATTCTCTGAAAATGGTCTTTGAAAATATGAGGTGTTGAAAAGTGGTAAAATATGTCCGTAGAGTTTACCTGGAAATGCTGTGTCCTAAAGGGGATTTTTTCTCAATTTTTCTATACAATTTTCCTACTTATTTTCCTTATAAGAACGCTTAACGAACTTCTATCATCCCAGAAATTTTTTTCTCATACGATTTTCCTAAATTCCAAGTCTGTGACTAGCCAATTTTACCTGAAACCCCTGACTATCCACCGGCCCTTTTTCCTTGAAAAAAAAAAAAAAAAGGGCCGCTGGATAGTCATCCCTACTATTACTGTGTGTTTCTTACGCTCTCTCAAAGGCGTTCATGTGCATGTCTAAGCTACGCTTGAAACACTCCAGGGGAGCCCATGTCCAGACTGTCCCACGGTAATGGCTGCCTTAAATCACCCATTTCCGCAGCTTGAGTTAGCCCTGAATGAAAGAAAATGGGAATATTATTTAAAGCAATAACTCTTCCCACGGAAAATAACAACGTTCCTACAACGTTGGAACAAGGTGTAACAACCAATCTAACACGCTGTAATACCTAACATGTTGTAACACCCAATCTAACACGTTGTAATACCTAACATGTTGTAACAACCAAAATAACAAGAAGTAACAACTTTGCTACAAATTGCATTTCAACGATATTTTAGCTTATGGATCTTTTGTGTGGTGAGGTGTGACTGGGTATATATGATCCCAGTCTCTTATATGTCCTCTGTCTGTAATTCGTTTATATAATATAAGTGTTCAAACACGAAAACGTTCGGATTTTTCGTTTAATTTTCTATATAATATATATATATATATAATATATATATTATATATATATATAATATATATATATATATATGTCGTACCTAGTAGCAGAATGCATTCTCAGCCTACTATGCAAGGCCTGATTTGCCTAATAAGCCAAGTTCATGAATTAATATTTTTCACAATTTTTTTCTTAGAAATGATAAAGCTACCCCTTCATTATGTATAGGTCAATTGTTTTTTATTGGAGTTAAAATTACCGTAGATATACGACGAACCTAACCAACCCTAACTAACCTAACTAACCTATCTTTCTAGGTAGGTGAGGTAGCCGAAAAGCTAGTTAGGTTAGGCTAGGTTAGGTAGGTAGGTCTAGGAGTCGAAAAATAATAATTCATGCAAACTGGGCTTATTATGCAAATCGGAGCCTTGCATAGTAGGATGAGAAGTGTCGTCTGGCTACTAGGTAAGACATATAATTATATAATATATATATATAATATATATATATAATATATATATATTATATATAATATATATAATATATATATGTGACGGTAACGAGTTGGAAATGGTGGTCGGCAGTCTTCCAACTAGCAGGTGTCAGTGCTGGGCCACATATAATATATAAAAAAAAGAAAAGGAAAAAAAAGAGAAAAAAAAAGAATGACTGCGTGATTTGGTAATCTGTGGTAAGGTTGGAAAGACTAAAAGCAATAATAAAAAATATGGATTTTAATAACAATAAAAACACAAATTGAAATAAATGCAAAATCTTGGCTTACTGGCAAAATAATAAACAATATAAACATGAAAATAGATTACGTTAATGGGGAGGAGAATTGATATACAAAAGTAAGTAAAATATGAATGCTGGAATATATGCACTAACTATGAACCTCTATTTGACCACACAGAGTGAGTCACTTAGGAGTTCACAGCTTGCGAGCACACAATATTCTGGCTGGCAGAAACGCAAGGGACTCCAACAATAACTGGTGAGGTCTTGTGATTGGCGGGGAGCCGGAGTGGAGTGTTGGTTGGCGGCCAATGAGGAAGCTGGATGGTCGCAAGTCGCTAGTTAGGCCGTTGAAGGGTTCGGCGCGTCGACCAGGTGCAGCAGTGGGGGGGAAGGAGGGAGTTGCTGGTACGTGTGGCTAATATGTACGTTTAGCCACTACAAAACGTATCTTGTATATTGATGAGGACAGGCGTGATTCGCAGAAATAGCAGGCTAAATCTCTGATAAGAGATTATCGTCACAACTCTCCCCCGAAGCCTGCCGTTTCGGGTGAATCACGTCCACTGGAGGTAGAGTGGGAGGTGGAGCTGCCTCTACCTCATGCACTCTGGAGAGGGCATCAGCGATGATGTTATCAGGCCCCTTGATGTAGCAGATCTTTAAGTTGAAGCCTTGAAGATATAAAGCCCATCGCAGCAGACGTTGGTTATTAAATTGGGCTTGATGTAAAAATCTCAGAGGGTTGTGGTCCGAATAGATGGTAGTGGACCTAGCACCGTGCAGATATGGTGCAAAGTGTTGTAAGCTCAGGACGATGGACAGGAGTTCCTTCTCTATAGTACTGTAGTTCTTCTGATGAGGCTTCAACTTGCAACTGTAGTAGCTGACAGGTAGAACCTCCTCGCCTCGCTGCTGCATTAAGACACTTCCGATGCCGGTACCACTGGCGTCGACATGGAGGATGAAAGGCTTCTTGATATCTGGTGAGGCGAGAATGGGATTAGAACAGAGGAGGAATTTGAGTTGTTCGAATGCAACGGTTTGCTCTCTGGTCCAATTATACCGTTGCTTGGGACTGGTTAAGGTGATTAATGGGGTTGCAACAGTGCTAAAATTCTTCACAAACCTACGGTAATAGGAAGCAAGACCAAGGAAGCGCAGGAGCTGCTTCCTGGTAGTAGGCTGTGGATACTGTTGGATTGCTTGAATGTGAATGTTTAACGGAGCCAGGTTGCCACTCCCTATAACATGACCCAGGTACCGCACTTTACCTTTCGCGAAGGTGGACTTGCCCAAATTGATGGTGAGGCCGGCTTTCAGGAGCTTGTAGAACAATCGTTGTAGCTGGAGCAGGTGTTCGCTCCAGGTGTTGGATGCTACCACAATGTCGTCCAAATAGGCATAGGTGTTTTCCAAGCCCTGGATGACGCGGTTGACAGCTCTCTGAAAGGTGGCTGGGGCATTGCAGAGTCCAAAGGGAAGGCGATGGTACCTGTAGAGACCAAAGGGGGTTATAAAGGCGGACAGTACCTTAGCTCGCTCCGTTAAACTCACCTGGTAGTAGCCCTTTAGTAGGTCTACCTGAGACAGGTAGCGGGCATTACCAATGGCATCCAAAATGTCGTCTACCCTGGGTATTGGGTAGGCGTCCTTCACTGTGACCTGGTTCAACTTCCTATAATCCGTACACAGACGGATTTTGCCGTGAGGTTTGGGTACCAGGATGCATGGTGA
The DNA here is from genome assembly GCA_020271785.1 of Procambarus virginalis. NCBI lineage: Eukaryota > Metazoa > Arthropoda > Malacostraca > Decapoda > Cambaridae > Procambarus > Procambarus virginalis. The sequence continues at coordinate 2,360 of WNGS01001437.1, read as the reverse complement.
GGCCCAGGGGGACTCACAGGGGGTAGCCAGTCCATGGTCCAAGAGATACTGTACCTCAGCCCGCATGACTTCCGTTTTGCTCGGGCTGATTCGGTAGAATGGTTGGCGAATCGGCTGGGTGTCAGGTAGCAGTTGGATGTCGTGCCGAGTTACGTACACTCTTGGGGGTCATCTCGAAACAACTCTTGATATTCTCTGACGAGTTTGATTAGTGGAGCACTATTATCGTCCTGAAAATGATGTTGAAGGTTAGTAAGGATTTCCGAGTTAGAGAGCGCTGTCTCAGTGTCAGTGCTCTCGGAAGGAGAAGCAGGGAAGGTCTCACTGTGGCTGTATGGACCTGTAAATGAGGTGAAATTGGTTAACACAGTGGGAGGAACCCCATGGTAGGGCTTGAGTAAATTAATGTGGCACAGCTGGGTCTTCCGCCGCCTATCGGGTGTCTCGAGAACGTAGTTGAAGTTGTTCCGGCACTCCTTAACACGGTAGGGTCCTGAGAACCTGTTCTGTAAAGGAGAACCTGGGATAGGGAAATAGGCAAGCACTAAGTCTCCTGGTGTAAACTTCCTTACTTTACAGTGCCGGTCGTAACGAGTCTTCATCCTCTCCTGGGCTCTCTGTAGGTTGTTGCTGGCAAAGGAATGGACCCTCTCTAGAATGTGTCGGAGATTTTGGAGATACTGGGGCACACTCTGATGCTCACTGAAGGTGTCATCACGTAGAGAATCCTTGAAAGCCTTGAGAGGTGTACGGCACTTACGTCCGTAGAGCATCTCATAAGGAGATACTCCTAGTGACTCGTTGGGAAGACTTCTGAAAATACACAAAATGAGATCAATTTGCCTATCCCAATCCTTTGAGGTCTCATTACAGAATTTTTTAAGAGTGCCTTGATGGTTTGATGACTACGCTCGAGAGAACCCTGTGAAGCAGGATGATAGGGGCTGGACAGTACCTGTTTGATGTTGAACTCCTCCAGAGTCCGTTTGAAGAGATCACTGGTGAAGTTGGTACCACAGTCGCTCTGAATCTCCCTCGGAAATCCATACTGGGTGAAGATTTTCAGTAGTCTTCACCACTGTAGCAGCTGTAATATTTTGTACTGGATTTTGTATCGGAAATCTGGTGGTAGGACACACTGTGGTTAAGATATATGTTAGTTGCACTGGCCGAGTCAAGGCCAACGCAGTGGATAATGAGCTTGTGGAAATCCTGTGGAATGGGGTGCTCGGTGCACTGGATGGGTGTCGGTTTCCTGGGTCAACTGTTTCAACACGTGCACACCTTGGCATAATTTGACATAAGTTTTGACGTCGTTTACCATACTGGCCAGTAGTAGTCTTGTCGAATTCCATGGTAAGTCTTGTTGAACCCATAGTGTGACAAAGCGCCGTGGGCCAGGTGTAGAATCGTGGGCCGCAGGCTGGTGGGAATCACTAGTTGTTCAACATTTGCCCAATCGTCCTCGTCCTTCAGTTTACTGGGTCTATACCTGCGATAGAGTATTTCGTTCTCCATAAAGAACCCAGGAACACTGTCGGATTGGGTTTCAGCCTGAAAGAATAATGGTGTCAATGTAAGATCATCTCTCTGTAACTTACGGAACTCCACGCGGTCAGGTTAGGGGGTAGTTTCGAAGGGTCCTGAGGGACAGCGGTAGCAGTAGAGTCGGCTGGCTGTGGACGTGCAGCTTGAGCACGGGTGGTCACCATAACAGGAGGAGAACCTTCATCACTCTCTTGAACCTTTACTGGGAAATGTTCAAAATCGGGTTATCCACCACAGAGTTGCTTACCTTGGATATGTCCTTGATGATCAGGTTGTTTGGTTGTTGGTCTTCTGCCAAGTCGTTGCCCAGGAGAAGTTGCACTCCAGGCATGGGAAAAGGCTTTTCCCTGACGGCGACTTGGACTTCACCGGTCACGAAGGGACAATCCAGGTAAACTCGGGCAAGTGGATAGGAGTTGTAGCAGTAAGGTCAGTGATGAACACAGTCTCTCTGTGTAGGCGACGTTGGGCACAGCCGATTTCAAAACGATCGATTGTAGGGCCGCTGTGTCCCTTAGGATCTTAAGTCCGAAACGTCCCTCTGAATCTGAACCGTGGGTAGAGATAGTTCCTGGATAGAGATGCTTGGTAAGAGAGAGAGATCATTAGCATGAACACCAACATTCATTACAGGCTTACCGGACTTAGGGTGAGTAGTTTAGACTTAGGGGGTTCGACGTTACCTTTAAATTGGGACTTACCACATTTGTCAATGGTGTGTCCATATAATCGACAATACCTGCAGTACAGTTGAGAGGTACCTTGATCTGGGCTCGCTTTCTCGTAACTGTACCAAGACTTCTTGCTGGTAG
>WNGS01001436.1:20225-31589 GCA_020271785.1 Procambarus virginalis | reverse complement strand
AACATATATTATGTGAGAAATCTTTAAAGAATTCTGATAAAGAAGAGATCTAGGGGTGGTTCTAGATAGAAAACTATCACCTGAGGACCACATAAAGAATATTGTGCGAGGAGCCTATGCCACGCTTTCTAACTTCAGAATTGCTTTAAATACATGGATGGCGATATACTAAAGAAATTGTTCACGACTTTGTTAGGCAAAAGCTAGAATATGCAGCGGTTGTGTGGGTGCCATATCTTAAGAAGCACATCAACAAACTGGAAAAGGTGCAAAGGACATGCTACTAAGTGGCTTCCAGAACTGAAGGGCAAGAGCTACAAGGAGAGGTTAGAGGCATTAATATGCCAAAACTAGAAGACAGAAGAAAAAGAGGTGATATGATCATACATACAAAATAGTAACAGAATTGATAAAATCGATAGGGAAGATTTCCTGAGACCTGGAACTTAAGAACAAGAGGTCATAGATATAAACTAGTAAACACAGATGCGAAGAAATATAAGAAAATTCACTTTCGCAAACAGAGTGGTAGACAGTTGGAACAAGTTATTGGAGAGAAAGTGGTGGAGGCCAAGACTGTCAGTAGTTCAAAGCGTATATGACAAAGAGTGCTGGGAAGACGGGACACCACCAGCGTAGCTCTCATCCTGTAACTACACTTAGGTATTACACTTAGGTAATACACTAGAAGGTGAAGGGACAACGACATTTCGGTCCGTCCTGGACCATTCTCAAGTCGATTGATGATTCGACTTGAGATGGTCCAGGACGTACCGAAACGTCGTCGTCCCTTCACCTTCTAGTGTGTGGTTGGTCAAATACTTAGCCACGTTATTGTGACTCATGCTGCACAACAGCATTATTTCATCCATCTAGGAATCTTGAAATGGCTTCTTATGGTCCTTTACAAAATAAACTTGTGGTCAATTATTAATTTACAGGATTTAGTAACTGGGATTGTGATAATAGCAATATTGTGGTGATAATTAGCACTGTGCGTAATATTGTGGGAGGAGGAATTTTAGTGAGGGAGGGAGGGAATCGAGGTAGTGTCACTGCTTGGCAGCCACTCTTGTTTTGCTCACCATACTAGGTTAGTGGTTCGCCTTGGTGAACACATATGTAGATGGGTATATACAATGTGTGTGTATATAGTGTAATAACAGCAACAGGACTATGTTGGGAAGGGCCATTTTGGTGAGGGAGGTGGCATCGTACTCGTAGCATCGCTGTCTGATGTGTGATTTGTCATGCAGTGTATAGTGGCCACTGTGTTGTTTGGACACAATACCAGCTTAGTTGCATAGTTATGGTGCATAAAACATGTAAGATACATGTACATAACATGTGTAAATAGTGTACTAAAAACAATAACAGTATGGAGGGAGGAGGAATGTTGGCGAGTAAGATGTTGGAGGAGTGAGGGAGGGCTGGCTGCGTGTGGCAGCTCATACTTGCGGAGTTCTGAGTGTGTTGATGGTGAATGTATATAGTGTGTGATAGTGTATAGTTTGTAAATATACATAAGTGAACATGAAACATTGGATATATGAGTAATATATGTGGACACATTTGTGATGCATGTAACACAGTTTCTTGGGACAGTGCAGATGTTTTACTGCCAAAATGTTATGTATGTGTTCATTATACATAGGATTGGCATGAAAGAAACAAAACAAATGTATTTGGAAATGTATGCAAAAAATTAACAAAAAAACATTTGTGGCAACTCGCACATGTTGAAGTTGGCGCGCGATTGCCTCCGGGAGTCTAAGTAACGGGCGACCACGAAATTGTGACGTCACATGCCCCTTTCCAGATCCCATTGTGGCCAAATTAACACTTTCAGCCGACCGGCGAACGAGGGATGAAAAAACGTATGTGCGCACGGCGTTTTTGTCGCTTAAGCGGCCAAACAAAAATGTGTATACTCTTTTTACTCTTCTGACGTTAGTTCTCGAGCTACGTATTTCATTTTGGTACCAATGTGTTTGCAATAAAATTCTCTAGAAGAACATCAGTAAAAACGGTCACTAAAAGTATAGGGAGACCAGCACCAAATAAAGAACTACGTAGATGACTCGCCGTGAGCGCAAAACGGCAACAAAATGTTTCTACTCTTGGGATTGTTGTCAACTCCACACTTGTCCTACAGCGTTAATTTTGGTATCAATGGATTCACAATGAAATTCCCAACACAGAGATATGAATATAAACGTAGAATCATAGTCGCGGCCCACCCGCAAGAGTGTGGGAAGTGGTGGAACTGTTACCCGGTATCGGTGACGCAACGACACAAGCGCGATACGGTGCTTCGAAAGTTTATACTTATTTGACTGTCCTGACATTATTTTTGTATGTACGTCATTCATTTTTGTGTCAATGTGTTCGCAATAGAATGTTCTATAAGCACGTAGGTAAAAAAGATCAACAAAGCGTAAGTTAGAATAGCGCCAAATATAAAACAACGCTGCAACATATCAGTGAGCGTCAAACACACACGAAATGTTTATACTATTGTTATGTTTTTCAAGTTTATACTTGTTGCACACAGTTATTTTTGGTTGTACATGGATCGGAATAAAATTCCCTAAACAGACATATGCATATAATAAATGATAAGGTGTAAACATGCCCAGTATAAACGGCTAAAGTCACCCACCTGCAACCCGTTTGGGACACTCTTGCAGACACGCAACACCCCGAAAAAATCTATGAAGTTTCGAGTCTACTTACGGCAGTTTATGGGATACAGTGTTCATTCTGGTATCAAAATACTCCCAATAAGTTATACTACAAGAAATTGGACAAAATAGGTGTACTTACCAAGAAAAAACTGGTTGTGGAAGAGTAAGTTGAGCATCTTTTCTTCACTCCACCTTCTTCAGGTCAACATTCCTGAAGTTGCTCAACAGATGTTTTGTAGGTGGAGTGAAGCTGTTGCGGGTGGTTACTTCTTCACCACCCAATACACTCTTTTCCGGTGGTAACTGGTGTAGCAGGGAATAACACAGAGTGCAACGTTACAGGTCTTGCATCCTATGTTGGTGTCCTTCCTTTTACCGGACCGTGCACAGACATGACACTTGAGACGTTTTGTTTGTAAAGTTTGTAAAGTTCTTGTTTCAGTTTGTAGTTCAGGCGATGTTCAGAATCAACAATAGGGCCACGTCTTCTCTGTGTTGGTTGAGCATTTGAGTCAGAGTCATCTGACACAACCGACTTGTCAAATGGCAGTGTGCCAGACATCTTGGGTTCTGAGTCCGTTCCTGCGTCAGCTTGAGGTGTTGAAGTAAATAAAGGCCGCCTCACACCAGATGGTCCAGGAGTTTGCACGGCGTCAGCATAGGCAGGACCTGTGTCATCATTTATGTCTGGAGCGTGCTGCAAGTGATGAGATACTGTTGCTATTTCAGGCCAATCTTCTGTCCCAGTGCAATAGGGCCCAAATTGCCACCTCGTGGAATTGTAGCAATGTTAGCTTTTTTCGATCAGTTGTATAGTATTTGTACAAAACAAAGGCATTATGCAATGCCATTTGCAGAAAATAAAACGTGATCTTTTTGGTCCACTTGTGAGTTTTCCTGGTAAAATGGTAATACTTCACCATTTGATCGAAGTGGTCCACACCTTTCATGAACTTATTGTATTCACAAATTGCAGTAGGCTTGTTCACTGGTACCTGTTGTAGTCGAGTTGTTCCGTCGCGATTGCGCAATCGTTTCCTTTGCTGACATTGCTGAGTGTCTGCATTGTGGATGTTTGTAATGATTGAGACCACTCGCTTGTCTTTCCACAGTAGAATGAAGGTGTTATCTTTGCGGCGGTATATGGTGGTATCCAGTGGAAATTTAGCCTTGGCTATTGTTTGCAATTCCTTTGGGGCGCCGTGTAGCAGTCTAATTGTGCCACATGTGTACACCCCAAGTTCTCTCAATTTTTCTGTTAGGTTTACCGAGTTGTAGTGCAGTTTCACTGCTAGAATCACTTGGCACAGTTGGTCGTGTAATCCTACGTCGAGAAACGTTTCTGGTAGTTAGTTTTCTAGGTGGTTTACATGCACCACGTGTGCGCCTAGATGGAGGAGGAGGAGGGAGTAGCGGTGCCTCATCCTCCTCTGTGAGGTGCTCGGTCTCCTCATCACTCGTTGCTGTATCATTCGCTCTTTGGACGCCACTATAATCGTTGTAGTCATCTAAATCATCTTCAAGTCCTTCAACATCACCTGCATCATACTCAGCTTCTGATAAAGCTGCCACAACTTCAGGAATTTTCGTGGGTGTGAGTTTCATTCCCTTGAACTTTTGATAAATCATAGTTATTCTGTCCTCTTTCGAGGCCTTGGACACTTCCTTGGGCGTAGAACGGCTTGGGCCTTGACCTGGATCCTTTGTTGATGAATGTATTGGGTATAAAACACACGGAAACGGGTATAAATGCAGAAAACCGTTCGAGTTTGGCGCGCGAGGGAAACGTGATCGACTCACGAAACGTGACGAGAAAACATTGGGCCTGTCACGTGACCGGGTAGGCAGACGCGCCATACGCCCTAGCAGTGAGAAAGAGAACTTCATGGCGCTCAGTTTGAAACAAACCAGAAGTAAATCGGATAAAAATTGAATTTTATACAAATATTTTTTACGAAGACATAAATTTGAGTCCTTGAGACGAAACAGGACTCGCGGGAGAGTCCTTGGCATGAGAAAGTGTTAAGTACAATTTCATTTTTTTTTACATGTCTGTGATCAGGGATGGGTATTTAACATTTTCATAAACAAAAACAAAAAATTTGGCAAGAATTTGTTTCCTGTGCAAAGGGGGGGGGGGGGGCATATTTGGAGCTCGAGCAGTACAGTGGTTAAACCGCACATATCGGGGGAGGGGGGCCCCTGGAAGCGAAAAATATTTAAAATATTTTATAGCATTGATGAGTAATACATAATAACACAAATAATTATGAGTAACTATGTTATTATGCTCTATTTTGTTATATATAATATAAATACATTGTCCAATTTTAGTATATGTTACCTTCATCAATGTCCCAAAACTGTTTTTTTTTGGAGTTTTTTTTTAAGATTTTAGTTTTTTTTTTTATTTTAGATTTTGTTGTAACCTTTCCATCCTGGAGAGTGCATACCCTTCCTTAACTTTGTGATGATAGAATGAAATTGGTCAACAAATAAATCAGTCACAACTCGCAGAACTTGAGACTGAATTTTTTTGGCAGATTTTTTTCTCAGATTTCAAACTTTATTTTCTTTGTCTCTTTGGGTTGTTTTGATGATTAGGGACCAGATTAGGGCTTTATCACAGATATAAAGTATACCCTAAATATATCCCTAAATCATTTTAATTATTATAATTATCCCTATACAGTGGTACCTCGAATAACGAATTTAATCCGTTCCAGCGCCATGTTCGTCATGTGAAATGGATATCATACAAAACTAATGTCTCCATTTAACCACTGTGATGGCTATGTTTATTGTGAGATTCCCCCAGTGTGCATGACATCAAGTGTTCCCAAAAAATCATTTTTCTTTGTAAAATGATAAATTCCCTTCCCTAAACATGTCTATGTAAAAATAATTACCAAATTCCACTTACTTTGGCTGTGAGGACGTGGACAAGGTATGCTGTGAAGTCATCAGGGGCTGGTCGGCCGTGTGTGAAGCTCCCAGACACAGTTGCGCAGGCCATTCAAGCACTGCGTGTTGCCACAAATATATTTTCAAATATTTGTTCTGTGTATTTCCAATGTAGGCGATGAGTCACAATAACGTAGCTAAAGTATGTTGACCAGACCACACACTAGAAGGTGAAGGGACGACGACATTTCGGTCCATCCTGGACCATTCTCAAGTTGATCATTCGACTTGAGAATGGTCCAGGACGGACCAAAACATCGTCATCCCTTCACCTTCTAGTGTGTGGTTTGGTCAACATATTTCCAATGCGGTTTTATTTGTTTCTTTTATCGTATATGATGCATACAGTACAACCTCGATTCAACGTACTATATGGGACCAACCCCAGTTCGTTGGAGCATTGGATTCGTTGCAAGAGGTGACTTCAGGAGGCATTTGTGTCAGTGTCTTTTTTTCTTGTACACAATAAAAATGCATTATCATATTACATACTGTACCTATATATTACTTCTCTACTAAAAAATACTCTAATTCATAAATTTACCTTAGTGTTGGAGTTATGTCCATCTTGAAGTTTCGTGAAGTTGTGAATGCTCTACAGTAAATACGTACTGCAGTGCAGTATGCTGTTAGCACTGTGTTGATTAAAAGTAGTTCTGCTGTATGTTGAGTACTACAATACAGTTTATGAAAACTATTGTACACAAAAATTACTGCAACTTTAATTTTAACACTGTGTACACACTTAAATTTAACACTTGTTCTAACTGTTCACGTCACACACAATGTTTTTAGATGTTTGCATCAGCTTTGCTGGTGCTCACTGCTGCTGTGGGTTCAGCTGCTTCTGAGCTGGTGCTGGCTGCTGTTGTACCAGTGCTGGGTACAACTGTGCTCGTGCTGGGTATGGCTGTTCTTGTGCTGGGTTTGGCTGTTCTGCTTGGTTTGGCTGTTCTTGTGCTGGGTACGGCTGTGCTCGTGCTGGTTGATTTTCTGCTACTAGTTCTTGCAAAATATTGCTTAATTTTTGGCATTAATAAGGCACTATTAGTAAGCCTCTGAGACATTTTGTTTTATAACCAAAGAGCAGTAGTAAAAAAATGGTCAATTCCACAATTATTCTTCCACTGGCGGATAAATACTGTACGTTAATCGCAGACAAAGCTAAGGGCACTGGGTGTGTACGAACGCAGACTAAGTCTATACGTCTATACTATAGGTCTATACTATATGTATAAGTCTATACTATAGGTCTATAATATATGTATAAATCTATACTATAAGTCTGTATCGGCCTTTATAACACCCACTGTCCTATGCTAACGAAACAATTCACAACTAAAAGGCTAAACAATCCTTGGCTTACAAAGGGGATATTTAAATCCATTAATAAAAAACATGACCTTGAGACGAAGTATAGATTAGGAATTGTCTCCAAAGAATTCTCAAAGAATTACTCATCATTGCTATCTAAAATACTTAGGAGAGCCAAAATTAAATACTACGAAGATAAATTTACCCACACAAAGGGCAATATTAAGAAAACATGGAGCACAATTTCTCAAATATTGGGATCAAAGAAGATTATAAATAACAAACCAATACTCCCGTCAAATAATGATGGTCTGCTTTCAGCCTCTGACACTGCTCTTGAGTTGAATAGGTTCTTCACTTCCATTGGGTCATCCCTTGCAAATGATATTCCATCTTCCAGTACTAATATTCAGGACTATCTTACAGGTAACTATCCACAATCTCTGTACCTAATGCCTATTAATTCCACTGATGTTACTGACATAATCCTTTCCCTTAAAACCAAGTCTAGTGCACTTGAGGAGATACCAACTCTTTTTACAAAAAAGCCTCCAGATTTTTAGCTCCTGCCATTGCATTGCTCTTCAACAAGTCACTTGAACTCAAAACCTTTCCAGATATTCTAAAAAAAAAAGCGAGAGTAACCCCTGTCCACAAATGTGGTGATCCCACTGATGTTAACAACTTCAGACCTATATCAATTCTGCCAAACTTGTCAAAAATATTTGAAAAACTAATCTATAAGCAGCTTTACTCTTATCTCGCCAGCTCAATATACTTAGCTCTTGTCAATATGGCTTCAGACCCCAAAAAAGCACTAACGATGCACTTATTAGTATGATTAACTTGATACATACAGCTCTTGATAAAAATGAGTTCCCTGTTGGGTTATTTGTAGACCTGCATAAGGCTTTTGACACTGTTAACCAACAAAACCTTCTTCTTAAATTACAACATTATGGAGTCAGAGGTCACTCCCTGCAGAACATTAAGTCTTACCTTACTGACAGGCTCCAGTATGTTTCTGTGAATAATTCAATTTCTCCCACCCTACCCATCAACATTGGTGTTCCCCAGGGCAGCATACTTGGCCCTCTCCTCTTTCTCATCTACATTAACCCTTAAACTGCGCAACGCGCCTGCAGGCTCACGTCTGGTTTGCGCAACGCGCCTCTGGGTATTTGTATTTTTCACGTTCCATTCAAAACTCCCGCGGCTACATGGGGTTCACATCAGCTTCCTCAGGGCTCTTGTAAACAGACGCCATCTTTAAAAAAAATCGTGGTCCACATTCCCGGGTGTGGGAGCCTCAGTAGTGTGTGAGCAACCAAGGCTGGCGCTCGCAGCATGAGCGCACAGCACTGCTGTTCAGCGTGTGACCACAGCATCGCCTAATAATGTCAAAAATATATATATAACTTGTATTATTTAGCCATGATAGTATTATAGAAGAGCCTGAGTGTGATAATGACTGGGTACAATGTTCAAATATCAGTGATTCAATGCTGTTCACGATGTTCACAGCGCTTGCCACAGCACCACAGCATTATTTCGTCCATCTAGGAATCTTCAAATGATTTCTTAGGTTCCTTTTCAAAATAAACGTATGGTCAATTATTCATTTACAGGAATTAGTGACCAGGATTGTGGTTATAATTAGCATTGTGCGTAGTATTGTGGAAGGAGGAATTTTGGTGAGGGAGGGAGGGCGAGAATTGAGGTAGCCTCATTGTGTGTGTGTGTGTGTGTGGCTGCCACTCTTGTTTTGCTCACCATACTAGCTTAGTGGTTCGCTATGGGCAAAACATGTGTACATGGGTATATATAGTGTGTATATAGTGTAAGAACAGCAACAGGAGAATGTTGAGAGGAGCTATTTTGGTGAGGGATGTGACGTAATCGTAGCGTCGTCTGCTGTGTGATTTTTCATGCAGTGTATGGTGGCCACTGTACTGATTGGACACAATACCGGCTTACTTGCATAGTTCTGGTAAATAAAACATGTAGATAGGTATATAGAACATGTGTAATAAGAACTATAACAGTATGGTGGGAGAAGCAATGTTGGCGAGTAAGATGTTGGAGTGAGGGAGACTGGCTGGGTGTGGCTGCTCTCACTCGAGGTGTTCTGAATGTGTTCATGGCCAAATGCTCCTATTGGCCAATACGAGGCAGCTCATATTGGCCCATACGAGGCAGCTGCTATTGGCCCATATGAGGCAGCTCCTATTGGTCCATATGAGGCAGCTCCTATTGGCCCATACAAGGCAGCTCCTATTGGCGAAGCAGCTGCTATGCGATGTTCTGAATGTGTTGATGGTAAATGTATATGGTGTGTGACAGTGTATAGTGTGTACATATGTTGTAAATACATAAATGAACATGAAACATTGGTGTGAATAACTGTATGATGGGAGGGGGCAAAGTTGGCGAATACAATGTTGGAGAAGTGAGGGAGGGCTGGCTGGGTGTGGCAGCTCTTACTCGCGGTGTTCTGAGTGTGTTGATGGTGAATGTATATAGTGTGTGACAGTGTATAGTGTGTAAATAGATTGTATATATACATAAATTAGCATGATACATAGTAAATATGTGTTGCATATGTGTACACAAGTGTCATGCACGTAACACAGTGTCTTCGGACAGTACGGATGTTTTACTGCCATAATATAGTGTACATGTTCACTATACATAGGATTAGCACGTAAAAACAAATAAAATGTATTTGGAACTGTGCAAAAAAAAAATGAACGAAAATATATCCGCGGCAACTCGCGCGCCCCGCCCCGAGCACCCCACCCGCCCTGGGAGCTTACGGCACGGGAGCACGGGGAATGATGACGTCACGCCCCAACTCACGAACCCCATAGCAGCCAAAGTAAGAACAATTTCGACCTATTTTTTACATACCCATACTGAAGGAAGGGTTTTTGACACTTTAACCCTCAAACCGCTAGGGGCCCAAATGGAATTCACACCCACAGGCGCAACAAAAAAAAAAATCCAAAAATTCTTTCGTCTTATAGAAGTGTTTATTTTTGTTCCCTGATCACGGAAAAAATAACAAAAAAATCGTAGGTGGCATATTTTAGCCGCAATAGGGTAGGGAAGCGTGGCAAAAAAGGGACGTTGGCAGAGCCTTCACCAGACGAGGTCTGCTCCGCCCGAGCTGTCAGACGGCAGTTGCCACAAATATATTATTACCTAATTATTTCAATGTCTCTGATTGATTTTTTCTTAGTTTTTTTGCAGTAATATTATTCCATACAGTGAATTGTGGTATATTTATATTATAAAATGTATGAACCATTGCTGTACTCAAAATTATGGTGTGCATATAAGTGATTCTATTATTATGTTCATAAAACAATAAACAAATAGTTTTGCTGTTGTTACACTATATACACAGGTTATATATAAGTATCTGCATGTTTTGTTCACCATAACGAACTACTAAGTTGGTCTTGTGAGTCAAAAAGCAACGAGGAGTGGCCGCCAAACACCAGCGAGCCACTCACTGCCACTCCCTGCCTCAACACCACCTCACTCACCCTCATTTACCTCCCACAATACTGTTTTTGCATTTATTCACTATACACAGACGTTATATGTACGCATTTACATGTTTTGTTCACCATAACTGTACATCTAAGCTTGTATGGTGAGTAAAGCCACAAAGACGTAGCTACTCACACAGTCAGCTGATCGGCGGCCGCCCTCAAGGCCAGACGCACTAATATTTTTCCTCCAACAATATTGGTTGTGGTGTTATTACGCTATATACACACATTATATATAAGTATCTACCTGTTTTATTCACCATACTTGTACAAATAAGCTGGTATGGTGCCCAAAGACCATAGTAGCCATCAGTAAACAACATGCCAAATCGTGCAGACGATGCTCCTCCTTAACCAAAATGGCGGCTCCCAACCTACTCCTCTCCCTGTTATCTTACACAATACACACGTTATATATAAATATCTACATTTCTGTTCACCATAGCGAACCACTAAGCTGGTATGGTGAGTGCAGTCAATAAATGGTGGCCACACACAGTCAGAAGACGACGCCCACAACCCTCCCTCCACAGCCGTACTCCTCCCTCCATCGAGCACAGCGCTAAATATCACCACAATCACGCTGTTATCAGAATCCTGGTCAGTTTTATCAAAGTCAGGGTCTTCAGTAATACTATCACTGCTAAATATAGCATTATCATTATATTATGGCATTTGTAGGCGATGCTGTGGTCACAAGCTGAACAGCGTGCTGTGAGCTCGTGCTGTGTACGCCAGCCTGGTGGCTGGCTGAATACTGACGCTCTCACACCAAGAATGTGGGCTGGATTTTTTTCTAGGTGGCATCTGGCAACTATCAGTCGTGGCTGTACTATAGC
>WNGS01001436.1:0-12381 GCA_020271785.1 Procambarus virginalis | reverse complement strand
GGACCATGTCTTTTTGGAATAAAGTATGCATGCGATATAATCTGGAAGAAAATATGACAGTCGATGCAATTGAAAAACCTGATTTTAGGAGAGGACATTATGGCAACCTTAGAAAATTTTTTAGTGAGTATAATTGGACAGACTTGTTGCTAGGCAAGGAAGTGAATGAGATGTATGGCAAGTTTTGTGAAATATATGATAAAGGAACAAAAAAATTTATATCAAAACAGAGATGCAGAACTAGGAAACAGGATTGGTTCAACAGAAAGTGCGAGAGGGCCAGAGACCAAAAGTCACAAAAATGGAATCAATACAGGAAGAGGCCAAACCCCCAAACATACCAGCGATACAAAGATGCGAGAAACAACTACACAGCAGTGAGGAGAGAGGCAGAAAGAAATTTTGAAAAAGGGATTGCAGACAAATGTAAAACAGAACCAGGTCTATTCTATAAATTCATAAACAACAAATTGCAGGTAAAGGATAATATTCAGAGGTTGAAAATGGGAAATAGATTCACATAAAATGAAAAGGAAATGTGTGAAACATTAAACGAACAGTTCCAAAGTGTGTTTGTACAAAATGAAATCTTCAGGGAACCAGATACAATAAGAATTCCAGAGAACAACATAGAGCACATAGAGGTGTCTAGAGACGAAGTGGAAAAAATGCTCAAGGAGCTAAATAAGAACAAAGCAGTTGGTCCAGATGGAGTTTCGCCATGGGTTCTGAGAGAATGTGCACCTGAGCTCAGCATTCCACTTCAACTGATTTTTCAGGCATCCCTGTTTACAGGAGTTGTAGCTGATGTGTGGAAAAAGGCTAACATAGTTCCAATCTACAAAAGTGGAAGCAGGGAAGACCCCCTTAACTATAGCCCGGTATCATTGACAAGTGTAATAGTCAAAATATTGGAAAAAATAATTAAAACTAAATGGGTAGAGCACCTGGAGAGAAATGATATAATATCAGACAGACAGTATGGTTTTCGATCTGGAAGATCCTGTGTATCGAATTTACTCAGTTTCTATGACCGAGCAACAGAGATATTACAGGAAAGAGATGGTTGGGTTGACTGCATCTATCTGGACCTAAAAAAGGCTTTTGACAGAGTTCCACATAAGAGGTTGTTCTGGAAACTGGAAAATATTGGAGGGGTGACAGGTAAGCTTCTAACATGGATGAAAAATTTTCTGACTGATAGAAAAATGAGGGCAGTGATCAAAGGCAATGTATCGGACTGGAGAAATGTCACAAGCGGAGTACCACAGGGTTCAGTTCTTGCACCAGTGATGTTTATTGTCTACATAAATGATCTACCAGTTGGTATACAGAATTATATGAACATGTTTGCTGATGATGCTAAGATAATAGGAAGGATAAGAAACTTAGATGATTGTCATGCCCTTCAAGATGACCTGGACAAAATAAGTACATGGAGCGCCACTTGGCAAATGGAATTTAATGTTAATAAATGCCATGTTATGGAATGTGGAATAGAAGAACATAGACCCCACACAACCTATATATTATGTGAGAAATATTTAAAGAATTCTGATAAAGAAAGAGATCTAGGGGTGGTTCTAGATAGAAAACTATCACCTGAGGACCACATAAAGAATATTGTGCGAGGAGCCTATGCCACGCTTTCCAACTTCAGAATTGCTTTTAAATACATGGATGGCGATATACTAAAGAAATTGTTCACGACTTTTGTTAGGCCAAAGCTAGAATATGCAGCGGATGTGTGGTGCCCATATCTTAAGAAGCACATCAACAAACTGGAAAAGGTGCAAAGACATGCTACTAAGTGGCTCCCAGAACTGAAGGGCAAGAGCTACGAGGAGAGGTTAGAGGCATTAAATATGCCAAAACTAGAAGACAGAAGAAAAAGAGGTGATATGACCACTACTTACAAAATAGTAACAGGAATTGATAAAATCGATAGGGAAGATTTCCTTAGACCTGGAACTTTAAGAACAAGAAGTCATAGATATAAACTAGCTAAACACAGATGCCGAAGAAATATAAGAAAATTCACTTTCGCAAACAGAGTGGTAGACGGTTGGAACAAGTTAGGGGAGAAGGTGGTGGAGGCCAAGACCGTCAGTAGTTTCAAAGCGTTATATGACAAAGAGTGCTGGGAAGACGGGACACCATGAGCGTAGCTCTCATCCTGTAACTACACTTAGGTAATTACACTTAGGTAATTACAGGCAGGCAGGCAGGCTGGCTGGCAGGTAGGCAGGCAGGCAGGCAGGCAGACAGGCAGACAGGCAGGCAGGCAGGCAGGCTAGCTTGCAGGCAGGCTGGCTGGCAGGCAGGGAGTGAGTGGTAGTCACGCAGTTGAACCGCGTGACCTTTAAAAGAGAGTATGGGATGTAGGGGAGTGGGTGGTTTGTCGGTGTTGGGGGTGGTGGGGGAGAGACCGGCTCATTCCCAAAGATAAGCCTAACACACTCTACCCATTAGCATGATAGCAGGGAGGGAGGCAGGCTGGCAGGCAGGCAGGCTGACAGGGAGAGATGCAGGCTGGCTGGAAGGCAGGCTGGCTGGCAGGCAGGCAGGCTGGCAGGCTGGCTGGCTGGCAGGCAGGTAGGCAGGCTGGCTGGCTGGCTGGCTGGCAGGCAGGCAGGCAGGCAGGCAGGCAGGCAGGCTGGCTGGCAGGCTGGCTGGCTGGCAGGCAGGCAGGCTTGCAGGCAGGCAGGCTTGCAGGCAGGCTGGCAGGCAGGCAGGCAGGCAGGCAGGCAGGCAGGCTGGCTGGCTGGCTGGCTGGCTGGCTGGCTGGCTGGCTGGCTGGCTGGCAGGCAGGCAGACTGGCAGGCAGACTGGCTGGCTGGCTGGCTGGCTGGCTGGCTGGCTGGCAGGCTGGCTGGCTGGCTGGCTGGCTGGCTGGCTGGCTGGCTGGCAGGCAGGCTGGCTGGCAGGCAGGCTGGCTGGCTGGCTGGCTGGCTGGCTGGCTGGCTGGCTGGCAGGCTGGCAGGCAGGCAGACTGGCTGGCTGGCTGGCAGGCAGGAAGGCCAGCTGGTTGGCAGGATGTTCCTGCAGGCTGGCAGGATGTTTCTGCTGGCTGGCAGGAAACATCCAAATGATGTTTGCCAGACGTCTTAATAATCAGCTAGGATCAATTAAGGACTTTTATAAAGCGGATCAGGACTTCACTTATTGGTGAGTACAAACAAAATATGGTCGCATTTACGCTATGAACCTGTCGATTTTTTCCCTAGATTTTTTTCATAAATTTTTCAGAAAAAATTCTTTTTACATTTCTAGTTTATTTTTTCCCCTCTATTTCTCATTTATGAACTTACAAGTTAACTGATGGGTCTCGTCCCCAAAGGGTTCAGAAACCAAGTGGTGCTCTGTAACTGGAATTATAACAAATATTTTAATTTTGGACGCTCATCATCAAAATTATTTATATATTTCTAGTGATCTGACATAAAATTTCATGTTACATCGCTCGTTTTGGTATCAAATTGTTTGCAATATAAAGGTGCACATTTTAAAACTAGTCCCATAATAATAACACAATAAATAGAATTTTAACAAATATTTTAATATTTAAAATTTAGACCCAAAAAACGTATTTATAATCTTTCAAGTGTTCTGACATCAAGTTTCGTATTATATCTTTCATTTTGGTATCAAATTGTGTGCATTCTAAAGGTGCTTATTTTGAAACTATTCTGAGGTCGATCAGATAAAAAATTATTTTTATACAAATATTTTTGTAGTGGACGCAAGTCCTGTCTACGGCTAGGACTCGAGGAAAAAAATGGACGTGAGTCATGTCCAAAGAGAAAGATAGTGCTAAGAGTGTAATACTGTGTGTTACTTTGTAAATAGTGTGTGAAACTGTATATATTGTATTATTAGTGAAAGTAAAACAAGTAATTTTGCAACAATAAACCTTTATTGAGGATACTTTAGTGACACATGTACCACAGTTCCATGAAACATTATGGACGTTATACTATATATTCATTGTCAGGACACATATATACATCTGATACAATACGAAAAAAAACATTAGAAAGCATTGAAAATACATAGAAATAATATTTGTAAATATAATTGTGGCAAATGGCGGGTCTTGAATGGCTCGCACGACCGTGTCTGGGCAAGTCACGCACCAGCGACCAGCCCATGATGATGTTACAGCGCACCTTGTCCACCTCCTCATGGCCAAAGTAGGTGGAATTTGACAATATTTTTTATATACACGTGTTCAGGGAAGGGAATTTCTTATTTTAAAAAGAAAATTTTTTTTTAGGAAAACTTGATTTCATGCGCACCGGGGGAATTTCACAATAAACTCAGTGCAGCACGGTGGTTAAACCCATTCACACCCAGGGTTTATAATGTGGACAACATGTTTTTCCAAGACTTCTATGGCAACCCATAAAGAATAGGTGGATCTTGTGAAAAAATTATATTTCTGTGGAGAGCCCTTTCAGCTCCCTGGAGCTGTACCGGGCTGATGTGCATATATATATATATTAGACCATGGCAACAGTCAATCGATGGAGTTCTAGGCCCACCGGGGACCAGCGTCAGAACCTGGCCTCCCCCCTCAGATGAGGCACGAGGAACAATTGCTAATAGACACCCCCAAGTAATTGGAAGCAGTCTATGTCTGCCATATACCAAGTCAGGCACCCAGAAAGGTAGGAATTCCAAAACAAGCAACAGCTGGTTAAAAATTGCAAACTGAAAACTGAAATAGCAAACAGAACTCCCCAATCGAAAACAAGCAAACAAGCTGCGGAGCGATGTTGTTCTTCTGTGTTGGTGGTTTGCGAGCCAGGAGTAGCATAAGAGTACTGGGGCTGCATGCACCTAGGGCCACCTTCCCTAGGTGCTCCTGTAAGTTCTGCATTTGTGGCTTAGAGTTATCTTCCATGAGCCGTTCAGGAGAGACTACCTCTGTGACTCAGTGATTGCCCGACATTGGGGTTCAGCTGGGGTGGTTCTTACTCCTGTTTGACCTTGGGTAGGAGGTAGTATCATCACTGGTGGGGGCACAAGGTAATGTGCAGCTGATACATACATAGCGACCAGTTCTGTTCCCCCTGGAGACGTTGTGCTTTTGTAGGGTTTTTGTTTTGTTTTATCTGGTGGGGGGTCTGCCTGGTGTGGCTATGGGACCACTTGTGTGGTTTTGGTGCCCCTCCACTAGGTCCCCATGTTTGCACATGTCGCAAGGGGTTCAGCTTTTAGTTTGTTGGCTTGGTAGCTCTTGGATAACCAGCTAGCAGTACCTTGCCTGGGCTTCCCTTAGCAGTCAACCTAAGGGCCCTGGGAACCCCCCAATGGGGCTCATTTGTCCAATGAAAGAGACCTCTGAGTCCCACCTCACTTCGTGCGAGCTTGAAGATTGCTCTGTCCCCTTGTCAAGACCCTTGAGAGGCCTGGCTGACAACCGGGCCACGGGGTCGCTAAGCCCCGAAGTCACCTCAAGGTATCACCTCACCTCAAGGTTGTATCAGGGTGACACTCACCGTCTTTGCTTCTGCCATGCTACCTATTGGATTAACCCTTAAATGGTGCATGGCTATATACCATTTGACACCCACAGGCGCATACAAAAAAAAAAAATCTTTTTTCTTCCTAACCTGATATGTCGTGTTCCCTGATCAAGGGAAAAAAATCAATTGTACTTACGGGCGACGTAATTGAGCCGACAAGATGAGTGATGATGTCACAGTTTGCATGTTCGCTCATGCACGGATGCACGGTGCGTCTCGGAGGCGTCGTGCGCGGTCTTCAAGCAGCCAGAGTTGCCACAAATTTTATTTTCGCGTCATTATTTACAGTGTCTAGTATTTTTTTGCAATATTAGTCACTAATTGTGTTGCACATAATGTTACTTCACAGTTATTGTCAATATATGTTGCATACATCGAGTATACACATGTGCACACTAACGTTTTCCATTACGGCATTATAATATGTACAGTAATCACAATGTTCATTATTTTATATGTACACACTAGCATGCACTATGTACAGGTTTTTTGCACTATTATTGCACATTTAGAAATCTTAGAGTGATTGGTAGTCGTTGAAGCAGTTGACAGCACACAATGCAACTCCACACCCTTCACACCATGTTTGCACCATTTTACGTTTCTGTTCTCTTCGTTTTGTTGTTTTACATACTAGGCATGCACGTTGGCCTATTGCACGCTTTCCACCTGGTGGCAAATTCTTTAGTCTGTGTTGCTGAAAGGCCTCTATGTGAGCGAGCCTGGGTGTTGCAGCATGCTGCAACACTGGGTTCATGATTGGTCTTCGTATGCCAGGGACTTCTTGACCAAACTTTGCTAATAACTGTGTTGCAAGTGTAAAAGCAAATGAACGGAAAATAGGTTTACGTCCAGTTTTCACCACATACAAATTATAGCAGTTCAACATGCTCATGTAAACAAGATGGAAAAACACTTTTTTCGTCCACTTCAATGTTTTCCGCACACACTCAATAGTGCCAATCATCATGTCAAGTCTTATCAATCAAACGCATATTGATATTGTAGTCAAGAACACAATCTGGCTTATATACTGGTTCTCTCATTACACGGTGCATCTTGCCACTGTTCAACACTGTACCCTCATGAACGGTTGTCAGCAGGTTCACTTCTCTCATCTTTCCACCGTACTGAGAGTATTTGATCACATTTCCGTACCTGGCACTCACCAATTGCAAGTCCACCGCCAAACACTGACATTTCCCTTCTTCATGCCTTTACTGTGCCAACCAACCCGGTTCTATTTTCAATCAAGAACCTAGCTAGCAATGGACTTGTATAGTAATTATCTGTGTATAGAATGTGCCCCTTGTTCATCCATGGTGCCATCAGTGATTTCATCACACTACCAGAGAAACCATGTTTGTCGTTACTGGGAATGTCTACATCGCTAGCTGAATACAAAATCATGTGTAACACATATCCTGTTTCACAGTCACACAGTATGAAGAATTTCAATCCAAATCTGTTTCGTTTGGAGGGAATATACTGTTTGAATGAAACACGTCCTTTGAAAAGTACAAGGGGATTTGTCAATCACCAGCTTCTGTGCTGGTCCGTAAAAATCTCAGAATTTTCCAATCACTTCATTCATATAGTGCCTCATTCGCCAAAGTTTATCATCCTCTGTCCGGTCCTCATTACTTGCAAAATGCAGACACCTGAGGAGTATCTGAAATCTGTCTCGAGACATATATTTCCCCGAAGAAAGGTGTTGGAATAGTCAGATCTTTGCTCCAGTAATCTGTGAGAGCGTGTTTGACACAGTGTTTCATCACAGTGTTTAGAACTACTAAACTCAACTAATGAGGTGGTAGAGGTACTTGGAATTAAGGTAGAGAAACTAAACCTAATTATTATTCTAATCAGATTCAGAGAATCTGATTCGTTTCACATCACTAATCTGATGTCTTTCTGCTCACTTAGAAAGTCCTCTGTCATATATGGTGCAATAAACCCATCTGGCCTTCTTGCTTTCTATTGATAATAACTTTAGTCTCCACAAAAGTGTGCTTGGGTAACATTTAAGAGACATTCTTAATGGTTCAACTATAGGCGAATGTGACAGAAATGCTACTGGATTTTTGTGGTCTCAATTCTTACCTGATCTGAAATGTTAATTAAA
This sequence comes from Procambarus virginalis, assembly GCA_020271785.1. NCBI lineage: Eukaryota > Metazoa > Arthropoda > Malacostraca > Decapoda > Cambaridae > Procambarus > Procambarus virginalis. Next base: position 4,725 of record WNGS01001436.1, on the reverse strand, counting down.
ATGTTTTACTGGTTACTGGTACAGTAGTAGTTCTGCTTAGAGCTAGCTATACACTACTAATTCTATTTGAATACTATAATTCTAAAACATATTTTCATGCACTCAAAAGATCTTGAATTTATCAAGTGAGGAGTGAATGTAAGTAATCTTCAAGGAATGAGTATGGGGTGCAAAATAAATTACTAATCACACGATATATCAGTCTCCGTGGTGTAGTGGTAAGACACTCGCCTGGCATTCAGCGAGCGCTATGTCATGGGTTCGTATCCTGGCCGGGGAGGATTTACTGGGCACAATTCCTTAACTGTAGCCTCTGTTTAACGCAACAGTAAAATGTGTACTTGGATGAAAAAACGATTCTTCGCAGCAGGGGATCGTATTCCAGGGACCTGCCCGAAACGCTACGTGTACTAGTGACTGTACAAGAATGTAACAACGCTTGTATATATCTAAAAAAAAAAAAAAAAAATGACACTATGATATTTGTGCTCTACTTTGGGGTAAATAAAATACATGATTATTTTCAGAATATATACTTTAATGACAAATATTTGAAAAGATATTTAAAGTTGAAATATTTATCTTTAAAAAAAGATAAAACCTCCTTGCATTACACAAGTATTGATGAAATATGACATATTTACCGACTATAATGATGGCATTGAATGTAGTGTTCATGTGTCCGGATACTGGCGACTATGTAGCATTATTTATTTAAAAATATAATGCCTTTTACATAAATTATATGTATTACTTGAAATATAGTTACAGTAATGTCTACATCTCTGCATTTCTTCTGACATATAAATCTTGAAGGTTAATTAGCATATATATGCATGTTAATTAGACAACTGATTTGCTGGTGTGTAGCTCTCCACACACCCAGAGCGGGTCCATGTATTTTCCCAAAGCTATATCCATAGTTACCTAGTGCTACTCCGGCCTTCTAGCATTACACAAGTAATGAAGATATATGACATCTTTACCCCCTATAATGATGTTATTGAATGTATATCACACTACACACACACCCAGAGCGAGTCCATGTATTTACCCAGAAGCCACCCTTAGCTACCTAATCATACCCCAAAATTTCCTTGCATTATATAAGTAATGAAGAAATACATCATATTTATCTATTATAATGATGGTATGTAATGTAGAATTTGGAAAAACATGGTTTTACTCTGAACTAATCTCTGGATACGTAAATAAGTGCATAGTAGTTCAAGTAGCGAACGCATACCAACGAATAATCATCAGCATCTATATAACAAAACTATTGTCCCATGGAGTTAATTTCACTTCCAGACACCTATTTTTCAATACAATTTCAATATTTTCTGGCTATTTATGCTAAATATTATTGCAACTATGCATTATTGTAGTTTATACCATTTTTTCAATTTGTGACAATTTGAGCAGAGAAGTGCGACGTATGTACAAGAGGCTGATATTCCAGCAAACACTCTCCAGGCAACAATCTATCTTGGATAAGTCGCTCCACAACATTAACGCTTGGATCGTCGACTTGATTTGGCGTCACCAGCTCTTTATTTTCGTCAAATTTCTTTATTAAAAGATACTTTTTCAGACTAAAATTATGTTTTATCGTGTTGTACATTTACCACCAACATTATAATGAGTAAATATATCATATTTATTCATTACTAACGTATTTTTTTTCTACCACAGATGTGGCCATACATTTACAATGCTAACCAGCATATATACATTTTCTTCTGTCCTCCATGGACAGGGTTAGAGATGTGTTAAACATATATTTCAAGGGTTTATTGAACAATCAACCACTGAAGGCGAGTCGGTGCTTTTAAAATGCTAAGCTAACCTATATACGTAAATACATAGATACACAGATTTACGTATGCCTTACATAAAGTGTTCGATGTGTCTTCTACACAGTGTCATTAATGTACATTTACAAAGGTGAAATGTAATTCTGATCAACTTCCATATATACTTTATACCCATACATATACATACACACACACATATACATATATACACACATGCATTCACAGACATTTGTCTCATTCACTCTGACAGGGTGAGATAGCTGATAAAGAAACTAGTGTGCAATTAAGCACTTAATCACTGAAGGTGATTAAGGTGCTTTTACAAGCTCAGGTTATATAGTTACATCATATACATTGTATAATTAATCTATTACATGGTCAATCTTGGATACAAGTCCAATATATCATCAAGTGTTCCAGTACTCATATAGTAATTACAGAGTTCAGCATACCTTAGCCCAGGAGGGCGAAAGTCAGCCAGTATGGGACATTCTACAATATAATGTTCAAGAGAGTGCATGTTTTCTCTTTCACAAAGTTGACACATAGTGTACTCGACATTTGGGTTTGAGAAAGCTGCCAGATACGTCTATATCCCAGGCGTATTCTGGCCACTATAACATCACATTGCCGGGTTCTTGTTCTATTAGTCCCATATGTGAATGTTTCCTCACGATATCTATCATAATATTTAATGCTACAACTTTCAGGTCTTTGTGAATTTGTTAGGTCGGTGAGATCTTCATTAGATATTTGTTTAAGTATTCTCTTTGTCACTGCTAATGAAATACCCATATCAATTTCTACCACTGGTTTTCTACAGGCTGTCTTTGCAAGCATATCAACAGTGTCATGCCTTGAGATGCCAACATGTGATGGTATCCATAGGAATTTAATTTCAAATCTGTTTTCTTTAGCAGCTAAAACATTCATTCGAATATCACTGACTATTTTCTGGGTGTCACTACTATGTGCGTTCAATGCCAGGAGTGCACTCTGCGAGTCACAGTATATAAGTCCACTGCCTTTGTCTTTTAAAAATTCAGTGGCAAGGTATATGCCTGCAAGTTCGGTTTGAGTTGTACTTGCCCAGTCATTGACGCGCTTCATTGCTGTATGTACGAGAGAAGATTGTTCAAATATATTACATGCACATCCGGTACATCGTCCACCCTCTTCTACAGAGCCGTCGGTATAGCACTGATACACATCGTTACCCATACTCTGAGTACTTTCAGTGATGCCTTTCAGTGTTAACTGTTTTAATAATGTAGAGTGCACACTATCTTTCTTGGGCATTTACAAAATCAACTGATAAATCCCAGTTATCCCATGGAGTAATTGGTTGATTAATCATTAGTTGAGTTGGGTACATATTTAATATTTTGATGGAGTTGGCTACCTTGTAGAACCAATATACATAATCAGATTTCGTTCTTCTTCTATAGACCTCAGGTGAGTGCAGCATATTAGAAAGTTTAGCTTGAAACTTCATGTGTTGCCTAGATCTACTCAATGCCTTCACGCCGAAAACTGTGCTAATAGACAAAATTCTCTCACTTATGGTAGGTAATTTTAACTCTGCTCTCATATTAACTATTCTCGTGGACTTTGGAGCCCCAAGGATGAGACGCATAGCTTCATTTTGCAAGGTTTCAAGAGATTTCAGCTCTTTGTCAGTATACAGTGTGAGATGTAGAGCATTGTAGTCAATCACAGAGCGTAAAATGATACATAAAACATTCTAGCAAGTCTCACGTTAATCCATGATTGACACCAACAAGGACCCGCAAGGGCTTTAATCTCTCCACAGTCTCCTCTTGAGAGAAGAAAGCAAGGTATCTGTAAGACTCGCAGTTTTCGAGTGCTCGCCCATCTATATTAATTGGCTGGTGGGATACCACGTGGAAACTAAAGTATGTCAGGAAGCTTTCTGAGCTTGTGTAGCTTGTGTTAGCTTGTGGTAATTAGACGGACCCCTCGTATGGGCAAATAGCAGCTGCCTCGTATAGGCCAATAGCAGCTGCCTCATATGGGCCAATAGCAGCTGCCTCGTATGGACCAGACAGAACACGAAACAATGGGTATCAATTGGATAAGTTTAGATTTAGGAAAGAATTGGATAAATACTGGTTCAGTAACAGGGTTGTTGATTTGTGGAACCAATTGCCACGTAACGTGGTGAGGTGGGGGTCCCTTGATTGTTTCAAGCGTGGGTTGGACATGTATATGAGTGGGATTGGGTTGTTTTAAATAGGAGCTGCCTCGTATGGGCCAATAGGCCTTCTGCAGTTACCTTTGTTCTTATGTTCTTAGCTCCTATCAACATACTCCTGTTGCTGTTATGAAAAATCACACAGCAGATGTCGCTACGATTACAACGTAACCTCCCTCACCAAAATAGCTTCTCTCAACATTCTCCTGTTGCTGTTCTTACACTATATACACATTGTATATATACCCGTGTACATATGTGTTGCCCATAGCGAACCACTAAGCTAGTATGGTGAGCAAAAACAAGAGAGGCTGCCACACAACACAATGAGGCTACCTCAATTCTCGCCTCCCTCCCTCACCAAATTCTCCTTCCACAATACTACGCACAATGCTAATTATAACCACAATCCTGCTATTATCACAATCCTGGTCACTAATTCCTGTAAATGATAATTGATCACACGTTTATTTTGAAAAGGAAAATAAGAAGTCATTTGAAGATTCCGGATGGACGAAATAATGCTCTGGTGCTGTGCTAGCGCTGTGAACATCGTGAACAGCATTGCATCACTGATATTTGAACATTGTACCCAGTCATTATCACACTCAGGCTCTCTATAATACTATCATGGCTAAATAATACATTTATATATATAATTTTGACATTATTAGGCGATGCTGTGGTCACACG
>WNGS01001435.1:0-23739 GCA_020271785.1 Procambarus virginalis | reverse complement strand
CGTGCTGTCCGCTCGGCTCCCTGTAAAGTAAAGCTGTAATATACCTGTTAAACACTTTTTATCAATTTACTCTTATTTCTCTAAAACTTTCTGTTAGTTTAAGGATTTGCTCTAAGTCCAGATTTAAATTCAATCTGCAACTTTTAAGTTGCAGATTTGAAATCTGCTGATGATTTTAGACTATATACTTGCTTGGAGTGTATGGAGTTATGAGTTCGTTAAGTCTTTTTGTCAGGTGATAGGTTGGAGTTGGTATTTGCTGATTATTGGACGTAGTGGTGCCCTGGTTTGTGTGTCTTTACATTGCCATAGGCATATCCTAAGCCATAGTCGCCTTAGAGTTTAATGAAATGAACACTACCTTTCTTTGCGTTGATTGCACTGAACAAAGTTTTGTTCACTTTGCGTTTAAGGTCTTCCACAGGGTTCCTCATTATTCGTTGAAATTTGGTGTCATCAATAAGGATGTCGCTAATTTTGTTCATTGTGGGAGTATGTCTCCCAAGATCCTCCCACAGCTGACTTGAATGGTATTGCAGTGCACAGTGCACTGATCTTCGTGCACAAAGCCTATCTCTCTTAATCCTGGATAGTGATCTGGCATGTTGGGTATCTCCAGAATGCCCACTTAACCAGGAACACTGTTAAAATACGGAGGCCGCTGTATGTCCAGGCAGAAAAAAGATACAGGGAGTTAAGCATACTGGCCACCAAGGGTCAGTGGGTACATGGAGTGTGAGAGACAGAGGGGAAGGCGCCAGCAGCGTCTGACTTCTAGGGTCAACCAGCGCGATGGAGAATAACAGCTATGACGTGTTCATGACGTCACTCCTGCTACTGCTCATCGAACGAGCTAATATGATTGGTTCCCGCTCATTTGCTGCAATGCTATTGGTCAATTGTAACTCTTTTGTGTGTGCCCACGAGATGCCCTGAGCTTCAGGCAAGATTCATTCTTGTGAGGGATCTCTTGCAAAGTGGACGTGTTCTGTTCTACCGGCCAATAGACTGAACACTGTCTATTCCTCACCGTCAAGTTAACTCAGCGTCTGAAGATTATACCACACACTCGCCCAGAATCACGAGTGCGAATATATTGTTTAGAAGCCTAAAGTGACAAATCTCCAGGGCGAAACAGACTGGTATCAGGTAACCCCTGGTGACAAAGATCGTTGTGAGTGACCTAGAGTGAACTAAGGCAGTGCCGCCGCCTAAGTAACCTGTGTGTGTGACTTTACCACAAGTGTACCTGCATGGTATACCACAGCAGCCGCCAGCCGCCACTCATCCCAAGCGTGTACCTCAGTACCTCAGTACCTCAGCGCCAGCCGCCAGCCGCCGCCAGCCGCCGCCGCTCTCACTCCGACGTGACGTCACCACCTTAGCACCGCCAGTGCCAGTGTGTGTGCGTGTCTGTCTGTTAAGCATACAGCACGCCCTACTCACGAAATCATCTCAAGATACTGCGAGTACCCTCCGTGTCTACGAGCGAAACTAGCTATCAGGCCACCTACGAGTGCTTGTATAAACGTGTCTGAGTGAGTGAGTAAGGAAAGGTACCTTATCTGTAAGTACAAGATCTTGTCATTGTTTTATTGTGTCTGTGTTGATCTGAGGGATCAACCACAGTTCTCACCTTCTTATACCTGTCGCAGGTTATAGGTGAATCGACGGTGAATGCGTGTTTATCTGTGTGGTATCACGGCATTTCACTCGTCTGTGAATGTGAGCTTCACATACACCACACATTTAGTTATTGTGTGATTATTATTGTGCATGTTATTACCTGTCCCATTGACAGCGCCTTTGTGTTTATTGCATATCATCATTACCGAGTATCCGGTTGGAACTCTTGTGATCCCTTTGCATACCGGCAGTTAGGTTGCCGTGTTAGTGATTGGCTGTCAACTGTGTTAAGTTAGGTGTTTCTCCACGAGTGGATACGAGTCGATTAGCCAGACGTCAAGAGTCTCGCTAATGCAACCATAGCTTTGCTGACGCCAATCTAAAGTAAATCAAGCACCCTGTGTATTAGTGGTTAAGTTAGTAAATAAACTACTGTTAAGCTTTATGCGGTGTTTCCGTTGAACCACTTCTGAATACTGCCAATATTACTCAAGCCTTCAGCTCTAAGTGTCTTCAACACCGAGTTGCCTATATTCACTAAACTACAAATTTGGTGAGGACCCTAGGAGTCCCTTAAAGTGTTACATCATTGAGGAGATTCCAACGACCAACGTGGAGCAGGACCAGGTGAGGCTAGTCTGAGAAGAGATCCACAAGGACTCTAACGCGACCTTGCTCCCAGGCCCTGTACGGTTGCTCTCATATTTTCTATTCTGCTAATTCCGACAGTTTCGTGAAGCGTCTGCCACATGTACATTGGCGACGTACGCATTGCAGTCGTGAAAGCAAAAAAGAAACACCCCACATCTGGCGCCCAACGTGTTAGGCTTAGTTGGAACCTATGAGCTAGGTTGTACAGTAAAATTTCGCACTTAATTTTCCCTGAAAATTCAAAAGTGACGAGCAGTATTCAGAGGATGTTTAACACCCTGTTAGGTACACACACCACCAGTATGTCTGAGTGTGTAGAGTACAAGCAGCGCTACCTGCATCTTCACCTGGCCTTGACCGCTCGTAGACCTGACGACTACGACACTCTTACTGAGCTAGAGTGTAAGGAACGAGTGGAGCAGCACATGAGGGCCGTGGAAGAGGTGATGCTACAAGCACACATGCAGGTAGTACTGAGGTGGCGTGCACGAGTCTCATCACACTGGATGAGGCTACCGGTGGTGAGACCCCGGTGAGAGATAACACAGTGGTAGAGACCCCAGTGAGACAACTAGGAGGTAGAGACCCCTGTGGGTGACGTCACCGAGAATGATGTCACTAGAATCACGCGCGCTGCGGAAGAAAACGGAGTCACGCGGGAATCTAGCCCTTTAAATACTCTGTTGGGGGATTCTATGGGGAAGAATCTCGGCCCAAAAGGTCCTTGTGGACGACACCAACTCAAAGAGTAGATATTACAGGTCGCAATTATTCACCTTAGAGGAATACCGTAACCAAGTTAGGGAGTTGGGATTCGAAGGGAATAAAGTAGCAGAGCAAGCTATGAAACTCTGGACTGATCAGCAGGACAGAGAAAGTAAACTCTGGACTGATCAGCAAGAGAGAGAAAACAAACGCTGGACTGATCAGCAGAACCGAGAAAGTACTGAACGCATAGCTCGCATGCAGTTGCAAGCAAGGCAGGATGACCAGACAAGTGGTCGTTCAACAGAGACTAACGTTGAACAAGGTAAGACTGTCAAACTACCTAAACTAGCTAACTTTGATGAGAGGGGCGACTCGATGGATGCATACATAAAGCGTTTCGAAGGTCACGCCGCTGATTGCGGGTGGGAAAGATCAAAGTGGGCACTCGCTCTTAATGCATTGTTAAAGGGTAGGGCACTAACTATCTACCACAGTCTGGGTCCGCACCAGCGCGGAGGTTACGAGGCATTGACAACAGCGCTGCTGAACGGTTTTGGCATTACTGCAGACCGGATGCTAGAGAATTTCCGTAGGGCTCAATTGCAAAAAGGTGAGACATATGTGTTAATGTTACAGCGGTTAGAATCGAGTCTAAACCGTTACTGTGAACTCATGGAGACTGCTCCTGGGAGCATGGAGTTCTATCAACTGATGATTCGTGAACAGTTCTTGGAAGCATGCGAATCGTCTCTGCGTGTCAAGCTTAAAGAGCAAGAAATTGTGTCAAATCTGTCTATGGCCAAGCAAGCTGATCTGTGGGCTGGGGCCAGGAGACAGGTGAAAGGGGTGAAGCCGCACGAGAAGCATCATGCTACAGGTATTGGCGATAGAGCTAAGCCTAAGACTGGTGTGTCGGGGGAGCAGGGAAACTCCTCCAACAAGCATGTGCACAGGTGCTACACCTGTGGTAAGCCAGGTCATCGTGCAACTGATTGCAAGGTAAAACCGAAATCAGGTTACATAGCAGGTGTGAGCTCAAGTGGTAAGAAACATCCCAACGTTGGAAAGGATCCACTAGCTTGGACCCTTGAGGTGGTGGACGGAAATGTTAACGGAAAATCGGTGAAAATCTTCCGTGACAAAGGCGCCACTACTCACATGGTAAGAAAAAGCCTAGTACAGCCAGGATCTGAGACAGGGAGACATATCTATGTCAAATTCCCAAATGGCTATACTAAAGAGATGGTGGAGGTGTATGTATGGGTCGACACACCTTACATCAAAGGTAAAATCCGCGCCGTTCAACAGGAACGTGCTATATATGGATTATTATTGGGAAATGTTCCGGGAATCTCTGATTGCCCAAGTCCACCCTCGAAGAAAACGGGGGAGCGTGAGGACGCTGCTTCAGCTGTATGCTCAGCTGTATGCTTCAGCTCAGTAAGCGCTAAGTGACCACACCCTTACCCAGCTGAAGAATAAGGGAGTGTCTGCAAAGGTGAAACAAGCAAAAGAATACATGCTCAAACGCTACGAGGACCCTCCTGCAGATGGATCCAACAAGCCAAAGAAGCGTGTAAGACGCAAGAACAGGAGAGGACCGCGGGTCTCGACATCGACAGGGCCGATCGACCACCCTCTGCTCTCAGCAACGATTGCCGGTGTTTCAGTGATAACCGCCGACGAGGAGGTAGGTCAACCAGGTCTCTTCAATCAACAGCAACAGGAGACACACCGAGATGTTAAGGTTGATGATCAGCTGTCTAAAGATCAAGTCGACCAGGTTACTCGACTGGTAGCAGAGTACAAGGCGGTACTCTCTGACGTCACTAAGTAGCAAAGGTAGAGGGTTACCGCATACCTTTGCTAGAGCAGCAAGCGGTACGAACAAAACCATATCCTGTTCCTCATCACCTTGTACCACAGGTGAGAGAAGAACTGGCATCTATGATTAATGCAGGAATAATAGAGAAGTCGACCTCACTGTACTCAAGCCCGATGGTGTTAGTGAAGAAGCCTGGGGGAGGTGTGCGCATCTGCCTCGACTTCAGGAAGTTGAACTCCATCATAGAGTTTGATGCTGAACCGATGTTCAATCAAAATGAGAACTTCTCGAGGTTAGCTTCCAGTTGCTATTTCTCCAAACTTGATCTGACAAAAGGATTTTGGCAGATTCCATTACATGAAGACAGTAAGCGCTGCACTGCCTTCATGACAAGCGAAGGTCTCTTCCAGTTCACAGTTCTTCCGTTTGGACTGGTGAATGCCCCAGCCGTGTTCAACAGAACTATGCACAAGGTCTTGGGGGGGGAATTACTGGAGTAGAAGTGTTCGTGGACGATGTGCTCATCCACTCTGCTATGTGGGAAGAACATCTGACCTTGCTAAGGCAGGTGTTGGCAAGACTACAAGAAGTAGGAATGGTTGCAAAACCCACTAAGTGTGAGTTGGGGTGCAAGGTGGTCAGGTACCTTGGTCACGTGATAGGGGGAGGGTTCACCAGGCCGCTGCCTGAGAAGATCACCAAGATCAGTGAAGCCGCTCCGCCCGCCACCAAGACTCAGGTTAAGTCATTCCTAGGACTTGCAGGGTACTACAGAACTTTCATTCCCAATTTCACATCCATAGCAACTCCGCTAACTAATCTCACCAAGAAGAATGCACCTGTTAGAGTACGTTGGACAGAAATGGAGAACTCAGCATTCTCGACGCTCAAGAAGAAGCTGACTGAAGCACCCATACTTAGACTACCAGATTCTACCAGGGAGTACATCCTTCGGACAGATGCCTCAAATACAGGTATTGGTGCTGTACTCATGCAAGAGTACGATGGTGAAATCTGGCCAGTTGCGTACTCCAGTCGTAAATTGAGCGATGCTGAGCAGAAGTACTCCACTGTAGAAAAGGAACTCCTTGCTGCTGTCGTGGGAGTAAGGAAATTCTACCAGTATCTCGATGGTAAGCGTTTCACGTTTCAAGTAGATCACCAACCCCTCAGCCACATTGGTACGCTTAAAAACGCAAACCCTAGAATAATGCGCTGGGTGTTTGTTATGAACAATAGTGGGCTTGCTATGGGGAACTGGTACTATTAAGGGGTAAGGGTAAGTTGAATACAGAGGTATCAAGATATGGGAGACTAAAGGCCCGGCCCCCAAAGTAAAATATCCACAGTAATAAATACTTGCTACTACACTCTGTACGTCTAGAGATAGATTATTGTACTCCCACACAGGAAAAAGGGATACTCTGTTCAAACTTATTTATTAACCCCTCAACACCCCCCATACACAATCACACCAATAACAATATAATACTAACTTTACCACACAATCTTACGTTAAAAGCCTTGGTCCACATAGGCAGGATACAAGGTTTTACACTGAAAGCAAGCTAGGGTAAAGCTCTACTATAAAACACTTCGAGGTAGTCAGCTTAGGGTAGGGGACCACGTGTTTACACTGGGACCCCCGTTAGCATAACTAGTACAATAACACTTTAAACACTTACTACACCCCAGGTATACTACTCTACACATAGAACAAGGGTATGCCACAATATAACCATAAAAAATAGCAAAGAAGACTTAACCAGACGAAGACACAGAAATAAATAAATAAGAGGAAGGAGAGGCACTTCCTTCCACCACAGCCAGCCAGCAGAGAAGGGCGAGCCAGTCTCTCGTCTCCTCCTCCGTGGACTAATGCTGCCGGCAGACTGTTCAACTAATCATACCGGCGCCCGATACAAAGTTTACTCAGGTTTACTTTTCAAATGATTAGACAGTATTAGTAAACATAGTTGGTGCCTATTTTATTATTTAATAATCAACTCCAAGCTCAATCTTTAAATACTCTTTGAGAGACAAGACTAGTCTTACGACTGGCAGGGAAGATACGACAAATGCAACTCGCAATGCGTGTTTACTCTATGGTAGCTCAATAAGCTCAAATTTTGACCTCTGGTTTCCCTCTAAAGAACCCAGAGTCGTAACACTCCTCCCCCCTTCAGAGAAAAAAAAAATGTGACTACTAGAATAGTAGTCATATTTTTTTGTAAGAGTATACCAAATAAAATGGAAATCCATGACATAATAGAAATCAACCAAACAACAATTTGTCAAAAAAAAAAAATACAAGGGAATTCTCTGAAAGAAAAAACATACACAAAAACAAAAAACAAAAACAAAAGGAAGTAAATAAATTGGACACGGGATATTTAATGTCACAGGAGAACCTAAAAAAAAAATAACTAAAGCATGACATTTGGTATGGCTTCCTGCGGCTCAGATGAATGTTACTCAGGCAAGCGGGAAAGAGCGTCGGCTATCACGTTGAGTCGGCCTGGTAGGTGGATAATAGATAGATTAAAGTCCTGTAGGTACAATGCCCACCTGAGGATGCGTTTATTTTTCTGCTTCATCTGATTCATGAAAACTAATGGGTTATGGTCCGTGTACACTTCCACTATATTACCTGTGAGGTAAACTTCAAACTTTTTGCAAGTTAGCACTAGCGCCAACGCCTCTTTTTCTATCACCGAATAATTGCGCTGCGCCTTGTCAAATTTCACAGAGTAATAATATACTGGGTGTTCCACTTTATCATCCCTAGTTTGCAACAACACTGCACCAGCACCCGAGTCAGACGCGTCAACTTGAATTTTAAACGGACGGTCGAACCTTGGACTAGCAAGCACTGGGGCGGAAGCTAAGATCAATTTCAAGTTTTTAAATGCCTCTGCACAGTCCGATGACCACTTAAATTTAACGGCCTTCCGCAACAAATCTGTGAGAGGAGTGGCCACACTGGAAAAGTTCTGACAAAAGCGTCGGTAGTACGCACACATACCGATAAATCGTTGAATGTCCTTTTTAGACCTGAGCACTGGATAGTCCAGAATAGCACCGATTTTATCATGCCGAGGTAACATTTTCCTTGGCCCACTTCATAACCAAGGTACGTCACTGTGCCTTGGCCAAAATGACACTTTTTAGCATTTAAGGTTAGATTTGCATGTTTCAACACTGTGAACAACTGGCGTAACCTAGCTATGTGGTCAGCCCAATTAATATCAAAGAGCACAATATCATCTAAATACGCCCGACAATTTGGCACATTAGCGAGCAAAGAGTTCATTAGCCTCTGGAACGTGGCAGGGGCATTACGCAAGCCGAATGGTAACACTTGATACTCAAACACACCCTCGGGTGTCACAAACGCCGTTATTTGTTTAGCACGTTCAGTGAGAGGGATTTGATAGTACCCTCTCGAGAGATCGAATTTAGACACATATGTGGCGTTCCCGATTTCGTCGATACAGTCCTCGAGACGTGGCAACGGATAGGCGTCCACTATGGTCACCTTGTTGAGCTGCCGATAATCGGTGCATAATCGCCAGGAGCCATCTGGTTTGGGGACCAAAAGGCAGGGCGAGCACCAAGAGCCCTGGCTCGGCCTGATGAGGCCGTGCTGGAGCAAGAAGTCGACCTCCTTACGGACGATGGCCTTCTTTTCCGGACTCATCCGATAGGTTGAAGGCGAATGGGGGTGTAGTCCGTCAACTCGACATCATGGTAAATGGCATCAGTCTGGGTCGGGACCTCCCCGAACAGACTGGAGAATTCGTCAAGCAACGACTGCACCTCGTCACGTTGGGACATCTGCAAATGGGACAGTCCCTCCTCCACAGCATTCACAGAACTAGAATTATTGAGAATGAGATTAGTTGGGTCCCCAGAACAATCATCCCCTCCCTCACTGGAAATGGAAACATTGGTTAGTGCAATGGGCCTGGGGCCCTGGAACTTCTTCAGCCGATTCACGTGTACGAGCATTACCTGTTTACGCTTATCAGAGTGTCTCACTTTGTACGTGAGGTCCCCAGTCTTCTCTGTCACAATGTAGGGGCCCTCGTACTTGTGGGACATAGTGCTCCCCAGTCGAGGCTTTAGTACCAGGACAGGGTCACCGGGCTGAAATACCCGCAACTTAGCCTTGGCATCGTTCCGTTCTTTCATATTTTCTTGGACCTTCCCAAGATACTTTAGTGCAGCAGCCTTGCAGTCCTTGAGTCTCTGGTGGTGTTGCGCAAAGAAAGCCGAACCTTCGGTTAACGTTACGTTCCCTAACAGATTCTCCTGTAACATTTGCAAGGGTCCACGAACTTTATGGCCAAAGACTAACTCAAAAGGAGAACAACCCAGTGAACTTTGCAACCCCTCCCTAGCAGCAAACAAAACATACGGCAAGTTCTCGTCCCAGAAGGTATGGGAACTCTCGCACGATGTCTTCAACATCTGCTTCAGAGTTAGATGGAACCTTTCAATGACCCCCTGACTCTGTGGATGGTATGGGCTGGAAACCTTATGAGTTATTCCATGGTCCTTACAAAATTGTTCAAAAATATCAGACTTAAAGTTAGTACCATTGTCAGTCTGCACAACCCGAGGCAGTCCAAAGTGGAAAAAAATTGCAACATACGAGCAACAACAGTCTTTGCTCGGATGTTCCTTACAGCAAAAGCCTCTGGGTAACGAGTCGTGATACACATCATCGTAATTAGATAAATATTACCAGACTTAGTTCTAGGTAATGGACCAACACAGTCCATTACCACATGAGAAAATGGTTCCTCCGGCACGACAATAGGCTTAAGAGGAGCTTTAGGTGGAGTCTGGTTTGGTTTCCCAACAAGTTGACATGCAATACATGCATTACAAAATTTTGCCACATCGCTTTTCAGCTTGGGCCAGAAAAAGTACTTGCAGATTTTGTGATACGTAATATTAATGCCTTGATGTCCCCCCATAGGATCATCATGGGCAGCTGACAAAACTCTTTCTCTAAAGCAGGTCGGCAACATAACCTGGTGGACTACCTCCCACTCATTTGACAAGGGAGCACTCTGAGGTCTCCATTTTCTCATCAAAATCCGATCCTTGTAGTAGTACCCAGTTGCTGCGTCTACAATTTCCTCCCTAGAGACGGCTGTCTCGTGACAATCTGCAAGACTGGGGTCAGCTTTTTGTAACTCACTCAAGGAGGCATCCAGGCCTTGGTCAGATGCCATTGGCCGAGGCTCAACAGTGTCCTCCTCCACCTCCCCACTACTCTCGGTAGGCGGTGGTGGCCGGCTCTCCACAATGTCCTCGGCCCCGTCATCGAGTCAGGCCATGAATTCCACTGGGCTTTCACCACTCGGAAGGTCCCTCGTGTCCTTGGGATTTACCACCTTGGCAAGCACAGGGCTGCCCTTACATTTAAGTCCCATAGACCTAGTCACCACGCACGCAGGGTACACAACATTATCCTCTGCGGTGGGTGAATCCAGGCAAACCTTTGGGGTAGGCAACATAACAGGCAGTCTGGAGTCCCCTACCTTATCCCCGGCTAAATCATTACCCAATATTACATCAACATTAGGGAAAGGTAGGTACGAAGTGACTCCGACTGTACAAATACCCTTGTAGAAATCAGATTCCAGGGTAACCTTACGGAGGGGTACTGCTCGAGTATCACTAGTGACACCCTCGACCAGTACCACCTCTCCAGTGTCGAGAGTATTGGCACCTTGCAAAGCACTCTCTAAAATTAAAGTCTGGATGGCACCGGTGTCTCGGAAGATCACCACGTCCCTCCAGGAAGAACCCTCAGACAAAAGTAGTCTCCCTTTCGATAAGAATGGGGTAAGCAGGTCCAACCACTGTGGGTTGGAAGTCTTACTCCCTAACCCTTCAGAAGGCCTCAAGCCCTGTGTCACAACGAGAGCATTGGGTCTTTTTTCCGGGTACAGTTGCCAACAACGGCTAATATTGTGGGTTGAACTTTTACAGTGACCACAGAAACGTCGGGGAGAAGAGACATTACTAACCGAATTACCCTTCGGTTCACTCTTTAGTGTCGTGGGGCTAGACAATTTAACAGGGTTAGTTATGTCTGAAACAGAAGGTGCATTAGGTAAAGGTTTAGAATGAGCTGGTCTGGACTGGCTGTGGGTATAAGTTTTGTTACTCTGTGGGGTAAAATTATTTTTATTGGGCCTTTTGCCCGCCAACTGGTAGTTTTCTGCCATCTTGGCCAAGTCCCCTATTTTAGAATTTAACTCTACCCTACCTCTAAGGTATTGCGAAATGTATTCTGGCATACTATCTATAAAGTGTTCTACTAAGACTACATTTCTGAGTGCCTGGTATGTTTCGGCTTTAGCCGAGCGAATCCATTTATCAAACAATCTAATTTGCTCATTGGCAAATTCAGTGAACGGTTGGTTGTGAGTGGGCCTAAGGTTGCGATAAGTTTGGCGGTGAACTTCAGGAGTAATTTCGTACGCCCTCAAAATTCTTTCCCTGACTTCATCATATACAAAACACTCGTCGTCAGGCATATTAATAAAAATATCTTGTGCTTTACCCCTAAGCCGCCCCTGCAAGATTTTCACCCACTCTTCCCTTGGCCAGTTCATGGACATGGCTAGTCTCTGAAAATGGTTGAAAAATCTTTCAGGGTCTGACTCTGAAAATTCAGGCAAGTTGTGTTTTTTATCAGAATGTCTGGAGTTCGAGTCCCCAGTAGGTGGTGGTACCATTCTTGCCGCCTCATTTTTGAGCCTTTGCTCTTCCACTTTAGCATTTTGTTCTGCTACTCTGGCCTCTTGCTCTGCAAGTCTTAACTTGGCTAGTGTTAATTCTAATTCTATATTTCTACTAGCTGCACTTTCCCCTGAATTGGGCTCGCATAAAATTGTATCACTTGGCACTAGTTCTTGGTCGTAAATGCCGTAAAATTTCTCGCAAATGGGCTCGGGGGCAGGTGAGGGCGGCCCTCCGCCCTCGGGCCCGGCCCCTAGTGCCAAGCCACGTCGGCATCGACACGTGGCCAGGCTCCAGGCCTACGCCCGGGCCTGTTCCTGGGAGCCCACGCCCCGGTCGTGACGCCTGCGCGACAAGGCGCTCCTTGGAGCGCACGCCCTGGGCCGTGCTCACCACGTGGCTGGGGGGGAGGGGCGGCCCTCCGCCCTCGGGCCCGGCCCCTAGGGTCCAAGCCATGGGTCCAAAAAATGGGCTCGCATAAAATTGTATCACTTGGCACTAGTTCTTGGTCGTAAATGCCGTAAAATTTCATTCATCAAAGTCCACTTTCTATCTGCGTCATTTAATTCTAGGCCAAATTCCTTGCCTAACAATATTAAATTTGCTTTGTTGAGCTTCTTTATCTCTATCACTGAAGGGTTCATTGCCAGTCTCTGCGTTTCAGATGACATGACTAAGAATTTTAGCTCCTAGCCACAGAAAAAATTAAAAATTAAAAAATTGGAAAAAACAAAAATTTGCACGGCCCCTAACACAAGGCCACACTAACCTTAATCGTGAAGAGATCCAGCTGGGTGTCCAGTCAGTGCAAAGAATGTCCTACGCCAGAAGAGCTGGACCCTAGGCTAGCCCACAACCGTTCTGCGGAAACAAGAATTTTTAGTTTTGGCACTCAAAAATGACCTCTGATTGCATAAAAGCGGAGATTTTTCTGAAAGGGGGGAAAAAGAAACACTTGCGCAGCGCCTTCCGCGGCCTGCGCGGGAAGGTATGGGAGCTTATAAATAGGGAAGGAGCGGGAGGATCAGCCTCACTCTCACAGTCACCACAACAGTGCTCGAAACTCCTCCTCTCCTCACAACGTCGGACCACGCACGAGATGGACAACGTGACGGCTACCCTGGTCCCAGACCTCGCTCTACTGGACGTGTCGGTACCCTCGACCTCGCAACTTGCTCCGGCAGGGGCCTCATGTCCCACACTCCTATCGCCAAGGTAAAAGTGAAGTTTCTGTTTAATATAGTCAGGACCTCCCCAGTGCGGCGTGTGAAAAGCGCCATCCCCTAGCGGTCCGTGTGTACCCCTTAGCTAGCTACCTTGGCCTCCTGCTGCCCTGGGGAAGCAGGAGCGCCCTTAGGGTCCGCGCCAGACTCCGCCGTGCGATGCTTTCTGGGTCGCTTTGCCCTTGGCGTTGATGCCACGTGGCCAGGTGGTGGCGGCCCTCCGCCCTTGGGCCCGGCCCTTAGGGCCCAAGCCAAGTCGGCGTCGACACGTGGCCAGGCTCCAGGCGGCCTGTCCCTGGGGCCCACGCCCTGGTCGTGACGCCCATGCGGCAAGGCGCTCCTTGGAGCGCACGCCCTGGGCCGTGTTCGCCACGTGCCGGGTGAGGGCGGCCCTCCGCCCTCGGGCCCGGCCCCTAGTGCCCAAGCCACGTCGGCATCGACACGTGGCCAGGCTCCAGGCCTACGCCCGGGCCTGTTCCTGGGAGCCCACGCCCCGGTCGTGACGCCCGCGCGACAAGGCGCTCCTTGGAGCGCACGCCCTGGGCCGTGCTCACCACGTGGCTGGGGGGGGGGGCGGCCCTCCGCCCTCGGGCCCGGCCCCTAGGGTCCAAGCCAAGTCGACCTCGACATGTGACCAGACTCCAGGCCTATGCCTGGGCCTGTTCCCGGGGCCCACGCCCTGGTCGAGACGCCCACGCGGCAAGGAGCTCCTTGGAGCGCGCGCCACGGGCCGTGTCCAGCATTCCTGCCCCTCTGCCACGGGCCAGCGGGTGCTCGGCCCCGTCCTTAGCGAACGGCATCCGGCATGGATTGCACGTGCGAGCGTGTGCACGTACGTACGTGCGCACGTGATTACTGTGCGTGCCCTGGGGGGCCCAGCAGCGTCCCGGGCACGGGTGTCGCCCTGCCTGGACCCTGGGTGCGGCCCGAGCACATGTCCCATGGTGGCCAAGCCCGGGCTTGGCTCAGCTGTTGTCCTGGCCGGTCTGGCGTTTGTGAGTCCCGCCGATGATCATGACCTTAAATCCGTTTCTTTTCTTATTTTACACGTTGTGGCCATTCAACAAATATTCATTCACGCTAATTTTACGTTATTCATGGTTACTACTCCCCATTATGGTATGCAGCCGATGCTCAGCAGTTGCTGGCCTGGCTGGGGGTGTCCCGGCCGAGCGTCCCTTGGGGGCCAAGCCCAGCTACTGACGCTGGCTCAGCTGATGCCCCGGTCGGCCTGGTGGAGGTGTTTCACGCCGATGACTCATGGCCTTATGTTTATTCATTTAATTCGTTTGTCCCTTAACTAATAGCTGCGGCTATTAAACACTTACACGAATACACTATTTTAACCAGTTATTTGTGGTTCTGGTTACCTGTTACGCTGGGCTGCTTTTGACCCAGCAGATGTGATTCCTGATGATGACCCATGGCCTATAATTTCATTTATTTATTTGCTAGTTATTTTAACTATCCGTTTGTGGCTTTCATTCATCTATTCCACCTGCTATTTAACCAGTTATTTGTGGTTTCCTGCTTACCCATTATGTCATGCTGACATTGGCCCAGCGGACGCGATTCCTGCTGATGTCACTTGGCCTATAATTATTTCATCTATTAATTTTAGTAAATTTATTTATTCGTTCGTGGGTCTTACTCAACTATTCAACCCCGCTAATTTAACCAGTTGCTTATGGTTACTGATTACTCATTACGTTCTGCTGTCGTTGGCTCAGCTGATGTGTTCCCTGACGTTGACACAGGACCTATATTTAGTTCCATCTATCATTTGTTTAATTCCATTACTTGTTTGTGGCTGTTGATCATTTTACAAAACCCGCTCTTAACCAGTAATTTATGGTTAATAATTACCCATTACGTTACGCTGCTGATGACCAAGCAGCTGCTGGGCCAGCTGGTGGTGTCCCAGCTGAGTGTGTCCCCACGGGGCAAGCCGCCAGCGACGTCCCAGCTGATGTGGCCCCGGATGTCGACCCAGCAGCAGATGGCCCAGCTGCCATGGGGCACGATCCAGCGGTTTTTATTATTCCTATTTAATTGGATATCCCTTTAATTAATAACTGTAGCCAATCTCCAAGTATTAAGTCACGCTAATTTTCACCAGTTATTTATGGTGCATAATTACCCATTATGTTCTGCTGACCTGACACAGCTGCAGATGGCCCAGTGGTGGTGCTCCAGCTGTGCGTGTCCCCTGATGGACGACCCCGCCCGCTGATGTCGGCCCCATATGATGATCCTGCAGTTGCTGGTCCAGTTGCCATGGCGCACGGCCCAGTGGCCACTGTACCGTCCGATGTGCTCACAGGATGTATGTTCCAGACGACCCAGCAGCAGATGGCCCAGCTGCCGTGGGGCACGGTCCAGCAGTTTTCTTAAACCTATTTAATTGGGTATCACTATTAATTAATTACTGTAGCCATTCTTCAAGTATTACACCGCGCTTATTCTCACCAGTTATTATGGCGCAAAATTACCCATTATGTTCTGCTGACCATGACCAGCTGGTGGTGCTCCAGCTGTGCATGCCTCCTGCGGGCCTGCCCCGCCAGCCCAAGTGACGGCAGCAGTGGCCCCATACGATGTCCTGCAGTTGCTGGCCCAGTTGCCACGGGGCACGGCCCTATGGCCGCTGTACCGACTGATGGGCCCACAGGAGGTATGTTCCAGACTTAAGTCTGGCCGATGTCGACGGCATTGTTGAGTTAGTTACAGGTTAATAATTAACATTATGTTATGCTGCTGTTGCCCCAGCACCTGTTAGCACAGCCGATGGTGTTCCAGCTGAGTATGCACCCGGGGGCCCAACCCCACCCGCTGATATGGCCCCAGTCGAGGATCCACCAGGTGATGGCCCGGCTGCCATGGGGTACGGCCCAGCGGCCGGTGTCCCGACTGATGTTTGATGTCCCGACCGATGTTTGATGTACCGACCGATGTTTGATGTACCGACCGATGTTTGATGTCCCGACCGATGTTTAACGTCCCGACCGATGTTTGATGTCCCGACTGATGTTTGATGTCCCGACTGATGTTTGATGTTCCGACTGATGCTCGAGGTTTTGACTGATGTTCCAGACTTAAGTCTGGCCGGTGTTGCCGGCATTATTTAGTCCTTTATGGTTACAATTAAACATTATGTTATGCTGCCGATGTCCCTGCACCAGCTGCCACAGCTGGTTGTGTTCCAGCTGTGCATGTCCCCTGCGGGACAACTCCCCCCGCTGAAGTCCCGGCTGAAGTGGGCCCATATGATGATCCTGCAGCTGATGGCCCAGCGGCCGGTGTCCGACTGATGTGGTCCAAGGTGTCCCGACTGATGTTGGATGCTCCGACCAATGCTTGAGGTTGGCCTGATGTTCCCAGGACGTTTGTTCCAGACTCATGTCTGGCCGGTGTTGCCCGGCATTATTTTATTTACGGTTATTGATTACCCATTATGTTATGCTGCCACTGTCCAGCAGCTGAAGGCCCGGGCGGCGGTGTTCCAGCTGAGCATGCCTTATAACTACTCATCACAGGTACTGTAACTTCAGCAATCGGTAAGTGCCACAGGTCCAGGATACATCGTCAACGTCCTGCCGTATTTATTACAGTACTTTTGGCTGCACATTTTATGTTGCTGACTCTGGTCACATTTATGCTGTTATCATTTTCGGACTAACATGGTTACATTTAGCCTACCACATTTTAATACTACATTGGGTGCTTTGCTTATGTTGCATGTTTGGTTACTTTGCTGTAACCAAACCCCTTTGCTGTAACCCCTCAATAATTTATTAACTTATTACAGTCTGTATGCGGGGACTTTGCTGCACAGTCATGTAGCTTACTATGGTTAAATTTATGTGGTTATCAGTGCGCGGGCAAAATGTTTACGTTTAGCCTAGCACGCTTTATTACTACTTTTGATGCCTTGCCCATGTTGCATGTCCATGTTACTTCTGCTGTCTTTACAGTCAGGTTGTTTAAACTTTAGTTTGCCTCTTACGTTATTAACTACTTATAAACTCCCTACGTTTGGTGCATTGCTCATGCTGCATGTCTAGGTTAATATTGCTGTCTTTGCAGACCGGTTGTTTAACTTTAGCTGCCTTTAAGTTATTATCTAGGGCGGCTTGGATGCGCTAGTTAAAGTCTACGGGACCTCGCCTCTTGTGTAAAGTTATTAAGTAAAGTCAGCTGGAATGTGCTGTTGCAGTCTTCTTCTTACTCACTTGTTGTTTAGTTATTTACAGGTAATAATTAACCATTATGTTACGCTGCCGATGTCCCAGCAGCCGCTGGCACAGCTGGTGGGGTTCCAGCTGAGTATGTCCCGTGGGGGGGCCACCCCCACCCGCTGATGTTCTGCCAGACGTGGCCCCAGACGACGATCCGGCAGCTGCCATGGGACACGACCCGCGGCTGATTCTGATGTTGCTGATGTGGTCCCTGCCGATGGTCTAGCGGCAGATGGGCCGGCTGATGGTGTTACAGCTGAACATGTCCCCTGGGGGCCGAACCCGGCGGCTGATGTGCCTCAGCCGATGCTACAGCAGGTGATGTCCTGGCGGATGTGTTCCCCGCCGATGGTCAAGCGGCCGAAGGCTCAGCTAGCGGCGTCCCAGCTGAGCATGCCCTTATAATTATTCATCAGGGCTGCAGTAAGTTTCAGCAATTGGTAAGTGTCATAGGTTCAGGATCCGTGTCGACGTCCCCTTTAAATTTATTACCTTACTTTACGCCTGGTATTTGCTGCACATTTATGTTGCTTACTACCGGTTACAGATGGGTGTTTTAACATTTTGGGCTAAATGTTACATTTAGCCTACAAAATTTCATACTACTTTGGATGTATTGCCCGTCATGCATGTTTGTTACTTTGCTGTGTTTACAATTTTGGTTGTTTAACTTCAGCTTGGCCTTAAGTCAGTAACTAAGGTCGGCAAGGATGTGCTAGTAGCGGTGTTACGGGCCCTTGCCTCTTGTCCAAGATTTCCTGGCCCTGCATTTTGATCAGTTTCCCCGGAAATTTATATCAGTATTCTACGGTTAGCTCTGGCTACATATGTATGTGACTTACTACTAATTACATTTATGTTGTTAATTCAGCTCATTGCCTAGAAGCTACTACGTCAGGTCAGCTAGGATGTGCCAGCTGCTGTGTTACTGGGCTCACGCCTCTTGCTTCACGATTATCCAAACTACTGTTTTACTTTACAGATTTTACATTCACGGTCGTTAGCTTTCGCTTCTCGCCAGAAAAGTTATTAAGTAACGTCAGCCGGGATGTGCCAGTTGCAGTGGTGGTGGCGCTGACGCACCAGTTCCATGGTCGATTCCCGGCAGCCGATGTCCCGGCCGGTGGCGCTGCTGTCCTAGCTGCCGCTCCCCAGCTGCCAATGTTCAAGCTGCTGATGACATGGCTCACGAAGCCCAGCTGCAGCGTTCCACCTGACGTTATCCCTACCAATTTCTCACTCTTTCCAGCCTTAGAGTAATTTATGGTATTCCCAGCTTCATGCCCAGTTCCCGTTATTCTCTACTGACAGTTATATTTACAGGCTTTTTGCCTAAATTGTCTTGCAGCCGGACTCCTACTTACCACTGAAGTCTTCCCTAGTGGCCAGTTGACGATATTTCCTATCTCCATCAGATGTTGATGCCCAGCCGCCGATGTCCAGCCGCAGGTGTCCCAGCGGTGATGCTCCAGCTGTGATGTTCCGGGGCACGATTTTGCAGTTCACCATGCGGCAACGGACGTTAAGTTAATTCATTAATTGCGCAATTTTGTCTCTTGCTGCTTGCGTTATACACGCTAAGTTAATGTGGGTTAGGGTTAAGGTCTACCATCGCTGCTTGCTTCTTTAACTTATAAAACCCTTGCTCATCGTATTTGACTTAACTAAGCCAGCTGTTAGGTTGGGCTAGTTACCGAGTTACAGGCCCATGCCTCTTGCTTCAGTTTCCCTGGGTTAGCATTTCCACCGGCCTACAGCAATTTGTTCTACCATGGTTCTAACCATGCTGCACGTTTTATTCTATTTTTGCTGTACTTACAAGTGCGTTCGCTTAACTTTTGCTCTGCCATTATCGTTATTAAGCAGAGTTAGTAGGATGCTCTAGTTGCAGTGTTGCGGGCCCCTGTCTCCTGCTTTACATTTTCCTGGCCCTGCATGTATGTTTAGTTCCCTCTGAACTCTATTACTGTATATTCGTTAGCTCTTGCTTGTTTGTTAATAACTACTGGTTAAGTTATGTCGTTCACCATTTATGCCCTAAATGTTACATTTAGCCTACCACAGTTTATTTCTGTTATTAGTGTATTGCCATGTAGCATGTCGTTTAATTTGCTGTGTTTACAGTTGTCGTTTCACTTGCTTGCCTCTTAAATTAGTAAGTAAGCCAGCGAGGAGGCGCTTTTACGCTTGGTCTTGCTGCATAATTATGTTACTCACCCCGGTTACATTTGCGTTGTTTACTCGGCTATTTGCCTCTCCACTACTACGTAAAGTCAGATAGGATGTACCGTTTGCTGAGTACGGGCCTCATGGTTCTTGCTTTACGCTCATTCACGCCTGTTCAATTTACTTTCTGGGTTTACATTTACGGTCGTTGACTATTACTGGACGCTGTCTTTTCACTACTTCCCTTAGTTCCCGCTGTGGAGGTGTCCGTTTGTGCCAGGAGTTAGGGTTTTTGTATCTGGCAGTACCTTTGCCAGGCTTCTCTGTCCCCCCACTCAGTTATGCTTGGGACTTTAGTCAAATCTAACATTCCTGCCTCTCGCAACAGGTGCAGCATCCAGTTAACCCCACTCTTGCAGCCTCGCTGATACCAGTACGCGTTTGGTGTGGGCCCACCACAACCGTGCCGTTGCCTTATACGTTACCACTGCATGCCAGCTTCTGCCCCCTCTTACTGCCTTAAATACTTCCAGATCCACGGTAGAACGCGCACGAGGAACACCATGAATGCACGAGGACCAGGTGGTGGGGCCCGAGAGGCGGACCACTGATCACGAGCCACCACGAGAGGTATCCTGGGTGGCGACCCACATGCCTCTAAGCCACCTCCTCCCCCCCACATCCGTGGGACCCGCCACAGCGACAACGACCGACACGGGGTCGACCCTGGGGAGTCGGCCTCTGTGTGGACAGCGTTCACTTTCCCACACCCGCCCTGGGGCCAGCCTTCCAGGACTGGTCTCTGTGAGGGCGGGCACCAGCGACGAGGATATACGCGGGATCGAACAGTCATTTGCCACGGTGGGAAGCCTCCCTACATGGGATCCAAACCCTGCAGTACGTACTCCTCCCAGGGTCACTGTCGCCGGGTTATCTCGCCTCTCTACGCCCATGGCTTGTCAGGATGGCGCTACATCAGCACACCAAGGAAGCTGTCTCCGTTAACAGCTGCCTGTAGACCCGGACTGGTACCTTTTTCAGTCAGGGGCACCTGACTGTTTTTTAACGGCCTCTCCGGGCATACGGGCACGGTTACGCGGCCACGGTAGCGAGCTACCATGTTCCTCCTTATAGCGGCCAGCGGGCCTCGCCCTTCGGGGGGGGGGGGTCCGGCCAGCTGGCCTGCGGTGGGGGTGCAGCGCCGGTCCCCAAGTGCCCGCTGTCCGCAGCTAATTCTTTGCCCAGGCGGCCTCCGTTAAGTGTTATGTGGCCTATTCACTTGATTGAACTAGTTTCTATAGTTAAGTTATATAATTGATTGAACTAGTTTCTATAGTTAAGTATATAATTGATTGAACTAGTTATATAATTAAGTTCACATAATTGTTTGAACTAGTTATATAAGTCGAAGTATATAATGGATTGAACTAGTTATATAATTGCTTGAACTAGTATATAATTAAGTTGTATAATTCACTATAATGACATTAGGTTTCTGCAGAACGTGTTTACCATGTCACTAGGCTAAGCTTACTCACTTAATACGGGTGTACAATTTAAGTTAAATATTAGTACTCAGTAGACATGGGTATGTTACTTTTGTTTATCAATACACGTTCTGCAGAATTTATTAACCATCTCCAAAATTAATAAATAAGCCCCAAACCAGTTTGTGTCTTTTTCCCCCTGAGCAGAAAATGACCTCTGATTGCATAAAAGCGGAGATTTTTCTGAAAGGGGGGAAAAAGAAACACTTGCGCAGCACCTTCCGCGGCCTGCGCGGGAAGGTATGGGAGCTTATAAATAGGGAAGGAGCGGGAGGATCAGCCTCACTCTCACAGTCACCACAACAGTGCTCGAAACTCCCACCCGCCTCCCCTCATGCGTGGCGGTCCCCTGTCTTGTACTGTGCCAGTTTCCCTACAGTCTTCCCTCTCCAAGTCCGGGAGGGGGGGGGGTGCAGCGCCGGTCCCCAAGTGCCCCGCTGTCCGCAGCTAATTCTTTGCCCAGGCGGCCTCCGTTAAGTGTTATGTGGCCTATTCACTTGATTGAACTAGTTTCTATAGTTAAGTTATATAATTGATTGAACTAGTTTCTATAGTTAAGTATATAATTGATTGAACTAGTTATATAATTAAGTTCACATAATTGTTTGAACTAGTTATATAAGTCGAAGTATATAATGGATTGAACTAGTTATATAATTGCTTGAACTAGTATATAATTAAGTTGTATAATTCACTATAATGACATTAGGTTTCTGCAGAACGTGTTTACCATGTCACTAGGCTAAGCTTACTCACTTAATACGGGTGTACAATTTAAGTTAAATATTAGTACTCAGTAGACATGGGTATGTTACTTTTGTTTATCAATACACGTTCTGCAGAATTTATTAACCATCTCCAAAATTAATAAATAAGCCCCAAACCAGTTTGTGTCTTTTTCCCCCTGAGCAGAAAAATAAATTACCATTACCTTACTAATTGCAGTAGTTCTTAACACCACTAACAGTAGTGTTAATATAATTTAATCTGAGCATATTGCTGATAATATGACTCCTGATAATGTAAATCGAGAGTTATTTATTGAAATTATTTAGTAACAGTTTTTATTCTGTTACGATCGAATGCTCTGGAGAAGTATAAATATTATCTCCATTTCTCGCTAGAGATCATTTATCGAGAATATTATAATTATTAAATCCCTATAATTCCAACTTAGTTCATATTATCGCATTTTATCCATAATTGCGCGGAAAAGAATAATTCGTGTTTAATAATTTCCGTGGTGAATGCGAGAGCGGGGAGGGAGGAAGGCGGTGACGTCATTACTCAACAAGGCTTGGTCATGAGGCAGCGTGGGTAAGGCACATGGCAGTTGCTGGGAGTTCTTATCGACAAGAATTACGTTGATACCCAGTTAATAAGTGAAAATTACTTGCCTATGTGTTCTCTAGTGCCTCGTCAGTTAATAACGCGTCGACAATTAGAACCAGGACTCGTAATTAAGTGTACACAGCAGTGAACATTGAGACTGGCAGACGGGAATTTCGGCAGACCTCAGTACTCTGTTACGCTCACATAAGTATTTCCCTAGTTTTGGTGCATCAAAGTAGGTAGTACATTTGTGAGTAGTTTGTCGTCAGGAAGAATGAACAGCAAAAATAACATGTTAGTAATGTTTATCACTCATCTCAGTTACATGAATATCTGAACATAATTTGTAGCCTAGTCAATCGCTACTTTACATTCCTTTGCTTACAGCGTGTATTTGAGGTGCCAGCAAGATTCTCATCAATCGTGTTATTTACCTCGAGTTCTTTCTCTATGGGGATTCCGTGACCACGAGGACGAATGATGAACGGGCGTTAGAAATCGTCTTACAGCTAAGACACATTTTTTCGTACAATTTTATTCAATTTGATTATTGATTCTATATAATTCATACAATTTTCTATTGAATAATTATTGCCAGATTTGGTAATTAATGTTTATGCTTTAACTGTGCTCAGTATTTATGCTCAGTGATTAATGATGATTAATGATCATAATGATTATAATTTGATTACCATATATTTGAATATATTGTAGTTAGATTTACCATGTTATTAATACCACAATGAACTAGTGACGAACCACACTGGTTCCTAGATATATATGAACTTCTAGAAATAACCCCCAATGTTGATATTTGAGGCTTTGGCTTTAATTAATAATTACAGTCTTCATTTATTTCAAGTGATTATTCTCTGAATAAGTTTCCATAGACACTGGTTCTCTAGTGTCATTCAAATGATCACTTTTATTTGTTTTCCCTCTTTTCTCAAAAGTGGGTGGTCCTTCGAGTTATTTCAATACAATAATTAAATAATTTAATTTCTGAGTTCAAGCCCCAGATAACCAACAGAGCTAGTACATACAATGCCTAAAGCCACTATTACGCAATGCGTTTCGGGCAGAAGAAACACTTAATATCTAGAACTTAATATTAATAGAGCATAAAGAATAAATAAATATGCAAAACTAATTAGGATAATAAATAAGAAAATAAGAAAAATAAATAAGGAAAAAAATAAAAGTTAGGAAAACATCAACAGGTAAAATGTTTACAATTACTAATGAGGATAACCTCAACACTTTCCTCAACCAAGTGGTCTGTCTAACTTTATTATCGCTCCCAATGAGTCAACATAATTAATCCCCTTGTCACGTAGTGCGGGCTAGGTATCCTAATTTCTTTTTGTTTCACTTTTTTAATTAATTTTTAATTTACCTTTTACTAGTCATTTTCTGGGCACAATTAACAGAGTGCTTTAATATTTCTTCATGTCTCTTAAGTATACGGTCATAACTTACTACTTTTAGTAAATAGTCCTTAGCTTAAATTAACCTATGTTTATTACTCAACTTTTTCTCTGATTTCATTTATTACCAAGGTTGCCTAGCCTCGCCATCCTCTCTTACTCCATTGTACCACTGGCTTTGCCTGTGTCTCATTTATGGAATTTATTTACTTACAGTGTACCTGAGAGTAC
>WNGS01001433.1:112785-179934 GCA_020271785.1 Procambarus virginalis | reverse complement strand
CTTTTCGATTCTCCCTTCTCCTTTATCTGGTCTTCCTCATATAGCCTCTTTTTCTCTCCTTGCCTTTTTTCTCTTTCGTGCCTCACCTCCCCGATTATTCTTTCCTTCTGTTTTGGCCTCCGTCAGTGTCTTCTTATTCCCTTTTCGCCATTTTGTTGATTGCTCTTCCTCTCCTTGCGCCCGTCCCGCCGCCTTTCATTCTTCCCTCTTTTCTCAACCCATTCCAGTTTCCCCCTCCCCCCTTTTTCTTTCGTTCCTCTCTTTCTTTAGCCCTCGCATTCGTTTTTTCTCCTTTTTTTCCCCTTTTCCGTTTTTTCCCTTTTTGATGCTTTGTGTGTGTTGTGTGGATTTGGTTTTTTTTGTTTTTTTTTTTTTTGTTCTTTTTTTTCCTTTTCCTTCCTTTCCTTTTCCCTCCTTTTCCATTCTCTCTTCCTCCTTTTGTCTCTTTTTTCTCCCCCCCCACAAAAAAAAAAATCAAAACCCCCCCCCCACCCTTTCTGTTCCCCCCCCTCTCCGCCCCCCCCTTTTCCCCCCCCCTTCCCACCCTTCTTTTTTCCTCCCGTGTTCTCCTTCTCTTCTTCTTGCCTTCTTTTTTTCTCCCCCTTGTTCCTCCTTCTTTTTCCTTTCCTCTCTTTCTCTTCCCACTATCTTTCCCCATCATCTTCCCCCTCCTTTCCCTTTCTTTCTTTTTTATTCTTTCCTCCTTTCCCCGCTGTTTTTCTTTCTCTTCTTTTGTCGTAGTTTCTTCTTCTACGCCCCTTATCCCCATTCTATGGATTTACTGGACATTGCTAGTTCCCCTTCTTATCTTTTCCCTTTCCCCTTTTCCTTTTTTTTTTCTTTTCCTTTTCACTCCTTGGAGTCCCCCCCAGCGCCCCAGCCTTATAGCTGCTTCGTCCTTCTACTTTTTGCGTCGACACAATCAGTAGGCTGCCCACTTTTTAGTTCTATCCCCCTCCCTTCTTCCCCCTCCCTTCTTCCTTTTTCTCTGTCCCCCTCTCCTTGTTCTCCTTCCCCCCTAATTTTTTTCTTTTTCTTTCCTTTGCTTTATTTTTCACCTCTCCCCCCCCCCTTCTCTCCCTTTTTTCTCCCCCCCCTCTTCTTTTTCCTCTTTCTTCCCCTCCTCGTGAAGTTTTTGTTTTTAGTCTCTTTCTCCTTCTCCCCATTCCCACCCCACCCCCACCCCCTTCCCCTATTCACTTCCCGTCCCCTTTTTCCCTGTTTTTTTCCCTTTCTTCTTCTCATTCTTATCTTTTTCGCTTTTTTCCCTACTTTCCGCTTTCCCACCTCATCTTAACTCCCTCCTCCCCCTCACTGTTTCTCTCTGTTTCCTTTTCCGCGCCTTTTATCTCGTCTTCCTTTCTTTCTCCCCCCCTCCCCCTTACTTTTTTTACTCCCTTTCCCTTGTGTTTTCCTCCCTTTTTCCCTTTCCCTTCCCTTCTCCCTTTCCTTCCAACCCCCCCCCACCAACACCCCCTCCTCCATTTTTTTTTCTGCCCCTGTTCTCTCGTTCCTTCCCTGTGCCTTCTTTTGTTCCATTGTTCTCCTCGGAAGAACGGGTACTCTAAGTGTATCCTCATTGGGCCCCTCCCCTTGTCCCTCTTTCTTTCCCCCCGTCTCTCTTTCAACTTTCCCCCCCCTCTGTTCCCTTTTTTCCCTCTTTCCTTTTTTCCTTCTCCTCCCCCTCTTCCCCCCCGTCTTCCCTTCATCTGCCCCCTTCTTTTCCCCCGTCCCCCCGCATCCCCTTTCTTTTTTCTCTTATTCCTACGTTTTTGCCTTTTTTGGAATTTTTTCATCCCCCATCTTTATTTTTCCTTGAGCTTTATTTTACCCCACTCTTTTTTGCCTAATCCCCCTTTCCTTCCTTCCTTGTTTCCTTCCTTTTTTCCTTCTGTCCCCCTTTTTTCTCCTTGTCTCTTTCGACCTTGTTTCACCCACCTCGTCCCGGCTCCTTGTCCCCTTTCATTCTCCCCGTTCCTTTGTCCTCTTGGCGTTCCTTCGTCTTTTCAGTCTAATCCTCCGTTTATGCGCCACTTTTTCCCCCCCCCCTCTTCTTTCTGAGTTCCTCTCTCCCCCTCTATTTTTTCCCCCTTTCTTTTTTTTTTTCACGCTTCTGCTTTGTTCTCCCTTTCTCTTTTCCTTTTTCCCCCCACCCCATTTTTCCCTTTTCTTTTCCCCCCGTTCTTTGATTACTACCTCTTCCTATCCGCGTGTCATCCATCTCTTGCCCTCCCCCCCCTTTTGTTTCGTCCTCTTTCGCCTCCCTTCTTTTCCCCCTTCTTTTCTTTTCTTCTCCTCTTCTTTACTCTTTTCTTTCCTTTCTCTTTTTCTTCCCCCACTCTTTTGTTCTCTCGTCCTTCCCCCCCTTCTTCCCCCCCCCTTACTTGGTTTATTCCCCGCCGTATAGCAGACCGTTGCACCTCTCCAACCCATTTTCCTTTCTCCTTCTTTTTTGGTACGCCTCAGAATAACTCCATTTAGGTCTTGATCACCTCCTCGT
This sequence comes from Procambarus virginalis, assembly GCA_020271785.1. Classification (NCBI taxonomy): domain Eukaryota; kingdom Metazoa; phylum Arthropoda; class Malacostraca; order Decapoda; family Cambaridae; genus Procambarus; species Procambarus virginalis. Next base: position 177,434 of record WNGS01001433.1, on the reverse strand, counting down.
CAGATAATTACCAGTGCCCCCCCAGCCGCCTTTTACTTGTTTTCACCCACCATAGAAATAATCACAAGACAACTCTTAGAACATTGTCTTGTTTCGACCTGCTCGGACTTGCTCGGTCTGTTCCTTATGACCCAAAACCACAGAAATACTCACTACCTGCGTCGCGGCGAAAACCCCCCAAAACCTACCAGCTATCCCAACGGAATTCCGTGCTACAGCTCTGGCTTGGCATTACATTGCTCCGCGAGAGTTGACCGCAGTGAACGCCAAATACATTGTTGTTAAGCAAAGAAGGGACCATGAACAAGGGGAAAACAAAAGTGGTACGCCGCCGAAAACATCCCCGTAGAGGTGTACGTATAGGAATTCATAAACAACACAATTTGCGTAATATAGTAATCTGCATGAGGTGTTGAAAATGGCAATAAGATTCACGGGAAAACTTGAAAAAAGTGACATCATGTTTGGTGAACATGACACGAAGTTCCAGTATTGTAGGCCTTTGTAGCCACAAGACAGGTAGGAAGGCAATTCAGGGACCAAGCGTCACACTCACGAATCCAGAGCACCCCTCTCGGATGTGGCACATCGAGGTAGTCTAGCGAACGAAGTGGACAAACACTGCTCATAAACAGGCTCAGAATAAGACCGGAATGCAGTTGTTCCCGATGGAGTTACACCATGGGGTCTGAGAGAAAGTGCACCTGAACTCCGTGCATCCTTCTCAAACTAGCAAGCACTTTTATCAGTGCAGTCACCTGCCTTATCCCCAGAAGTTTCAAAAGGCTATGACAAGGATAAGTTCCAATTTAACAAAGTGGAAGAGTGCAATCCCCCCTAATTTCTATCCCTTTCTCATTGGGGACCACAGTTGTTAATAGTCATGAAAATATTTTCGAAAAAAAATATCCCCCCTTCCCTTTTTATCCCTGCCGTTTTTCTTCTCCTCACTCCTCCTCCGCATCCTTCTTCTCCCCCCCTCCTTCCTTGCTTTCGCTCCGAATTTTCCCATTATTCTATTCCTCTGTCTCCCCACCCTGCTATCACTTAGACCTGTGACTTTTGGCTAGTGACTCCCTCTTATCTTTCCCCCCCCCATCTCCCTTTTCTTTCCTAATTTCCCCCTCCTATATTTTTTTCTTCCCCGACACTTAACCCGATTTTATCATTTCTTCCCGTTTTACTCTGTCCGCTTAATTAAGATGAAGAAAGGCAATTTTACTGAGAAATAATGGAATATGAGAAAAGGAAAATAAGTGAATGAGGTGCTGCTGTAGAATCAGGAAAGGAAGAGAAAAGGGGGAGAGGACAGGGAGTATCGCGACTAGAGATGGAAATGGTCACTAGGGATTACCACAGGGTTCAGTCTGTGTGGCACACAGTGACGTTTTATTGTTTAAATAAATGATCTACAAGTTGGAATACAGACATATATGAACATGTTGGATGATGATGCTAAGATAATGAGAGAGTTGCAAGATAAGAAATTTTAGATGATTGTATGCCCTTCAAGAAGACCTGGATAAAATAAGTATATGGAGCACCACTTGGCAAATGGAATTTAATGTTAATAAATGTCATGTTATGGAATGTGGAATAGGAGAACATAGACCCCACACAACCTATATATTATGTGAGAAATCTTTAAAGAACTCTGATAAAGAAAGAGATCTAGGGGTGGTTCTAGATAGAAAACTATCACCTGAAGACCACATAAAGAATATTGTGCAAGGAGCTATGCTATGCTTTCTAACTTCAGAATTGCTTTTAAATACATGGATGGGGATATACTAAAGAAATTGTTCATGACTTTTGTTAGGCCAAAGCTAGAATATGCAGCTGGTTTTGGTGCCCATATCTTAAGAAGCACTCAACAAACTGGAAAAGGTGCAAAGACATGCTACTAAGTGGCTCCCAGAACTGAAGGGCAAGAGCTACGAGGAAAGGTTAGAAGCATTAATATGCCAAAACTAGAAGACAGAAGAAAAAGAGGTGATATGATCACTACATACAAAATAGTAACAGGAATTGATAAAATCGACAGGAAAGATTTCCTGAGACCTGGAACTTCAAGAACAAGAGGTCATAGATATAAATGGCTAAACACAGATGCCGAAGAAATATAAGAAAATTCACTTTCGCAAACAGAGTGGTAGACGGTTGGAACAAGTTGGGGGAGAAGGTGGTGGAGGCCAAGACCGTCAGTAGTTTCAAAGCGTTATATGACAAAGAGTGCTGGGAAGACGGGACACCACGAGCGTAGCTCTCATCCTGTAACTACACTTAGGTAATTACACTTAGGTAATTACTCAGTACTTCGGAAGTGAGTAATAATCAACGAAGTAGCCCATGGGACACAGCGCGACTTCGCTCTCAGTGCATCAGGTACAGATAAATTTTCGCTGCTTGTTTCTTCATTCTGTGTGCTTGCAATAACGCACTCACGTACACCCTTGGCTTTAGTACTTGTAGGTGGTATGTAACCAAGCTTGTAAAGCATAAGGTAGTATTGAAAAGATTATAGGAAAAGATCATTTGTAAGATAGTCTTGAAAAGATCGCTTTGTATTGTCCCACACAGGAAGAGATTCAGCTTACCTCAAGAGTGTCCATCAGTCAGGAAGAGATTCAGCTAGCCTCAAGAGTGTCCATCAGTCAGGAAGAGATTCAGCTAGCCTCAAGAGTGTCCGTCAGTTGGAAGAGATTCAAGTATCTTGAAAATATCTATGGAAAGCACCAAAATGGAAGCCGCTAACACTGTTCATCTATGCCTTTGTATCAGATGCATCTTCACTGAACGCAGAAAACGATTCATCTAAGTATCATCTAAATAATAGCATAGGATTGCAATTGTGATGCTCAGAGCCTCAACTGGATGCGCTTGCTGTATCGTCCTCATAGGTGCTGTATCACTTGCATCCGACCTTGCGTTAGGTCCTTACTGCGCCTGGCTTCCTCAACATTATGACCCTTATGTTCTTCAAACAATAAGGTTTGAATTTCACCGATAGAGCATTATCTTCAACACCGCATCGGACAGGTGTTTGGGAGCCAGAGGGCGTGAGCGCCACCCATGGTTGCTCATTCAGTACTAACCCAGCCAGCAGCCCCAGGGCATTCTGGGATTTTTTCCAAGATGGCTGCCTCTCACTGGAGGGCCTAAGAGTCCATTTCGTACACAACCAACCTCGTACACATTTAGAATTGGTTACGAAAAATCAAAAAGAGTTTTCTCGGTTGGCGCAGTTTCCCGCCGACCGAGAAAACTCGGTTGGCGCAGTTAGTGGTTAAAGAAAACGGCATGGCAGTGAATCATCTTGGTATAACAATTGTATTATTGACACGACGAGTACGATCGACGTAGTTTTTATGTTTGTTGCCGGTCGAACGCATCTTATGTGACGGTTATACATATGTTCTTCTAGAACATTCTATTGTGAACACATTGGTACAAAAATTAAATACGTACATCCAAAATAATTTCAGGACAGTGAATTGAATATACACATTTCGCCGATATGCCGCCGCGGGTAACACTTCAGCCACTTCCCACCGTCTTGTGGGTCGGTTGCGACATTGATTCTATATTTATATGCATATGTCCGTATAGAGAATTTTATTGCGGTTCCAATGATACCATAATCAACGATGTAGGATAAATGTGGTCTTCGCAATCATTAAGAGATGGAAACATTTTGTTGCTGTTTGGCGCTCTCGGCAAGTGATGTCAATAGTTTTTTATTTGGTGTTGATATTCCTTATGCTTTGGCAGCATTTTATATGTATGTTCTTATAGACAATTCTATTGTGAACACAGTGATACCAAATTTAAATACGTACGGCTACAATTAGTGTCAGGACAGTAAAAAGAGTATACACTTTTCGCTTAGGCGCGCGAAACGCCGATAGCACAAGGGCAGAGTTTTTTTTCGCTTCGCCGACAGCAGGAAAGTGTTAAGAAGCACATCAACAAACTGGAAAAGGTGCAAAGACATGCTACTAAGTGGCTCCCAGAACTGAAGGGCAAGAGCTACAAGGAGAGGTTAGAGGCATTAAATATGCCAAAAGTAGAAGACAGAAGAAAAAGAGGTGATATGATCACTACATACAAAATAGTAACAGAAATTGATAAAATCGATAGGGAAGATTTCCTGAGACCTGGAACTTTAAGAACAAGAGGTCATAGATATAAACTAGCTAAACACAGATGCCGAAGAAATATAAGAAAATTCACTTTCGCAAACAGAGTGGTAGACGGTTGGAACAAGTTAGGGGAGAAGGTGGTGGAGGCCAAGACCGTCAGTAGTTTCAAAGCGTTATATGACAAAGAGTGCTGGGAAGACGGGACACCACGAGCGTAGCTCTCATCCTGTAACTACACTTAGGTAATTACACTTAGGTAATAACGAGTCCCATAAAGGACTGGAGGTAACCTCACTGGAATTCGGCAGATGTTCCAATAATATTGGAAATGTTGAAAATCTTCTCGAACCTTCAAGATCCTTGAGAAGCAAGCACAAAATTACAGAGGCTCATATGGGCCTAGTGGCGTCCATGACCAATGGTCATGCAGAATCCCGATAGGATGAGAACAGGACTGTTCTCCTGTTCACAGTCCAGTCCTGTTCTGTGGACTGGACTGGACTGTGCACAGAACAGTCCAGTCCAGTTCAGTCCAGTTTACCGAGAAAGGTGTACTCGCCGGCGTAAGGACCATAGAAGACAGACTCAGGGAGGGAATGGTGGAGCACAAGGTTCATGGAGGGAATGGTGGAGCACAAGGTTCATGGAGGGAATGGTGGAGCACAAGGTTCATGGAGGGAATGGTGGAGCACAAGGTTCATGGAGGGAATGGTGGAGCACAAGGTTCATGGAGGGAATGGTGGAGCACAAGGTTGTTGGAGGGAATGGTGGAGCACAAGGTTGTTGGAGGGAATGGTGGAGCACAAGGTTCATGGAGGGAATGGTGGAGCACAAGGTTCATGGAGCTACTCAGACAGCTGCCCTGGAAAGTGTTGCAAGTTTAAAGCTAATGTGGGGAAGCAGTCTTAACACTTTCAACCGGTGATCACGCATAGTGAGTAAAAAAAATTCTCATGGATGTGCCAATTACTCATATTGTGTCGTAAATTAAAATATTCGTTAAAATTCTAATTTTTATTCGATCATTCTGGGACTGGCTTAACCCTTAAAGTGCGCATCACGTCATATGACGTGCTAGGCATTTTACCAGTCAACTGCGCTTCACGTCATATGACGTGTATGGGTACCGCGCACGATTTGAATGTCCCGCCGGGTAGCTGGGGTTCCCATACGCTGCCCACGGGCTATAGTAAACAGCGGCCATTTTGAAAAAAATTCCCGCTCACACACCGAAGGCGTGGGAGGCCTCAGTTTAGTGACAGTCACCATGGCGAGCGCACGGTCAAACGCCTCACGGGCACGCACCACTCAATCCCTCACTGTTACGAATCTTGCTAGATTCTCTCATTACTCTTGATTCTTGTATTACTGTATTATCTTATTCTCTAATTAATATAGCATCCAGTTGTATGATATGAGATTTTGTATGTTATATGATATATATTATAGCATGTTATAGTGTGCCTGAGTTGCATTATATTTGTATGAGGCTTTCGTGTTACAATTCTCATGTGTTTCTCTGTGTGGGGTTGACCAGGTTGGGAATGTGACTAGCGTGGGAAAGTGTTGTCAAGCGAGTGTTTATGATTTAACCTTGATTTAATACTCCTATTTATTTGTCAGTAAATGCTATTGTATAAATTAATGTCATTGCGTACTCTTAAGATTAACCCTTTAACTGCGTTGCCTCCAAATATGACACCCCCGTGGTGCGCAGGAAATAAATTCTCTGGAAAAAATTCTTTTTTCTTTTTAAAGTGTCAAAAACCCTTCCCTCAGTATGGCTATGTAAAAAAAAGGTCGAAATTGTACTTACTTTGGCTGCTATGGGGTCCGTAAGTTGGGGCGTGACGTCATCATTCCCCGTGCTCCCGTGCCGTAAGCTCCCGGGGCGGGTGGGGTGCTCGGGGCGGGGCGCGCAAGTTGCCGCGAATATATTTTCGTTCATTTTTTTCGCACAGTTCCAAATACATTTTATTTGTTTTTACGTGCTAATCCTATGTATAGTGAACACGTACACTATATTATGGATGTAAAACATCCGTACTGTCCGAAGACACTGTGTTACGTACATGACACTTGTGTACACATTTGCAGCACATATTTACTATGTATCATGCTAATTTATGTATATATACAGTCTATTTACACACTATACACTGTCACACACTATATACATTCACCATCAACACACTCAGAACACCGCGAGTGAGAGCTGCCACACCCAGCCAGCCCTCCCTCACTTCTCCAACATTGTATTCGCCAACTTTGCCCCCTCCCATCATACAGTTATTCACACCAATGTTTCATGTTCATTTATGTATATTTACAACATATGTACACACTATACACTGTCACACACCATATACATTTACCATCAACACATTCAGAACATCGCGTAGCAGCTGCTTCGCCAATAGGAGCTGCCTCGTATGGGCCAATAGGAGCTGCCTCATATGGGCCAATAGGAGCTGCCTCATATGGGCCAATAGGAGCTGCCTCATATGGGCCAATAGCAGCTGCCTCGTATATGCCAATAGCAGCTGCCTCGTATGGGCCAATAGGAGCATTTGGCCATGAACACATTCAGAACACCTCGAGTGAGAGCAGCCACACCCAGCCAGTCTCCCTCACTCCAACATCTTACTCGCCAACATTGCTCCTCCCACCATACTGTTATAGTTCTTATTACACATGTTCTATATACCTATCTACATGTTTTATTTACCAGAACTATGCAAGTAAGCCGGTATTGTGTCCAAACAGTACAGTGGCCACCATACACTGCATGAAAAATCACACAGCAGACGACGCTACGATTACGTCACATCCCTCACCAAAATAGCTCCTCTCAACATTCTCCTGTTGCTGTTCTTACACTATATACACACTATATATACCCATGTACACATGTTTTGCCCATAGCGAACCACTAAGCTAGTATAGTGAGCAAAACAAGAGTGGCAGCCACACACACACACACACACGCAATGAGGCTACCTCAATTCTCGCCCTCCCTCCCTCACCAAAATTCCTCCTTCCACAATACTACGCACAACGCTAATTATAACCACAATCCTGGTCACTAATTCCTGTAAATGAATAATTGACCATACGTTTATTTTGAAAAGGAACCTAAGAAATTGTTTGAAGATTCCTAGATGGACGAAATAATGCTGTGGTGCTGTGGCAAGCGCTGTGAACATCATGAACAGCATTGAATCACTGATATTTGAACATTGTACCCAGTCATTATCACACTCAGGCTCTTCTATAATACTATCATGGCTAAATAATACAAGTTATATATATATTTTGACATTATTAGGCGATGCTGTGGTCACACGCTGAACAGCAGTGCTGTGCGCTTATGTTGCGAGCGCCAGCCTTGGTTGCTCACTCACTACTGAGGCTCCCACACCCGGGAATGTGGACCACGATTTTTTTTAAAGATGGCGTCTGTTTACAAGAGCCCTGAGGAAGCTGATGTGAACCCCATGTAGCCGCGGGAGTTTTGAATCGAACGAGAAAAATACAAATACCCAGAGGCGCGTTGCACAAACCAGACGCGAGCCTGCAGGCGCGTTGCGCAGTTAAAGGGTTAATAATGTCTTGATATTTAGTACTACAATTTATTATTAGAAATTCCACAATGTTATGTGGATAGTTAGTTGATATTATGGTGGACGCTGTCCAGGCAAAGCCAGCCTTCCGCAGTAGCGTGGCGGCTGGGGTCGAGAGGAGACATGTATTAAGTTAAGTCATTGATTTGTTATTTTAGCCCATTCAAAGTTTTGATTTCCTGGCTAGATGATTTTGTATTCTCTCAATTAAGTTTTTAAGTGCTGGTGATATTGCTCATTGCTCGATAAGGATTTTATTTTAATATTGCATGCTGATAAATATTTCTGGCTTTATTACGTACCATTTAATTGTTATGCTTGTCCCCCTTAGCATAAATATATTGTTCCCCACTTTATGCAGTGTTTTATCTTTACCCCTAGACTTCTGTTGGCAAGGCCGATTTAAATATTTTATGTACACTGCTGGGAGAAGAACCTTATTTAGTCTCAAGGGTGGTAACACTCACCCCAGAGCAAGTAGCCCACGAATTATTTTCTGAAGGCGAGGAAAGTGTGTTTGATGATTCAGACAACGACGAGGATTATACACAATCGTCGGGTGATAGTAGCAGCAGCAGTGAAAGTGAGAATTCTCGCCATGCCAAGGCGAGGCCTCTACGCTCACCCATGCCTCCTCGCCCAGTTTCTACCCCAATTCTACCACGACCTCACAGTTCCTGTGGATATTATCTGTTTGAGGGTGACGAGTCAGAGGGAGGTGACTCCTTTTCTGGGTTTAGTGACTCAGATCACAGTTTTATTGAGCCTGTGGCTGGTACCAGTGGTGTAACTGGGCGAGAAATTGTCGCGTCAGCAGCATCTCGCCCAGCCAAGCGCTACTGCATGGCACCACATGAGGGACCAAGACCCTCGTGTTCACGTGCATCCACCTCATGTGCATCCACCTCACGTGCACCCACCTCACGTCCATCCACCTCACGTGCACCCACCTCACCTGCATCCACCTCACGTGCATCCACCTCACCAGAACCCACCTTACGTGCACCCACTTCACCTGCACGTAGCCGCCGTGCTTCTCGCAGACGGTATTCAGCTCCTGGTCGCCGGTATGCATCGCTTCCTCGCCGTCTTCCATCTGCATCTCGCAGGACGCCTGGTGTACTTGAGTGGAGTGATGGTGACGATTTTATTCCAAATATTCCTCACTTTGACGATAAAGATGTAGGGATTACAAACCTTTTCCCTAATCAAGGTGAGGACATGGCTGAGATGGAATATTTTACAGCATTCTATGATGAACCACTCATGGAATACATTGTACACCAAACGAACCTGCATGCTGCTTACCTGATTGAGAGGGAAATCACAGAATTTTCACGACTGCAGTGTTGGAAAATACCACAGTTGCGGAAATGTATGTGTTTTTGGCACTGTTTGTTGATGAAGCACTGTCACAAACATGCAATAAATGATTATTGGAGCAAGGACCATACAGTGCCAACACCTTTATTCGGTAAATATATGTCACGAGACAGGTTTCAGATACTCCTCAGGTGTCTACATTTTGGAAGTGTTCAGGACCGAACAGCTGATGATAGACTGTGGCGAGTGAGGCACTACATGAACGATGTTATTGGAAAATTCAGAGATTTTTGCGTACCAGCACAGAAGCTGGTGGTTGGTGAATCTCTCGTACTTTTCAAGGGACGTGTTCCATTCAAACAGTACATTCCCTCAAAACGAAACCGATTTGGCCTGAAATTTTTTGTTCTTTGTGATTGCGAGACAGGATACGTGTTACACATGATTCTGTACTCGGCTAGTGATGTAGACATTCCCGGTAACGACGAACATGGATTCTCGGGGAGTGTAGTGAAGACCATCATGGCTCCGTGGATGAACAAGGGACACATTTTATACACGGATAATTACTATACAAGTCCCTTGCCAGCTCGGTTCTTGCTAGAAAATAGAACCGGATTGGTTGGTACAGTAAAGCCACAACGAAGGGAACTGCCTGTGTTTGACACCGACATTGCAGTTGGTGAGTGTCAGAGAAGGAAATGTGATAACATTCTGTCAGTTCGGTGGAAAGACAAACGAGAGGTGAACTTGTTGACAACAATTCATGATGGAACAATGGTGAACAGTGGGAAAGTGAGCCATAAAACAAACGCACCACTATATAAGCCAGACTGTGTTTTAGACTATAATATCAACATGCGGTTGATTGATAAATCAGACATGATGATTGGCACTGCAGAGTGTGTGCGGAAGACATGTAGGTGGACGAAAAAAGTGTTCTTCCATCTTGTGGACATGAGCATGCTGAACTGTTTCAACATGTACCTTGTGAGAACTGGACGTAAGCCCACTTTCTGTGACTTTGTATTTGATGCTGCAATACAGTTATTAGGAACGTTTGCAAAAGATGTCCCAGGGATTCAGCGGCCCATCATAAACCCACTGTTGCAGCATGCTGGTACTCCACGCCTCGCTCACACTGAAGGCTTCCTAGCTCACAGACTCAAGTATTTGCCACCAGCTGGGAAGCGTGCAATAGGCCAACGTGATTGCTTGGTGTGTAAAACAACGACACGTAGAGACCAGAAACGGAAGCTTGTACAAACATGGTGTGAAACGCGTGGTATCCCATTATGTGCTGTCGACTGCTTCAATGACTACCACAGTCTAGAAAACTTCTAAGTAATTACCTAAGTGTAGTTACAGGATGAGAGCTACGCTCGTGGTGTCCCGTCTTCCCAGCACTCTTTGTCATATAACGCTTTGAAACTACTGACGGTCTTGGCCTCCACCACCTTCTCCCCCAACTTGTTCCAACCGTCTACCACTCTGTTTGCGAAAGTGAATTTTCTTATATTTCTTCGGCATCTGTGTTTAGCCAGTTTATATCTATGACCTCTTGTTCTTGAAGTTCCAGGTCTCAGGAAATCTTTCCTGTCGATTTTATCAATTCCTGTTACTATTTTGTATGTAGTGATCATATCACCTCTTTTTCTTCTGTCTTCTAGTTTTGGCATATTTAATGCTTCTAACCTTTCCTCGTAGCTCTTACCCTTCAGTTCTGGGAGCCACTTAGTAGCATGTCTTTGCACCTTTTCCAGTTTGTTGATGTGCTTCTTAAGATATGGGCACCAAACAACAGCTGCATATTCTAGCTTTGGCCTAACAAAAGTCATGAACAATTTCTTTAGTATATCCCCATCCATGTATTTAAAAGCAATTCTGAAGTTAGAAAGCATAGCATAGGCTCCTTGCACAATATTCTTTATGTGGTCTTCAGGTGATAGTTTTCTATCTAGAACCACCCCTAGATCTCTTTCTTTATCAGAGTTCTTTAAAGATTTCTCACATAATATATAGGTTGTGTGGGGTCTATGTTCTCCTATTCCACATTCCATAACATGACATTTATTAACATTAAATTCCATTTGCCAAGTGGTGCTCCATATACTTATTTTATCCAGGTCTTCTTGAAGGGCATGACAATCATCTAAATTTCTTATCCTTCCTATTATCTTAGCATCATCAGCAAACATGTTCATATAATTCTGTATACCAACTGGTAGATCATTTATGTAGACAATAAACATCACTGGTGCAAGAACTGAACCCTGTGGTACTCCACTTGTGACATTTCTCCAGTCCGATACATTGCCTCTGATCACAGCCCTCATTTTTCTATCAGTCAGAAAGTTTTCATCCATGTTAGAAGCGTACCTGTCACTCCTCCAATATTTTCCAGTTTCCAGAACAACCTCTTATGTGGAACTCTGTCGAAAGCCTTTTTTAGGTCCAGATAGATGCAGTCAGCCCAACCATCTCTTTCCTGTAATATCTCTGTTGCTCGATCATAAAAACTGAGTAAATTCGATACACAGGATCTACCAGATCGAAAACCATACTGTCTGTCTGATATTATATCATTTCTCTCCAGGTGTGCTACCCATTTAGTTTTAATTATTTTTTCCAATATTTTGACTATTACACTTGTCAATGATACCGGTCTATAATTAAGGGGGTCTTCCCTGCTTCCACTCTTGTAAATTGGAACTATGTTAGCCTTTTTCCACACATCAGCTACAACTCCTGTAAACAGGGATGCCTGAAAGATCAGTTGAAGAGGATGCTGAGCTCAGGTGCACATTCTCTCAGAACCCATGGTGAAACTCCATCTGGACCAACTGCTTTGTTCTTATTTAGCTCTTTGAGCATTTTTTCCACTTCGTCTCTAGACACCTCTATGTGCTCTATGTTGTTCTCTGGAATTCTTATTGTATCTGGTTCCCTGAAGATTTCATTTTGTACAAACACACTTTGGAACTTTTCGTTTAATGTTTCACACATTTCCTTTTCATTTTCCGTGAATCTATTTCCCATTTTCAACCTCTGAATATTATCCTTTACCTGCAATTTGTTGTTTATGAATTTATAGAATAGACCTGGTTCTGTTTTACATTTGTCTGCAATCCCTTTTTCAAAATTTCTTTCTGCCTCTCTCCTCACTGCCTGTGTGTAGTTGTTTCTCGCATCTTTGTATCGCTGGTATGATTGGGGGTTTGGCCTCTTCCTGTATTGATTCCATTTTGTGTCTTTTGGTCTCTGGCCCTCTCGCACTTTCTGTCGAACCAATCCTGTTTCCAGTTCTGCTTCTCTGTTTTGGTATAAATTTTTTGTGCCTTTATCATATATTTCACAAAACTTGACATACATCTCATTCACTTCCTTGCCTAGCAACAAGTCTGTCCAATTATACTCCCTAAAAATTTTCTAAGGTTGCCATAATGTCCTCTCCTAAAGTCAGGTTTTTCAATTGCATCGACCATCATATGTTTCTTCCAGATTATAACGCATTGCATACTTTATCCTCAAAAAGACATGGTCACTTTTACCCAAGGGAGGAAGGTACTGAATGTCAATATTTCTTCCTCCTTCCTGGTATTTNAAAATGTACTGTCTGGAAAGGAACACAAAAAAAGCCATAGCCAGGTCTGTAATCCTAGCTCCTCCTGTCCCAACGAAAAGAAACTGTAGGGGCAGGAGTGCATGATTGGAAATCAACATCCATCTGCAGACATTGCAATCCAGAAGCTGGTAGTGACATACGAGAAGATGAAAGAACTCGGTACTATAACTGAACACTGCGGATGTTCAAAACTAGGGAACTGAACATGTACATTGTCCAACCTATCATGTACATTAGTATAGCCAATATGCACATACTAAGATACACAACAATGTGTAGTATAGAGATAGGAAAATGCAAGTATGCAAGGAAAAGTCCTTAAATATAGTCCAAGCACCAGCAGCTAGGGACAAATGAGTACAGTATAATCAATATGAGGAACTAATATGACCGAGGCAGAAATCGGTAACTTAATATACAGAGACTCCAATGTATATATAAGGGTGCAGCCAGGCACTGCACAACGGTCAATGAATGAGTGTCCAGATAACATTGAAGGAGTCAATGAAGGAGCATGCAGAGGCAAGAAAAGATCCAGGCACTAAAAGACTAAACAAAAGTTACGAAAATACGGGACTGTGCCCCACAGTGTAATAAATAATATAAAAGGACAGAGTAAGGTCACATTAAGATGCACGCAGTGGTCAAACAACACGCCACAAACAATACCCAACACTCATCCAAAAACTTAGAACCAGCGCCTGGCTGACAGTGTCGCCAAACCGTATAATCTCACCTGTAGAGCATAGGCACTATTGTGTCACGACACAGCTTAGCTGTGTAATATTCTTGGAGCATCGCTAGTGGATTATGTCCAGAGTTGCATGTGCAGGAGGAGATTAGGTGTAGTGTAGAGGTGGAGGCGGCGCCACTCCGAGCCACCCCACACCCGTATGCAGAGAAAAGAACTAGGTGTCTTCTCCATATATAAAATCAAGAACACCCCTAGTATTTAGGGGGGCTATGACTGGAGAGATAAGATAAGCCGTGATAAAGGACGCGGAACACCAACACATGTTTACACCGTCTATAAACAAAACAATCACCCACGGCCCACGCGCAGGACGCATGAAGTCCGAGCTGCACTACCCATCTTTTGGGGAGGATGCCTACAAAGTGTATTTAACGATTATCAGTAATGTCGAGACAAAGTACGGAGAGAAGATGTAATTATATAATAATTAGATAGAGTATCGAAAAACGACAAGTAGCACGGAAGAGAACCAGCAGATATGTAAAAGGGAAAGATCGACCTTTGAGGATCACCCTAAATGGTGCCAAACAGATGGAAGAAGTACTAAGGAATGCTAGAAAATTACAAAATGATGACGATGGGAAAGAGTGGTCGCTAAGACGAGATCTCTCAAAAGAAGACAGAGAAGCTGAAACTGAACCTTGCTGAGGCAAAACGTTTAAATGAGAGCAGGAATGAAGAAGAAATCAATTCTTTTTTCTACAAAGTGATAGGGGTAGGCAGACCAGTAAAGTGGTACATAAAGACAAACCAACAAAATCATTAGAGAAAGGGGGAGTGAAAAATAAGAAGAGGGGGAACAAGTTCCTGAAGATTGCATACACCAACATAGATGGAGTAAGATCAAAGATACTGGAGTTAAGTGATGTAATACAGCTGCAGACACCAGACATTGTTGCACTCACGGAGACAAAACTTGAAGATGTTATTTTAAATGAGGTCATATTCCCAAGGGGCTACTCAATTTGGAGACGGGACAGAAAAATTAGGAAAGGTGGTGGCATTGCTGTGGTGGTGAAAGAACACCTAAAGGTGAAAGAAATAATGACTGCCAATCCACAAGAAGTTGACATAATAGCACTAGAGATCTGCCATGAGGATGACAAACTAATGATTATAAATGCATATAGTCCACCGCTAAGCAGCACATGGTCAAAGGAGGAGCTAGATAGTAAACGAGAAGGTCTTATAACAATAATGAGAGTGATCATAGCGAGAGCGGATAACGATAGTTCACGACTGTTGATAGTTGGCGACTTCAACTTGAAATCCATAGACAGGGAAGCATATGAAGGTAAAACAGAAGATTTCTGGACCTGTAAATTTGTAGACCTCATCCTGGAAACATTCTTGTATCAACATGTTAAACAAGCTACGAGGATGAGGGAAGGGGACGTTCCCTCTATGCTAGATTTGATATTTACCAGGAAGGAGGAAGAAATATTTGACATTCAGTACCTTCCTCCCTTGGGTAAAAGTGACCATGTCTTTTTGGGAATAAAGTATACGATGCGTTATAATCTGGAAGAAAATATGACGGTCGATGCAAATGAAAAACCTGACTTTAGGAGAGGACATTATGGCAACCTTAGGAAATTTTTTAGTGAGTATAATTAGACAGACTTGTTGCTAGGCAAGGAAGTGAATGAGATGTATGTCAAGTTTTGTGAAATATATGATAAAGGCACAAAAAATTTATACAAAAACAGAGAAGCAGAACTAGGAAACAGGATTGGTTCAACAGAAAGTGCGAGAGGGCCAGAGACCAAAAAAGACACAAAAATGGAATCAATACAGGAAGAGGCCAAACCCCCAAACATACCAGCGATACAAAGATGTGAGAAACAACTACACGGCAGTGAAGAAAGAGGCAGAAAGAAATTTTGAAAAAGGGTTTCAGACAAATGTAAAACAGAACCAGGTCTATTCTACAAATTCATAAACAACAAACTGCTGATAAAGGATAATATTCAGAGGTTGAAAATGGGAAATAGATTCACGGAAACTGAAAAGGAAATGTGTGAAACATTAAACAAAAAGTTCCAAAGTGTGTTTGTACAAAATGAAATCTTCAGGGAACCAGATACAATAAGAATTCCAGAGAACAACATAGAGCACATAGAGGTGTCTAGAGACGAAGTGGAAAAAATGCTCAAGGAGCTAAATAAGAACAAAGCAGTTGGTCCAGATGGAGTTTCACCATGGGTTCTGAGAGAATGTGCACCTGAGCTCAGCATTCCTCTTCAACTGATTTTTCAGGCATCCCTGTTTACAGGAGTTGTAGCTGATGTGTGGAAAAAGGCTAACATAGTTCCAATCTACAAAAGTGGAAGCAGGGAAGACCCCCTTAATTATAGACCGGTATCACTGACAAGTGTAATAGTCAAAACATTGGAAAAAAAATAATTAAAACTAAATGGGTAGAACACCTGGAGATAAATGATATAATATCAGACAGACAGTATGGTTTTCGATCTGGAAGATCCTGTGTATCGAATTTACTCAGTTTCTATGATCGAGCAACAGAGATATTACAGGAAAGAGATGGTTGGGTTGACTGCATCTATCTGGACCTAAAAAAAGCTTTCGACAGAGTTCCACATAAGAGGTTGTTCTGGAAACTGGAAAATATTGGAGGGGTGACAGGTAAGCTTCTAACCTGGATGAAAAATTTTCTGACTGATAGAAAAATGAGGGCAGTGATCAGAGGCAATGTATCGGACTAGAGAAATGTCACAAGTGGAGTACCACAGGGTTCAGTTCTTGCATCAGTGATGTTTATTGTCTACATAAATGATCTACCAGCTGGTATACAGAATTATATGAACATGTTTGCTGATGATGCTAAGATAATAGGAAGGATAAGAAACTTAGATGATTGTCATGCCCTTCAAGATAACCTGGACGAAATAAGTATATGGAGCACCACTTGGCAAATGGAATTTAATGTTAATAAATGCCATGTTATGGAATGTGGAATAGGAGAACATAGACCCCACACAACCTATATATTATGTGAGAAATCTTTAATGAATTCTGATAAAGAGATCTAGGAGTGGTTCTAGATAGAAAACTATCACCTGAGGACCACAAAGAATATTGTGCGAGGAGCCTATGCCACGCTTTCTAACTTCAGAATTGCATTTAAATACATGGATGGCGATATACTAAAGAAATTGTTCACGACTTTTGTTAGGCCAAAGGTAGAATATGCAGCGGTTGTGTGGTGCCTATATCTTAACACTTTCGTACTCTCGATTCGACCGTGTGCGTGCACTATTTTTCTCACGGTTCTGGTTTCGATGCGCACCCGTGCGTGCAACGATAAAATATTTGTATAAATTCCATTTTCTATCCGATTTTGTTGGGGAAGTTTAGAAATGTTCGCCATGAAATTTACGTTTTTTCTAATAACCGAAGAGCTTATTAACCACCGTGCTGCGCAGAGTTTATTGAGAAATTCCCCCGGTACGCATGAAATGAAGTGTTCCCCAAAATTTTGTTTTTCTTCGTAAAATGATAAATTCCCTTCCCTGAACATGTCTATGTAAAAATAAATACCAAATTCCACTTTCTTTGGCTGTAGGGATGTGGACAAAGTGCGCTGTGACGTCATCAGGGCTTGGTCGCCCGTGCGTGACTCACCCAGACACGGTCGCGCGGGCCATTCAAGCACTGGGTGTTGCCACAAATATATTTTCAATTATTTGTTTTATGTATTTCCAATGGGGTTTTATTTTTTTTTTTATCGTATATGATGCATATTTGTGTCCTTTACAATATGCATACAGTAGAACGTCATAATGTTCCATGGAACTGTGATACAGTGTCAGTAATGTTCCACAATAAATGTTTATTGTCGCAATATTACCTGTTAAAAATCACTAAACTACAATATGTACAGTTTCACACACTATTTACACAGTAACACAACTGTATTACACACTGTATTATATGAACATGTTTGCTGATGATGCTAAGATAATAGGAAGGATAAGAAATTTAGATGATTGTCATGCCCTTCAAGAAGACCTGGATAAAATAAGTATATGGAGCACCACTTGGCAAATGGAATTTAATGTTAATAAATGTCATGTTATGGAATGTGGAATAGGAGAACATAGACCCCACACAACCTATATATTATGTGAGAAATCTTTAAAGAACTCTGATAAAGAAAGAGATCTAGGGGTGGTTCTAGATAGAAAACTATCACCTGAAGACCACATAAAGAATATTGTGCAAGGAGCCTATGCTATGCTTTCTAACTTCAGAATTGCTTTTAAATACATGGATGGGGATATACTAAAGAAATTGTTCATGACTTTTGTTAGGCCAAAGCTAGAATATGCAGCTGTTGTTGGTGCCCATATCTTAAGAAGCACATCAACAAACTGGAAAAGGTGCAAAGACATGCTACTAAGTGGCTCCCAGAACTGAAGGGCAAGAGCTACGAGGAAAGGTTAGAAGCATTAAATATGCCAAAACTAGAAGACAGAAGAAAAAGAGGTGATATGATCACTACATACAAAATAGTAACAGGAATTGATAAAATTCGACAGGAAAGATTTCCTGAGACCTGGAACTTCAAGAACAAGAGGTCATAGATATAAACTGGCTAAACACAGATGCCGAAGAAATATAAGAAAATTCACTTTCGCAAACAGAGTGGTAGACGGTTGGAACAAGTTGGGGGAGAAGGTGGTGGAGGCCAAGACCGTCAGTAGTTTCAAAGCGTTATATGACAAAGAGTGCTGGGAAGACAGGACACCACGAGCGTAGCTCTCATCCTGTAACTACACTTAGGTAATTACACTTAGGTAATTACTCAGTACTTCGGAAGTGAGTAATAATCAACGAAGTAGCCCATGGTACACAGCGCGACTTCGCTCTCAGTGCATCAGGTACAGATAAATTTTCGCTGCTTGTTTCTTCATTCTGTGTGCTTGCAAATAACGCACTCACGTACACCCTTGGCTTTAGTACTTGTAGGTTGTATGTAACCAAGCTTGTAAAGCATAAGGTAGTATTGAAAAGATTATAGGAAAAGATCAATTTGTAAGATAGTCTTGAAAAGATCGCTTTGTATTGTCCCACACAGGAAGAGATTCAGCTTACCTCAAGAGTGTCCATCAGTCAGGAAGAGATTCAGCTAGCCTCAAGAGTGTCCATCAGTCAGGAAGAGATTCAGCTAGCCTCAAGAGTGTCCGTCAGTTGGGAAGAGATTCAAGTATCCTTGAAAATATCTATGGAAAGCACCAAAATGGAAGCCGCTAACACTGTTCATCTATGCCATTTGTATCAGATGCATCTTCACTGAACGCAGAAAACGATTCATCTAAGTATCATCTAAATAAATAGCATAGGATTGCAATTGTGATGCTCAGAGCCTCAACTGGATGCGCTTGCTGTATCGTCCTCATAGGTGCTGTATCACTTGCATCCGACCTTTGCGTTAGGTCCTTACTGCGCCTGGCTTCCTCAACATTATGACCCTTATGTTCTTCAAACAATAAGGTTTGAATTTCACCGATAGAGCATTATCTTCAACACCGCATCGGACAGGTGTTTGGGAGCCAGAGGCGTGAGCGCCACCCATGGTTGCTCATTCAGTACTAACCCAGCCAGCAGCCCCAGGGCATTCTGGGATTTTTTTCCAAGATGGCTGCCTCTCACTGGAGGGCCTAAGAGTCCATTTCGTACACAACCAACCTCGTACACATTTAGAATTGGTTACGAAAAATCAAAAAGAGTTTTCTCGGTTGGCGCAGTTTCCCGCCGACCGAGAAAACTCGGTTGGCGCAGTTAAGTGGTTAAAGAAAACGGCATGGCAGTGAATCATCTTGGTATAACAATTGTATTATTGACACGACGAGTACGATCGACGTAGTTTTTATGTTTGTTGCCGGTCGAACGCATCCTTATGTGACGGTTTATACATATGTTCTTCTAGAACATTCTATTGTGAACACATTGGTACAAAAATTAAATACGTACATCCAAAAATATTTCAGGACAGTGAATTGAATATACACATTTCGCCGATATGCCGCCGCGGGTAACACTTCAGCCACTTCCCACCGTCTTGTGGGTCGGTTGCGACATTGATTCTATATTTATATGCATATGTCCGTATAGAGAATTTTATTGCGGTTCCAATGATACCATAATCAACGATGTAGGATAAATGTGGTCTTCGCAATCATTAAGAGATGGAAACATTTTGTTGCTGTTTGGCGCTCTCGGCAAGTGATGTCAATAGTTTTTTATTTGGTGTTGATATTCCTTATGCTTTGGCAGCATTTTATATGTATGTTCTTATAGACAATTCTATTGTGAACACAGTGATACCAAATTTAAATACGTACGGCTACAATTAGTGTCAGGACAGTAAAAAGAGTATACACTTTTCGCTTAGGCGCACGAAACGCCGATAGCACAAGGGCAGAGTTTTTTTTCGCTTCGCCGACAGCAGGAAAGTGTTAAGAAGCACATCAACAAACTGGAAAAGGTGCAAAGACATGCTACTAAGTGGCTCCCAGAACTGAAGGGCAAGAGCTACAAGGAGAGGTTAGAGGCATTAAATATGCCAAAAGTAGAAGACAGAAGAAAAAGAGGTGATATGATCACTACATACAAAATAGTAACAGAAATTGATAAAATCGATAGGGAAGATTTCCTGAGACCTGGAACTTTAAGAACAAGAGGTCATAGATATAAACTAGCTAAACACAGATGCCGAAGAAATATAAGAAAATTCACTTTCGCAAACAGAGTGGTAGACGGTTGGAACAAGTTAGGGGAGAAGGTGGTGGAGGCCAAGACCGTCAGTAGTTTCAAAGCGTTATATGACAAAGAGTGCTGGGAAGACGGGACACCACGAGCGTAGCTCTCATCCTGTAACTACACTTAGGTAATTACACTTAGGTAATAACGAGTCCCATAAAGGACTGGAGGTAACCTCACTGGAATTCGGCAGATGTTCCAATAATATTGGAAATGTTGAAAATCTTCTCGAACCTTCAAGATCCTTGAGAAGCAAGCACAAAATTACAGAGGCTCATATGGGCCTAGTGGCGTCCATGACCAATGGTCATGCAGAATCCCGATAGGATGAGAACAGGACTGTTCTCCTGTTCACAGTCCAGTCCTGTTCTGTGGACTGGACTGGACTGTGCACAGAACAGTCCAGTCCAGTTCAGTCCAGTTTACCGAGAAAGGTGTACTCGCCGGCGTAAGGACCATAGAAGACAGACTCAGGGAGGGAATGGTGGAGCACAAGGTTCATGGAGGGAATGGTGGAGCACAAGGTTCATGGAGGGAATGGTGGAGCACAAGGTTCATGGAGGGAATGGTGGAGCACAAGGTTCATGGAGGGAATGGTGGAGCACAAGGTTCATGGAGGGAATGGTGGAGCACAAGGTTGTTGGAGGGAATGGTGGAGCACAAGGTTGTTGGAGGGAATGGTGGAGCACAAGGTTGTTGGAGGGAATGGTGGAGCACAAGGTTGTTGGAGGGAATGGTGGAGCACAAGGTTGTTGGAGGGAATGGTGGAGCACAAGGTTCATGGTGGGAATGGTGGAGCACAAGGTTCATGGAGGGAATGGTGGAGCACAAGGTTCATGGTGGGAATGGTGGAGCACAAGGTTCATGGAGGGAATGGTGGAGCACAAGGTTCATGGAGGGAATGGTGGAGCACAAGGTTCATGGAGGGAATGGTGGAGCACAAGGTTCATGGTGGGAATGGTGGAGCACAAGGTTCATGGAGCTACTCAGACAGCTGCCCTGGAAAGTGTTGCAAGTTTAAAGCTAATGTGGGGAAGCAGTCTTAACACTTTCAACCGGTGATCACGCATAGTGAGTAAAAAAAATTCTCATGGATGTGCCAATTACTCATATTGTGTCGTAAATTAAAATATTCGTTAAAATTCTAATTTTTATTCGATCATTCTGGGACTGGCTTAACCCTTAAAGTGCGCATCACGTCATATGACGTGCTAGGCATTTTACCAGTCAACTGCGCTTCACGTCATATGACGTGTATGGGTACCGCGCACGATTTGAATGTCCCGCCGGGTAGCTGGGGTTCCCATACGCTGCCCACGGGCTATAGTAAACAGCGGCCATTTTGAAAAAAATTCCCGCTCACACACCGAAGGCGTGGGAGGCCTCAGTTTAGTGACAGTCACCATGGCGAGCGCACGGTCAAACGCCTCACGGGCACGCACCACTCAATCCCTCACTGTTACGAATCTTGCTAGATTCTCTCATTACTCTTGATTCTTGTATTACTGTATTATCTTATTCTCTAATTAATATAGCATCCAGTTGTATGATATGAGATTTTGTATGTTATATGATATATATTATAGCATGTTATAGTGTGCCTGAGTTGCATTATATTTGTATGAGGCTTTCGTGTTACAATTCTCATGTGTTTCTCTGTGTGGGGTTGACCAGGTTGGGAATGTGACTAGCGTGGGAAAGTGTTGTCAAGCGAGTGTTTATGATTTAACCTTGATTTAATACTCCTATTTATTTGTCAGTAAATGCTATTGTATAAATTAATGTCATTGCGTACTCTTAAGATTAACCCTTTAACTGTGTTGCCTCCAAATATGACACCCCCGTGGTGCGCAGGAAATAAATTCTCTGGAAAAAATTCTTTTTCTTTTTAAAGTGTCAAAAACCCTTCCCTCAGTATGGCTATGTAAAAAAAAGGTCGAAATTGTACTTACTTTGGCTGCTATGGGGTCCGTAAGTTGGGGCGTGACGTCATCATTCCCCGTGCTCCCGTGCCGTAAGCTCCCGGGGCGGGTGGGGTGCTCGGGGCGGGGCGCGCAAGTTGCCGCGAATATATTTTCGTTCATTTTTTTCGCACAGTTCCAAATACATTTTATTTGTTTTTACGTGCTAATCCTATGTATAGTGAACACGTACACTATATTATGGATGTAAAACATCCGTACTATCCGAAGACACTGTGTTACGTACATGACACTTGTGTACACATTTGCAGCACATATTTACTATGTATCATGCTAATTTATGTATATATACAGTCTATTTACACACTATACACTGTCACACACTATATACATTCACCATCAACACACTCAGAACACCGCGAGTGAGAGCTGCCACACCCAGCCAGCCCTCCCTCACTTCTCCAACATTGTATTCGCCAACTTTGCCCCCTCCCATCATACAGTTATTCACACCAATGTTTCATGTTCATTTATGTATATTTACAACATATGTACACACTATACACTGTCACACACCATATACATTTACCATCAACACATTCAGAACATCGCGTAGCAGCTGCTTCGCCAATAGGAGCTGCCTCGTATGGGCCAATAGGAGCTGCCTCATATGGGCCAATAGGAGCTGCCTCATATGGGCCAATAGGAGCTGCCTCATATGGGCCAATAGCAGCTGCCTCGTATATGCCAATAGCAGCTGCCTCGTATGGGCCAATAGGAGCATTTGGCCATGAACACATTCAGAACACCTCGAGTGAGAGCAGCCACACCCAGCCAGTCTCCCTCACTCCAACATCTTACTCGCCAACATTGCTCCTCCCACCATACTGTTATAGTTCTTATTACACATGTTCTATATACCTATCTACATGTTTTATTTACCAGAACTATGCAAGTAAGCCGGTATTGTGTCCAAACAGTACAGTGGCCACCATACACTGCATGAAAAATCACACAGCAGACGACGCTACGATTACGTCACATCCCTCACCAAAATAGCTCCTCTCAACATTCTCCTGTTGCTGTTCTTACACTATATACACACTATATATACCCATGTACACATGTTTTGCCCATAGCGAACCACTAAGCTAGTATAGTGAGCAAAACAAGAGTGGCAGCCACACACACACACACACACGCAATGAGGCTACCTCAATTCTCGCCCTCCCTCCCTCACCAAAATTCCTCCTTCCACAATACTACGCACAACGCTAATTATAACCACAATCCTGGTCACTAATTCCTGCAAATGAATAATTGACCATACGTTTATTTTGAAAAGGAACCTAAGAAATTGTTTGAAGATTCCTAGATGGACGAAATAATGCTGTGGTGCTGTGGCAAGCGCTGTGAACATCATGAACAGCATTGAATCACTGATATTTGAACTTGTACCCAGTCATTATCACACTCAGGCTCTTCTATAATACTATCATGGCTAAATAATACAAGTTATATATATATTTGACATTATTAGGCGATGCTGTGGTCACACGCTGNCACTAAGTTGGTATGGTGAGTGCAGTCAATAAAAGTGGCCACATTCAAAAGGTGACACCCCCAGGGTCAACACTTGCAGCAGAGGAGCTCCAGCATATTTCAACAATCCTAAGTATTGTAGTACAGGTTGAGGATAGTGAGTGGTGTCCCAGAGAACATAAAGGTATAGTGCTCTTGAAAAATAGGTGAGATAACAGGAATGTGCTAAGGGAAGTGAAAACGGATGAGAAAAATTTGCCCCTAGTGTTTACAGTGCAGAGAACAACATTCAAGATGGCCACTGGCAAGTGGAAAAACAAAACAGAGCTTGATTTTGAGGGATTCAATGAAGAAAACATTGATATTAGCAGTCTACATAACAAGTTGGTAAATTTAGATAGTATAGTGAACTCTCATGTAGAAATAATTCGTAAATTGAAAGAAAGTAATGACCATTTGAATAGCAAAGTTTTATGTCTTGAGGATATAGTGAAAGACTTGCGCAAGGATAAGAATCAATTGGAAACAAATTGCAAAGACATGGAAGAAGAAAATAAACTCTTAAAAATAGCTTTGGAAGAAGTTAAAGTAAATTTAAGCCTAAATGACTACAATAGGTTAGGCAAGGAAATTCAACAGGAGAAACAGCTTTTGTCAGCACAGATGGAGGAAGTTGCACAGGGAATAGAACAGTGCAAGAAAGATATGCAACTCACCTAGGCACAAGTAGCCAAGGAGAAGGAAATTGAAGAAGCTGTAAAGGAAGTCAAAACTGCAGCAACCAAGATAAAACAAACATTAGGCTAGAAGTGAGAAAAGAATTGGCATCTAATCCGAAGTTGGTGCAAAACACAGTTGATCGGAGTAAGTCCCTGATCATTTTTGGTTGCAAAGAAAAGGAGATAACATCTAGGTCAGAAAGAGCTGTCGAAAAGCTAAAGTAGTCATAAAATGTTGGCCTCGTAGAAGGTCTCACTACCATAGAGAATGTGTGCGACTACAGAGAATAGGCAGGTACGTAAAAGGGAAAGATCGACCTTTGAGGATCACCCTAAACGGTGCCAAACAGATGGAAGAAGTACTAAGGAATGCTAGAAAATTACAAAGTGATGAGGATGGGAAAGGGTGGTCGTTAAGACGAGATCTTTCAAAAGAAGACAGAGAGAAGCTGAAACTGAACCTCGCCGAGGCAAAACGTTTAAATGAAAACAGGAATGAAGAAGAAATCAATTCTTTTTTCTACAAAGTGTTAGGGGTAGGCAGACCAGTAAAGTGGTACATAAAGGCAAACCAACAAAATCAATAGAGAGAGGAGGAGTGAAGAATAAGGAGAGGGGAACAAGTTTCTGAAGATTGCATACACCAACATAGATGGAGTAAGGTCAAAGATACTGGAGTTAAGTGATGTAATACAGCTGCAGACACCAGACATTGTTGCACTCACGGAGACAAACTTGAAGATGTTATTTTTAAATGAGGTCATATTCCCAAGGGGCTACTCAATTTGGAGACGGGCGGACAGAAAAATTAGAAAAGGCGGTGGCGTTGCTGTGCTGGTAAAAGAACACCTAAAGGTGAAGGAAATAATGACTGCCAATCCACAAGAAGTTGACATAATAGCACTAGAGATCTGCCATGAAGATGATAAACTAATGATAATAATGCATATAGTCCACCGCCAAGCAGAACATGATCAAAGGAGGAGCTAGATAGTAAACGAGAAGGTCTTATAACAATAATGAGAGAGATTATAGCGAGAGAGGATAACGATAGATCACGACTGTTGATAGTCGGTGACTTCAACTTGAAATCCATAGACTGGGAAGCATATGAAGCTAAAACAGAAGATTTTTGGACCTGTAGATTTGTAGACCTCATCCTGAAACATTCTTGTATCAACATCTTAAACAAGCTACGAGGATGAGGGAAGGGACGTTCCCTCCATGCTAGATTTGATATTTACCAGGAAGGAGGAAGAGATATTTGACATTCAGTACCTTCCTCCCTTGGGTAAAAGTGACCATGTCTTTTTGGGAATAAAGTATGCAATGCGTTATATGCTGGAAGAAAATAAAGAGGTGAAGCAGTTGAAAAACCAGACTTCAGGAGAGGACATTATGGTGACCTTAGAAATTTTTTAGTGAGTGTAATTGGACAGACATGATGCTAGGCAAGGAAGTGAATGAGATGTATGTCAAGTTTTGTGAAATATATGATAAGGCACAAAAAAATTTATACCAAAACAGAGATGCAGAACTAGTAAACAGGATTGATTCAATAGAAATTGTGAGAGGGCTAGAGACCAAAAGACACAAAAATGGAATCAATACAGGAAGAGGCCGAACCCCCAAACATAAGAGCGATACAAAGATGCGAGAAACAACTACACGGCAGTGAGGAGAGAGGCAGAAAGAAATTTTGAAAAAGGGATTGCAGACAAATGTAAAACAGAACCAGGTCTATTCTATAAATTCATAAACAACAATTGCAGTAAAGGATAATATTCAGAGGTTGAAAATGGGAAATAGATTCACGGAAGATGAAAAGGAAATGTGTAATTACCTAAGTGTAATTACCTAAGTGTAGTTACAGGATGAGAGCTACGCTCGTGGTGTCCCGTCTTCCCAGCACTCTTTGTCATATAACGCTTTGAAACTACTGACGTCTTGGCCTCCACCACCTCTCCCCAACTTGTTCCAACCGTCTACCACTCTGTTTGCGAAAGTGAATTTTCTTATATTTCTTCGGCATCTGTGTTTAGCCAGTTTATATCTATGACCTCTTGTTCTTGAAGTTCCAGGTCTCAGGAAATCTTTCCTGTCGATTTTATCAATTCCTGTTACTATTTTGTATGTAGTGATCATATCGCCTCTTTTTCTTCTGTCTTCTAGTTTTGGCATATTTAATGCTTCTAACCTTTCCTCGTAGCTCTTACCCTTCAGTTCTGGGAGCCACTTAGTAGCATGTCTTTGCACCTTTTCCAGTTTGTTGATGTGCTTCTTAAGATATGGGCACCAAACAACAGCTGCATATTCTAGCTTTGGCCTAACAAACGTCATGAACAATTTCTTTAGTATATCCCCATCCATGTATTTAAAAGCAATTCTGAAGTTAGAAAGCATAGCATAGGCTCCTTGCACAATATTCTTTATGTGGTCTTCAGGTGATAGTTTTCTATCTAGAACCACCCCTAGATCTCTTTCTTTATCAGAGTTCTTTAAAGATTTCTCACATAATATATAGGTTGTGTGGGGTCTATGTTCTCCTATTCCACATTCCATAACATGACATTTATTAACATTAAATTCCATTTGCCAAGTGGTGCTCCATATACTTATTTTATCCAGGTCTTCTTGAAGGGCATGACAATCATCTAAATTTCTTATCCTTCCTATTATCTTAGCATCATCAGCAAACATGTTCATAAATTCTGTATACCAACTGGTAGATCATTTATGTAGACAATAAACATCACTGGTGCAAGAACTGAACCCTGTGGTACTCCACTTGTGACATTTCTCCAGTCCGATACATTGCCTCTGATCACAGCCCTCATTTTTCTATCAGTCAGAAAGTTTTTCATCCATGTTAGAAGCGTACCTGTCACTCCTCCAATATTTCCAGTTTCCAGAACAACCTCTTATGTGGAACTCTGTCGAAAGCCTTTTTTAGGTCCAGATAGATGCAGTCAGCCCAACCATCTCTTTCCTGTAATATCTCTGTTGCTCGATCATAAAAACTGAGTAAATTCGATACACAGGATCTACCAGATCGAAAACATACTGTCTGTCTGATATTATATCATTTCTCTCGGTGTGCTACCCATTTAGTTTTGATATTATTTTTTCCAATATTTTGACTATTACACTTGTCAATGATACCGGTCTATAATTAAGGGGTTCTTCCTGCTTCCACTCTTGTGAAACACTAAATGAAAACTACCAAAGTGTGTTTGTACAAAATGAAATCTTTAGGGAACCAGACACAATAAGAATTCCAGAGAACAACATAGAGCACATAGAGGTGTCTAGAGACGAAGTGGAAAAATGCTAAGGAGCTAGGTAAGACAAAGCAGTTGGTCCAGATGGAGTTTCACCATGGGTTCTGAGAGAATGTGCACCTGAGCTCAGCATTCCACTTCAACTGACTTTTCAGGCATCCCTGTGTACAGGAGCTGTAGCTGATGTGTGGAAAAAGGCTAACATAGTTCCAATCTACAAAAGTGGAAACAGGAAGACCCCCTTAATTATAGACCTGTATCATTGACAAGTGTAATAGTCAAAATATTGGAAAAAATAATTAAACTAAATGGGTAGAACACCTGGAGGAAAATGATATAATATCAGACAGACAGTATGGTTTTCGATCTCGAAGATCCTGTGTAACGAACTTGCTCAGTTTTTATGATCGAGCCACAGATTTTACAAGAAAGAGATGGTTGGGTTGACTGCATCTATCTGGACCTAAAAAAAGCTTTCGACAGAGTTCCCCGTAAGAGGTTGTTCTGGAAACTGGAACATATTGGAGGAGTGACAGGTAAGCTACTAACATGGATGAAAAATTTCTTAACTGACAGAAAATGAGGGCC
The DNA here is from genome assembly GCA_020271785.1 of Procambarus virginalis. Taxonomy (NCBI): domain Eukaryota; kingdom Metazoa; phylum Arthropoda; class Malacostraca; order Decapoda; family Cambaridae; genus Procambarus; species Procambarus virginalis. The sequence continues at coordinate 149,129 of WNGS01001433.1, read as the reverse complement.
GTAATCAGAGGCAAGGTATCGGATTGGAGGAATGTCACAAGTGGAGTACCTCAGGGTACAGTTCTTGCACCGGTAATGTTCATTGTCTACATAAACGATCTACCAGTGGGAATGCAGAATTACATGAACATGTTTGCTGATGATGCTAATTAATAGGGAAGATAAGAAACCTAGATGATTGTCATGCCCTTCAAGAAGACCTGGACAAAATAAGTATTTGGAGCAGCACTTGGCAAATGGAATTTAATGTGAATAAATGCCATGTTATGGAATGTGGAATTGGAGAACATAGACCCCACACAACCTATAAATTATGTGAGAAATCTTTAAAGAATTCTGATAAAGAAAAGGATCTAGGGGTGGTTTTAGATAGAAAACTGTCACCTGAGGACCACATTAAGAACATTGTGCGAGGAGCCGTTGCTACACTTTCTAACTTCAGAATTGCTTTTAAATACATGGATGGAGAAATACTAAAGAAATTGTTCACAACTTTTATTAGACCAAAGCTGGAATATGCAGTGGTTGTGTGGTGCCCATATCTTAAGAAGCACATCAACCAACTATAAAAGGTGCAACGACATGCCACTAAGTGGCTCCCAGAACTGAAGGACAAGAGCTACGAGGAGAGATTAAAGGCATTAAACATGCAAAAACTAGAAGAGAGAAGAAAAGAGGTGATATGATCACTACATTCAAAATAGTAACAGGAATCAATAAAATTGATAGGGAAGAATTCCTGAGACCCGGAACTTCAAGAACAAGAGGTCATAGATTTAAACTAACGAAACAAAGCTGCCAGAGAAATACAGTATACGAAAATTCACTTTTGTAAACAGAGTGGTAGACGGTTGGAACAAGTTAAGTGAGAAGGTGGTGGAGGCCAAGACCGTCAGTAGTTTCAAAGCGTTATATGACAAAGAGTGCTGGGAAGACGGGACACCTCGAGCGTAGCTCTCATCCTGTAACTACACTTTGGTAATTATACACAGTCAGAAGACATCGCCACCACCCTCCCTCCCACAGCATTACTCCTCCCTCCATAGCGCACAGCGTTAAATATCACCACAATCCTGCTATTATCAGAACCCTGGTCAGTTTTGTCAGTCAGGGGTCTTCTGTAAAAATATCGCTACATAATAGCATGAACTAGTATATTATGGCATTTTTAGGCGATGCTGTGGTCACAAGCTGAACAGCAGTGCTGTGAGCTCATGCTGCGTGCATCAGGCTTGGTAGCTCACTTAATACTGAGGCCCTTAAAAGCCGGGAGTTTGGCTCACAATTTTTTTTTAAATGGAGTCTGTTTACAAGAGCCCTGACGAAGGTAATTACCTAAGTGTAATTACCTAAGTGTAGTTACAGGATGAGAGCTACGCTCGTGGTGTCCCGTCTTCCCAGCACTTTTTGTCATATAACGCTTTGAAACTACTGACGGTCTTGGCCTCCACCACCTTCTCGCCTAACTTGTTCCAACCTTCTACCACTCTGTTTGCGAAAGTGAATTTTCTTACATTTCTTCGGCATCTGTGTTTAGCTAGTTTATATCTATGACCTCTTGTTCTTAAAGTTCCAGGTCTCGGGAAATCTTCCCTATCGATTTTATCAATTCCTGTCACTATTTTGTATGTAGTGATCATATCACCTCTTTTTCTTCTGTCTTCTAGTTTTGGCATATTTAATGCCTCTAACCTCTCTTCATAGCTCTTGCCCTTCAGTTCTGGGAGCCACTTAGTAGCATGTCTTTGCACCTTTTCCAGTTTGTTGATGTGCTTCTTAAGATATAGGCACCACACAATCGCTGCATATTCTAGCTTTGGCCTAACAAAAGTCGTGAACAATTTCTTTAGTATATCGCCATCCATGTATTTAAAAGCAATTCTGAAGTTAGAAAGCGTGGCATAGGCTCCTCGCACAATATTCTTTATGTGGTCCTCAGGTGATAGTTTTCTATCTAGAACCACCCCCTAGATCTCTTTCTTTATCAGAATTCTTTAAAGATTTCTCACATAATATATAGGTTGTGTGGGGTCTGTGTTCTCCTATTCCACATTCTATAATATGGCATTTATTAACATTAAATTCCATTTGCCAAGTGGTGCTCCATATACTTATTTTGTCCAGATCATCTTGAAGGGCATGACAATCATCTAAGTTTCTTATCCTTCCTATTATCTTAGCATCATCAGCAAACATGTTCATGTAATTCTGTATACCAACTGGTAGATCATTTATGTAGACAATAAACATCACTGGTGCAAGAACTGAACCCTGTGGTACTCCACTTGTGACATTTCTCCAGTCCGATACATTGCCTCTGATCACAGCCCTCATTTTTCTATCAGTCAGAAAATTTTTCATCCATGTTAGAAGCGTACCTGTCACTCCTTCAATATTTTCCAGTTTCCAGAACAACCTCTTATGTGGAACTCTGTCGAGAGCCTTTTTTAGGTCCAGATAGATGCAGTCAACCCAACCATCTCTTTCCTGTAATATCTCTGTTGCTCGATCATAAAAACTGAGCAAGTTCGTTACACAGGATCTTCCAGATCGAAAACCATACTGTCTGTCTGATATTATATCGTTTTCCTCCAGGTGTTCTACCCTGGATGTTTGTGGATGGTACGCCGAGCTTTTGGACTTTATATGTCTTTAGTCGTGTAGAGAATTCTATTGCGAACACAATGATACCAAATTGAAAAATTTGTAAATTCGATACACAGGATCTACCAGATCGAAAACCATACTGTCTGTCTGATATTATATCATTTCTCTCCGGGTGTTCTACCCATTTAGTTTTAATTATTTTTTCCAATATTTTGACTACAGTGGTACCTCGGAATGCGAGTGTCCCTGTATGCGAGTTTTTCGGAAGACGAGCAGGATTTCCTCGGAAATTATGTCTCGGAACGCGAGGGTTACCTCGGGACACGAGTTTGTTGATATGCGTACAGGCCGACCTAGCGCGTGGTGGATCGGCGATCGTCGCCCCTCCGCCCCTCAGTTTACCATTGTCTCGCACCCAGTGACTATCCCACATCAATTCTTCACCTGGATTTTCAGTGTTTTGTTGGATTTTTGGTCATTTGACTATACAATTTGTTATTATATATCTCACCATGGGTCTCAAGAAAGCCATTGATAAGGTTCAACCTAAGAAAATAGCTGTGAGTAGAGGCAGTAGAGGATGTCCCTCCTTGATTAAGAAAATGTGTGAAGTATGGGAAGAACTGCAAAGTTTTGTTGAAAAAACTCGCCCAGATAAAGCTGTAGCAGGCCGTTGCATTGACCTTTTAAATGATAATGTGATGTCTTACTACAGACAAGTGTTAAAATGTAGGGAAAAACAAGTGTCTTTACAGAAATTCTTAGTAAGACAAGCAAGTCCTAGTGGTATGCTGGCAAAATGTGCCAGTGTGTGCATACCAGTGAAGTCCTCACTGCCTGATGTGATAATGGAAGGGGACTTCCCTTCCAAACAGTAACTCCTCTCCTCCTCCCCCCTCCTCACCATCTTCCATACGCCTACAGCATTCAAGAGCAAGGTATGTAATAACTTGAACATATTGTTGACCAGACCACACACTAGAAGTTGAAGGGACGACAACGTTTCGGTCCGTCCTGGACCATTCTCAAGTCGCTTGTGATGAGGAGGTAGAGAACGGGAAATAAATAGGCAAGAGAGAGGTGAGGAGGAAAGTAAGGGGTAGAGAATAGTAGTAATAATGAGAACTGCAGAAGGCCTATTGGCCCATACGAGGCAGCTCCCATTATAACCACCGAAGGAAAGGTAATAGGAATAAGCAGAGGATAGCAAGGGAGCGTAGGAGAAGACAATGAACAGAAAAAAGGGGAGAAGAGAGAAAGAAAAGGAAAGAGAAAGAAAGATAAATGGAAGGGGTAAGCTTATGTTAAGTCATGTTTGTTAGAAAGATTAGAGCATTTGAGTATATACTGTGAAAGGGAAGAGTCTTGACAACTTGAACATAGTTTTGTAGGTTTATTTAGATGAATTAGGTATAAAAATTTAGTTTGATATGGGGTTTTTGGGGTAGTCAGGAACGGATTAATTAATTTCCCATTATTTCTTATGGGGAAATTAGCTTAAGAATACGAGTTTTCGGAATACGAGGCATCTCCAGGAACCAATTAAACTCTTAAACTGAGGTATGCCTGTATTACACTTGTCAATGATACCGGTCTATAATTAAGGGGGTCTTCCCTGCTTCCACTCTTGTAAATTGGAACTATGTTAGCCTTTTTCCACACATCAGCTACAACTCCTGTAAACAGGGATGCCTGAAAAATCAGTTGAAGAGGGATGCTGAGCTCAGGTGCACATTCTCTCAGAACCCATGGTGAAACTCCATCTGGACCAACTGCTTTGTTCTTATTTAGCTCTTTGAGCATTTTTTCCACTTCGTCTCTAGACACCTCTATGTGCTCTATGTTGTTCTCTGGAATTCTTATTGTATCTGGTTCCCTGAAGATTTCATTTTGTACAAACACACTTTGGAACTTTTCGTTTAATGTTTCACACATTACCTTTTCATTTTCCGTGAATCTATTTCCCATTTTCAACCTCTGAATATTATCCTTTACCTGCAATTTGTTGTTTATGAATTTATAGAATAGACCTGGTTCTGTTTTACATTTGTCTGCAATCCCTTTTTCAAAATTTCTTTCTGCCTCTCTCCTCACTGCCCTGTAGTTGTTTCTCGCATCTTTGTATCGCTGGTATGTTTGGGGGTTTAGCCTCTTCCTGTAGTGATTCCATTTTTGTGTCTTTTGGTCTCTGGCCCTCTCGCACTTTCTGTCGAACCAATCCTGTTTCCTAGTTCTGCTTCTCTGTTTTGGTATAAATTTTTTTGTGCCTTTATCATATATTTCACAAAACTTGACATACATCTCATTCACTTCCTTGCCTAGCAACAAGTCTGTCCAATTATACACCCTAAAAAATTTTCTAAGGTTGCCATAATGTCCTCTCCTAAAGTCCGGTTTTTCAATTGCATCGACCATCATATTTTCTTCCAGATTATAACGCATTGCATACTTTATTCCCAAAAAGACATGGTCTCTTTTACCCAAGATGTGGTGAACCCCATGTATCCGCGGGCCATTTAAATCTTGCGTAGTACTCCAAAGCATCACATGATGCGATGCGCAATTTACTGCAAGTCGGTCAAAGCATCATATGATGCGATGCGCAATTGAAGGGTTAAGAACCAAAGCAGATTGAGCTCTAATGTTTTGCAAAGTGTCATTTGGGGTCTAGGGCTATCTTACTACAAAATTTCATGGCATTTGGAAAGGGTCGAGTGGGAGCCATAGGTGACTTTTTGGTGATTTGAGATGGAATGACTCATATCCATTTTACTGTTATTAACACTTTAGCGCTTTCGGCGAAGCGTAAAAAACCTAACCTAACCTGTGCTTTGGGCGTCTCGCGCGCTTAAGCGGTAGGAGCGAAAAGTGTATACTCTTTTTACTGTCCTGACACTAATTGTAGACCTACGTATTTAAATTTGGTATCACTGTGTTCGCAATAGAATTCTCTATAAGAACATACATATAAAATACTGCCAAAGCACAAGGAATATCAACACCAAATAAAAATCTATTGCGATCACTTGGCGAGAGCGCCAAACAGCAACAAATGTTTCCACTCTCTTAATGATTGCAATGACCACATTTATCCTACATCATTGATTATGGTATCATTGGAACCGCAATAAAATTCTCTATACGGACATATGCATATAAATATAGAATCAATGTCGCAACCAACCCACAAGACGGTTGGAAGTGGCTGAAGTGTTACCCGCGGCGGCATATCGGCGCCATACAATTGTTATACCAAGATGAATCACTGCCATGCCGTTTTCTTTAATAAGCTCTTCGGTTATTAGAAAAAACGTAAATTTCATGGTGAACATTTCTAAACTATCCCCAACAAAATCGGATGGAAAATGGAATTTATACAAATATTTTATCGTTGGACTAGCGGGTGCGTCGGCAAAGTATCCAGTGACTTAAAAGATTGGACGCTAACGCTCGTCCGCTTAGCACGAAAGTGTTAACACTTTCACGTTCCACTGACTCCAGAGGCGTCACTCATTTTTCTCCCGTTGCCTCACCGTCGACGCGCACTGCGTCACTCATTAAAATATTTGTTAAAAATTTAAATTTTATCAGATCAATCTGGTAGTGGTTTTAAAATGAGCGCCTTTAAATTGCGCACAATTTAGCACCCATGTCACTTGAGCAGGATATTGAGCACTTGCATATTTATCTCTTGAATGCACCTCAAGCGGCATTGGAAAAAAAATATTTCTATAAAATCCAATTCTTATCCGATCGACTTGGGGATAATTTAAGCATGTTTACCATTAAATTTTCGTTTTTTCTAATAGTCACATAGCCTATTATTGAGAACGGAGTTCGCTTGTATCTTCGTGGTAAAACTATTGTAAAATGTTGACATGACGAGTGTAATCGACGAAGTTTTTTATTTGGTCTGTCACACGCATCCTTGTGTGACATTTTATACATATGTTCTTCTAGAACATTCTATTGCGAACATATTGGTACAAAAATTAAGTATGTACATCGAAAATTGAGGTCAGGACAGTGAAAAGAATAAGACTTTTCAAAAGGTGTTTCGCCGATCTGCCGTCGGGTAGAGGTAATACTTCAGCCACTTCCCACACTCTTGCTGGTGGGCCGCGATCATGATTCTACATTTATATGCATATGTCCGTGAAGGGAATTTTATTGCGGTCACAGTGATACCAAAATTAACGACGTAGCACAATTCTGGGATTGACAAACATGAAAGTTCATAAACATTTCAGCGCTGTTTGACGCTCACGGCTAACGACCGCCATAGTTTCTTATTTGGTGTGGTTCTCATGTCAGGTTTGGTGAAAATGTAGGTATATATTCCTCTAGAGCATTCTCTGGCGAACACATTGATACCAAATTTAAATACATACCGCGAAAATTAAGCTCAGCAACCCTAAAAGATTATAAACATTTCAGTGCTGACGCGCAGTTGGCCCACATGCCCGGCGCACTTGGGGTCAAGGTCAACCTACTCCCGGGAATACGAAAGTGTTAAGTGAAATAGCTTCTTGTCCCATTGCACTGATTGTGCTTGGCACTTGATATACTGTACAGTGACACCTCGACTTAACACTTTTGCACACCCCGTCCGCTAGCCCTCAACTAGGCCCAGTGGGTCCCAGCGTTTCACGGGAGCGCGCGTAGTTCTGAAAAGTGTATACTCTCTTCAACTTTGTCACCTCAATTCTCATCCAGGGTTTTTCAATTTGGTATCATTGTGTTCGCAATAGAATTCTCTACACGATTAAAGGCATATAAACTCCAAAAGCCCGGCGTACCATCCACAACAGAGAAAGTGAGTGCGCGTGTTACCCAGGAGCGCATAAGAGCGATAAAATGTGTACACTCCTTTCACGTTTGTCACCTCAATTCCCATCCTAGGTCTTTCATTTTGGTAACATTGTGTTCTCAATAAAATTCCCTACAGGAGTATATGCAAATATAAAGTCCAAAAGCCAGGCGTACCACCCATAGCAAACAGAGAAAGTGACGGAGCATAATCCCAGTGAGCGCTAATAAAATGGTATACTGTTTTCAACTTTGTTTCCACAATTCTGGTCCTAGGTCTTTCATTTTGGTATCAATGTATTTGCAATGAAATTCCCTACAAGAGTATATGCAAATAATATCCAAAACCGCTGTGTGCCCCTCCCGAAGCCACCGCCAATCTGCTGCCGAAAATGACGCAATGCTGCGTCGTTACCGGGATCGCGTCTACTAAAAAAATGACGCAATGCTGCGTCGTTACCAGACGAAAGTGTTAAGATAATTTCGAGTTACGACATAAATTTGATCAGAAAATGAGACAACTTACGATAGTGTTGTCGACTAACGATATTTGTTGATACACACGTTCTGGTCGACCAAGTGCATGGTTCATGGTCACGCAAGCAGACCTGCCTCAGTTTACCAGAGCCGCCCACTTACTGATGATCACGCTTGTAAGACATTCCATTATTTGGCAATTTTTTGTTTTTTTGAACATAAAAGTAATTATTATATATCACACCATGGGTCCCAAGAAAGTCAGTGGTAAGGTTCAACCTAAGAAAACACATGTGAGGATGACCACATAGGAAAAACAAGAGATCATTCGTAAACATGAAAATGGTATGATGGTTGTTGATGTAAAGGTTGTCCCTTCCTCATTTATGAAAATGTGTGCAGCACTACACATAAAGAGGCATAATTGGTCAACCCCTCACAGTGTTCAAGAGAGAACTTGACAAACATCTCCAAAGGATACCTAATCAACCAGGCTGTGACTCATACGTCAGGCTGCGAGCAGCCACCTCCAACAGCCTGGTTGACCAATCCAGCAACGAGGAGGCCTGGTCGACGACCGGGCCGTGGGGTCGCTGAGCCCCGGAATCACCTCAAGGTAACCTCAAGGTAGCATGGAAAGAATTGCAAACTTTTGCTGAAATGACTCACCCAAATCAAGCTGCAGTAGGCCATTGCCTTAACCTTTTCAATGACACTGTGATGTATCACTACAGACAAATATTGACAAAAAATTGAAAAAAGAAAAAAATGTCAAAAAGGTTCGTTCAGTGGATGTCAGGTAGGCTACTCCATTTTCTATAAAAAAAAATAAAAAATAAATAAAAAAAATGAAAAAAGACAAAAATTACTTCCTGATGTTATAATGGAAGGGGACTCTCCTTTCAAACACTAACACCTCTCCTCCTCCTCCTCACAGTCTTCCATACGCCAACAAGTCGGCAATAAAGGTAAGCAATAACTCGTACTGTACATACTTCAGCACTAAAGATTTGGGTGAATTAGGTATAAAATTTACTTTTAAGTTAATTTTTGGGGAGCCTTGAACAGATTGATTCAATTCCCATTATTTCTTATGGGAAAATTCGTTTCGACTCATGATACGTCTCTGGGAATGGATTACCATCGTAAGTGGAGGCCCCACTGTACTTGTATTGTGAGAACATATACAAATAAGCAGGTTTTGTGATTAGGTTATGTATATTATATCCACTCAATTTAACGGCCTATATGGGGCTGTACCCTAGTCGTTATTTCCGGAGCTCCGTTATTTCCGATGTTAAGTCGGGTCGGGTAATTTTCAAGTAACATTCAGGTAGGATATATTTTAAACTGTATAACTAAAATTAAATAAAGTTCATTGTGTAATTGCATTTAAATTTAGTGCCACGCCGACGATTAAGCCAGCCAGTCTGATCAAGTCCAGATGGGTGGGAAAAAATTGGTTCATTCTTTTGTATTGCAAAATATTTCATGTATCAATCAGTGATTGTTAATATTTTCTCAATAAAATTTTAGAGATGTGTTTTGTTTTACCATGAACAGTGCAAGTAATGTATTTTTAATGTTATGACACAGGCTGTGGCGGCCAGGCCATAACAATGGTGATCGAGACTTGTCACTGAGAGCTACCCAAGACGAAATATTTTGAGCTCACCTTTTCTCTGCTAATGATAGAATATACATTTGCAGAGATTAATATGTAGCTTTTGTTGAAAAAAAAAACTATGTTGAAATACTATAATAAAATTGGTAAATTGACTTACTTTTAATGAAGCTGAAGATTACGTCATCCTCTGCAGCACTTGTTTAATATTGTTCAGTACTATATACAGGGTACATAACACTTATTTTCAGGCATTCACTTGAATACTTATTTTCAGGCATTCACTTGAACACTTATTTTCAGGCATTCACTTCACACAACAGCTAGCCTTACTACTAATTCACACGAGTTCTAATTCTAATTCACAATTGAAAATTATTTCTACTGTATATTTACACTGTACAGTATCTTTTTGTCAAGGCTTAAATAATCATTAACACTTACAATACTGTACTCTATCAACACTTTTTACACTAATTTATATGCCTTTCAATCATATTTTATATAGTTAGTGGAGGCTACACGACTTTTGATGGGAATTCAGCATCAGCGGGTGCAACATGGCTTGCAGAGAATTCATTGCTGACAGATGCTCCATGACTTGTCGATAGGAATTCAGCATCGGCGGGTGCAGCATAGCTTGCAGAGCATTCGTTGCCGGCGGAGGCTGCACGACATGTTGATGGGAATTCAGCATCGGCGGATGGAGCATAGCTTGCAGAGCATTCGTTGCCAGCGGAGGCTGCACGACATGTTGATGGGAATTCAGCATTGACGGGTGCAGCATATCTTGCAGAGCATTCGTTGCCGGTGGAGGCTGTACGACTTGTTGATGGGAATTCAGCATCGGCGGGTGCAGCATAGCTTGCAGAGCATTTGTTGCCAGCGGAGCCTGCACGTCATGTTGATGGGAATTCAGCATCGGCGGGTGAAGCATAGCTTGCAGAGCATTCGTTGCCGGTGGAGGCTGCACAACTTGTCGATGGGAATTCAGCATCGGCGGGTGCAGCATAGCTTGCAGAGCATTCGTTGCCAGCAGAGGCTGCACGACATGTTGATGGGAATTCAGCATCGGCGGGTGCAGCATAGCTTGCAGAGCATTAGCAGGCGATGAGTCACAATAACATGGCTAAAGTATGTTGACCAGACCACACACTAGAAGGTGAAGAGACGACGACGTTTCGGTCCGTCCTGGACCATTCTCAAGTCGATTGAGAATGCTTGCAGAGCATTCGTTGCCGGCGGAGGCTGCACAACTTGTTGATGGGAATTCAGCATCGGCGGGTGCAGCATGGCTTGTAGGGCACTAGTTGCCAGCGGATGCTGTTGTTGTTGTTGAATTCCCAGTGGGTGCTTTCACGAACTGTTGAAATCATGACTTTATCTATTTTTGTCTGAATCTGATTTTCTCTGGCTAATATTCTGAGACATTGCTCTCAGCCTCGTGAGTTAACAGTAAGCAAAGCAGTCACATGGCCAGGCGCAGTACGTTCTAGGTCCGTGGGAAAAAAAATACCTATTGCGTATACTATAGTATACCTATATATAGTATACCTATATATAGGTATACTATATACCTATATATAGGTATTTAATAAGAAAACAAAGAATTTTGTTTAATAACAATTGTTTTAAAATATTTTATTAATAATAATTTAGAATTTTCATCTTAAAACTGAATCATTTTGAAAGAAAGTTAAGATTTAATATACCACTCTGGATGATCGCCTGGTCGCCATGTGAGGGGGCTGCCGATGCCAAAACAAACCCAATACCGACCGTCGGTAATATCGACCACCAGACCGGTATATGAGGCTCCAAATACCGATCTCCCAAACCGGTCGTTAATACCGGCAGAGCAGTATAAAAGAGGCCGTTAAATTGATGGTGGTTCTTTTGTATTAATGTGTAATGATGTATTAGAGCTTGACTGGAAAATTCTCAAATTCTCCCTTAACCTCCCCCCTCCCTCTCCCCCTTGCGTAACGGTCAGGTCAATGCTTCCACATCTCATAGATATGAACTCTTTGTTTTATTCTATATATATAAATATATTATCTCTTGTGTATGATATAATGTTTTGATAATCTGTTGGGAAATGTATTTTGTAATACCAAATTAGTTATATGTATGTTCAAGGATTTATTGCTTGTAAATGTCATGCTCTGAGTTTGTGATATTTGAAGGAAAAGTGACGGGTTACTTGCAGTATTGGATAGTGTCTCTCGAGAATCTCCTGTCCAATGCCGGCTCACTACTCGGTGACGATTCAGATGAGCGGCCGCACTGTGTCTTGCTCTCATTTATGTGGCATTTGTACAGTCCAAATGACCTTGTAACATATAGAATGTACCTTTATTAATTAGTATTGGATCAGTCTACTGTGTAACATTTTTGTCAAGTGGTAGGTGATATTTCTTGTATGAATTATGTGGTGGGTATCTGACGACATTAAGTGACTGTTATTGAATCTTTGTTAATTGATTTCTCTCCCATTACTGATTATTCTGCCACCACCATTTTGTATTTCTTTGATTTGAAGCATGCTACACCAAGTGTACCACTGCACTACGATAGCACCTGGACTTCCCGGCCAACCATGGCGACGGATGGTGGTTTACGCAGCGTTTCTCCCGTGGACATTTCTGATCCTTTTGAGGATTTTCAGGACCCATTGTTCCTTGGCACTCATTCCGGTCACGATGTTCTCCCAGTCTTGGAGGGGAATCCCGAGGGTGTTTTTCTGGACAGTAAACATCATAGTAAGGCTAATAGATAGGAGGCGAAACATCGCCTGCGTCCTGCAGTGTCCTGTGAACCCCCGCAACCTCTGTCTCCACGCCCTCCACTCCCTCCCGGTCGGACAAGTTCTCCTGGCCTACGTATGTTCATCATTGCCTTTGATGCTGATACGCCCGTTGATCGGAGCGTTTTTGGAAAGAGTAGGGCATGCAGTCTTTTCTATCAAGCTGTTCCCAAGTTCTTTAAGATCAAGGTGCATGATTTCAGGCCGAATAAACGCAGGAACTTGATTGCTGTGGACCATGCTTCCTCCGGGGACTTGGTGCTTTCGGACGTTACTGATATCAGTGGTTACAAAGTCCGTTGTTATACGCCTCTGAGTGACCGTTTGGTACGATATGTGGTCCGGCATCTTGTTGACGTTAGTGCGGACGACATCAAGGCACAACTGCAGGATGCTGACATTCTGATCTTTGGTGTTAAGAAATTTATGTGTAGAATTGGTGGTGACCTGTAATTACCTAAGTGTAATTACCTAAGTGTAGTTACAGGATGAGAGCTACGCTCGTGGTGTCCCATCTTCCCAGCACTCTTTGTCATATAATGCTTTGAAACTACTGATGGTCTTGGCCTCCACCACCTTCTCCCCTAACTTGTTCCAACCGTCTACCATTCTGTTTGCAAAAGTGAATTTTCCTATATTTCTTCGGCATCTGTGTTTAGCTAGTTTATATCTATGACCTCTTGTTCTTAAAGTTCCAGGTCTCAGGAAATCTTCCCTATCGATTTTATCAATTCCTGTTACTATTTTGTATGTAGTGATCATATCACTTCTTTTTCTTCTGTCTTCTAGTTTTGGCATATTTAATGCCTCTAACCTCTCCTCGTAGTTCTTGCCCTTCAGTTCTGGGAGCCACTTAGTAGCATGTCTTTGCACCTTTTCCAATTTGTTGATGTGCTTCATAAAGTAAAGTTCATTGCGTAATTGCGTTCCAATTTAGTGCCACGCCGACGATTAAGCCAGCTGGTGGCTGCTGCATGGATGATGTGTGAACACGGTCTGATCAAGTCCAGATGGGTGGGAAAAAATTGGTTCATTCCTTTGTATTGCAAAATATTTCATGTATTAATCAGTAATTGTTAATATTTTCTCAATAAAATTTTAGAGATGTGTTTTGTTTTACCATGAACAGTGCAAGTAATGTATTTTTAACGTTACGACATAGGCTGTGGCGGCCAGGCCATAACAATGGCGATCGAGCCTTGTCACCGAGAGCTAGCCAAGACGAAATATTTTGAGCTCACCTTTTCTCTGCTAATGATAGAATATACATTTGAAAAGATTAATATGTAGCTTTTGTTGAAAAAACAATTAAAATGTTGAAATATTATAATAAAATTGGTATATTGACTTACTTTTAATGAAGCTGAAGATTATGAAGCTGTGAAGATTACGTCATCCTCTGCAGCGCTTGTTTTATATTGTTCAGTATTATATACAGGGTACATACAGTATGTACACTTATTTTCAGGCATTCACTTCACACAACAGCTAGCCTTACTACTAATTCACATGAGTTCTAATTTTATTCACAATTGAAAATTATTTCTACTTTATATTTACACTATACAGTATCTTTTTGTCAAGGCTTAAATAATCATTAACACTTACAATACTGTACTCTATCAACACTTTTTACACTAATTTATATGCCTTTCAATCATATGTTATATCGTTAGTGGAGGCTACACGACTTTTGATGGGAATTCAGCATCGGCGGGTGCAGCATAGCTTGTAGAGCATTCATTGCCAGCAGATGCTGCATGACTTGTTGAATTTCCAGTGGGTGCTTTCACGAACCGTTGAAATCATGAATTAATCTATTTTTGTCTGAATCTGATTTTCTCTGGCTAATATTCTGAGACATTGTTCTCAGCCGCACGAGTTCACAGTAAACAATGTGGTCACATGGCCAGGCGCAGTACATTCTAGATCCATGGGAAAAAAAATACCTATTGCCTATACTATAAAAAGTATTTAATAAGAAAACAAAGAATTTTGCTTAATAACAATTGTTTTAAAATATTTTATTAATAATAATTTAGAATTTTCTTCATAAAACTGAATCATTTTAAGAGAAAGTTAAGATTTAATATACCACTCTGGATGATCGAGGTTGGTGGCCTGGTCTCCATGTGAGGGGCTGTCGATGCCAAAACAAACCCAATACCGACTGTCGGTAATATCGACCACCAGACCGGTACAGAGGCTCCAGATACTGATCTCCCAAACCGGTCGTTACTAAAGGCAGATCGGTATAAAAGAGGTAGTTAAATTGAGTAGATACTACATGGATGGCGATATACTAAAGAAATTGTTCACGACTTTTGTTAGGCCAAAGCTAGAATATGCAGCGGTTGTGTGGTGCCCATATCTTNCCTCTCTCCAGCCCTCCCTCTCCTTCCCTCCCTCTCCAGCCCTCCCTCTCCAGCCCTCCCTCCCTCCAGCCCTCCCTCTCCAGCCCTCCCTCTCCAGCCCTCCCTCCCTCCAGCCCTCCCTCCCTCCAGCCCTCCCTCTCTCCAGCCCTCCCTCTCTCCAGCCCTCCCTCTCTCCAGCCCTCCCTCTCTCCAGCCCTCCCTCTCCAGCCCCTCCCTCTCCAGCCTCCCTCCCTCCAGCCCTCCCTCCCTCAGCCCTTCTTCTCTCCAGCCCCCCCTCCCTCCAGCCCTCCCTCCCTCCAGCCCTTCTTCCTCCAGCCCTCCTCTCTCCAGCCCTCCCTTTCCATCCCTCTCTCCCTCCCTCTCTCCCCATCCATCCATCCCTCCCTCCCTCTCTCTCTCCCCCCTCCCTCTCTCCAGCCCTCCCTCCCTCCCTCCCTCCCTCTCTCCATCCATCCCCTTTCTCCCTCCATCCATCCAGAATTTAAGAAACAAATCAATTAAAAAAAAGTTAACTGGGTCAATGAGTTAGGGTTATCGGCGAGTCGGTCCCCTCATCACCACCGACACACCCCCCCCCCCCTACTACAGCCCATACACACACACACACCACACACACACACACACACTCTGCTCAACTCAACCTCCATACCTCCCCTCTCTCTCCCTCAAATCATCCATCCTTCCATCCCTCCATCAATCCTTCTCCATCCTCTCCTTCCCTGGCTCCCTCCCAGCCACTGCCTGCCTGCCTGCCTCCCTCCGTGCCTGTCTCCCTCCATGCCTGTCTCCCTCCGTGCCTGCCTCCCTCCCTGCCTCCCTCCCAAGCTCTGCCTGCCTCCCTGCCTCCCTCCCAAGCTCTGCTGCCTGCTGCCTCCCTGCCTCCCTCCCAAGCTCTGCCTGCCTGCCTGCCTCCCTGCCTCCCTCCCAAGCTCTGCATGCCTGCCTGCCTCCCTGCCTCCCTCCCAAGCTCTGCCTGCCTGCCTGCCTCCCTGCCTCCCTCCCAAGCTCTGCCTGCCTGCCTGCCTCCCTGCCTCCCTCCCAAGCTCTGCCTGCCTGCCTGCCTCCCTCCCAAGCTCTGCCTGCCTGCCTGCCTCCCTGCCTCCCTCCCAAGCTCTGCCTGCCTGCTTGCCTCCCTGCCTCCCTTCCAAGCTCTGCCTGCCTGCCTGCCTCCCTCCCAAGCTCTGCCTGCCTGCCTGCCTGCCTGCCTCCCTCCCAAGCTCTGCCTGCCTGCTTGCCTCCCTGCCTCCCTCCCAAGCTCTGCCTGCCTGCCTCCCTCCCTCCCAAGCTCTGCCTGCCTGCTTGCCTGCCCATCCACCCACCAGTCAGCCATCACTGACAGAATGAGTGCATTTGGAGCCGACATGGTTCCCGGATGTTCCTTGATTGTGCAGATATGTCCAACAAAGTCACGGAATGAACACTCCAGCCTCTTGACAAATCGAAATACAGTACAACCTCGATTCAACATACTATATGGGACCAACCCCAGTTCGTTGGAGCGTTGGATTCGTTGCAAGAGGTGACCTTCAGGAGGCGTTTGTGTCAGTCTTTTTTTTTTCTTGTACACAATAAAAATGCATTATCATATTACATACTCTACCTATATATTACTTCTCTACTAAGAAATACTGTAATTCATAAATTTACCTTATTGTTGAAGTTATGTCCATCTTGAAGTTACGTGAAGTTGTGAATGCTCTACAGTAAATACGTACTGCAGTGCATTATGCCGTTAGCACTGTGTTGATTAAAAGTAGTTCTGCTGTATGTTGAGTACTACAATACAGTTTATGAAAACTATTGTACACAAAAATTACTGCAACTTTAATTTTAACACTGAGTACACACTTAAATTTAACACTTGTTCTAACTGTTCATGTTGCACACGATGTTTTTAGATGTTTGCATCAGCTTTGCTGGTGCTCGCTGCTGCTGTGAGTTCAGCTGCTTCTGAGCTGGTGCTGGCTGCTGTTGTACCAGTGCTGGGTACAACTGTGCTTGTGCTGGGTACGGCTGTTGTACCAGTGCTGGGTACAACTGTGCTCGTGCTGGGTACGGCTGTTCTCGTGCTGGGTACGGCTGTTGTACCAGTGCTGGGTACGGCTGTTGTACCAGTGCTGGGTACAACTGTGCTCGTGCTGGGTACGGCTGTTCTCGTGCTGGGTACGGCTGTTCTCGTGCTGGGTACTGCTGTTCTCGTGCTGGGTATGGCTGTTCTCGTGCTGGGTACGGCTGTTCTCGTGCTTGGTACAGCTGTTATCGTGCTGGGTACGGCTGTTCTCGTGCTGGGTACGGCTGTTCTCGTGCTGGGTATGGCTGTTCTCGTGCTGGGTACGGCTGTTCTCGTGCTGGGTACGGCTGTTCTCGTGCTGGGTACGGCTGTTCTCATGCTGGGTACGGCTGTTCTTGTGCTGGTTGATTTTCTGCTACTAGTTGTTGCAAAATATTGCTTCGTTTTTGGCATTAATAAGGCACTATTAGTAAGCCCCTGAGACATTTTGTTTTATAACCAAAGAGCTGTAGTAAAAAAATGGTCAATTCCACAATTATTCTTCCACTGGCGGATAAATACTGTACGTCAATTGCAGACAAAGCTAAGGGCACTGGGTGCATACTGTACGAATGCAGACTAAGTCTATACGCACACCCTTCAGTTGGCTGGTGTTTAAGCCTGATCCAGTAACATAAATTTCTCTTAAATATTCAATTTACATCAAATTATATATTTTTGTGTTATGTATTTAGTTTAGCAACATTATTACGATAATAAGAGCTATAAAAAATACTTATTTTGAAACCGATTTATTTATTTCATTATTTCGAAGCCATAGGTCACTGAACTGTGGCGACGAAATCGAACAAAACACCGCCTGGTGTTGTGTTCGATTTCCAGTAGCATATGTTTCTCTCAAATATTCAATTTACATCAAATTATATATTTTTGGGTTACATATTTAGTTTAGCAACATTATTACGGTAATAAGAGCTATAAAAAATACTTTGGAACCAATTTATTAATTTTATTATTTCGAAGCCGTAGATCGCTGAACTGTGGCGACGAAATCGAACACAACACAACAAGCATGGTGTATGGACAGGGATTAGACACGTCCACTCATGCTGGAGTTGTGCTGCAAATAACGTGAACAATTTCTCAAATAGGAGATATCTACCTTATTACAGCATATTTTTGGTCTTATTTAGTTTAGTTTAATTAGGATAATAGAGAGTTATTAAAACACCAGTTTTAGAAATGATTTATTAATGTGAAACGTTCAAAGTCATGGGTCACTGAACTATGACAACACAGACGAAAGTGAGTGAAACCTCACGGTAAAGTGAAGTTTACTGTACAGTATTCCCTTATCTGTCTACCCTCACTCGTCTTGTTTCATCACAGAAAATGTATAAGAAGATTTCAACATATTAGCTAGCTATTCACGCTTCAGCCTTTAAATTAATTTACAAAGATACGTGTGCCACAAATCGGTGAACGAAAATCATTGAAACTCAGTCGTTCACTTCTCTGGACCACTCTGGCTGGTGTTTGGTTAATATGCGTCACTTCTTGTGGACCATTCTGGCTGGTGTTTGGTTCATATGATTCACTTGTTGTGTGGTCCACTTGTGTGATCCAACTTGTCTTATGAAGGAATTATTAATTGTAATCTGTGATAGAATGAGACAGTTTTCCACCACTCTGTGAACTCTGTCCCAACATTGTAAGCTTGTGGACCACTTGTGGTCCACTTGTGTGGTCCACTTGTGTGGTCCACTTGTGTGGTCCATTTGTGTGATCCATTTGTGTGATCTAACTTGTCATATGAAGGAATTATTAATTGTAATCTGTGATGGGATGGTAAAGTTTTCTACCACTGTGAACTCTGTCCCAACATCGTAAGATTGTGGACCACTTGTGGACCACATGTGCGGTCCACTTGTGTGGTCCACTTGTGTGATCGAACTTGTCATATGAAGGAATTAATAATTGTAATCTGTGATAGAATGTGAAACTTTTCCACCAGTCTGTGAACTCTGTCTCGACGTCGTAAGCAAATCCAAACATCCCCCGCTTCGGCGAACCATTGTTCGTCGAACAGGGTGAGTAAATCTGGCCTGAAAAGTGTGCGAACTAGCCGGAGATTCGTTGAATCGGGGTACGTTGAATCGAGGTTGTACTGTATAGTGTTAAAATTAAAGTTGCCATAATTTTAGTGTACAATAGTTTTCATAAACTTTTTTGTAGTTCTCAACATACAGCAGAACTACTCAACACAGTGTTAACGGCATAATACACTACAATATGTATTTACTGTACAGCATTCACAACTCCATGAGACTTCAAGATGTACATAACTCCAACAAAAAGGTAAATAACAAATGTAACACAGTATTTGTTACTAGAGTAATAATATGTAGGTTAAGTATATAATATGAAAATGCATTTTTATTGTCTACAAGAAAAAAAAAGACACTGACACAAACGCCTCGTGAAGGTCACCTCTTGCAACGAATCCAACGCTCCAATATCAATATCATAATACACTACAGTAAATTTTACTACACTACAATTTAAACTTATTTAGCTCTTTTTCATATTATATACTTAACCTACATATTATTACTCTAGTAACAAATACTGTGTTACATTTGTTATTTACCTTTTTGTTGGAGTTATGTACATCTTGAAGTCTCATGGAGTTGTGAATGCTGTACAGTAAATACATACTGTAGTGTATTATGATATTGATATTGGAGCGTTGGATTCGTTGCAAGAGGTGACCTTCACGAGGTCAAACATTCCAATGAACTGGGGTCGGTCCCATATAGTACGTTGAATCGAGGTTGTACTGTACTGGTAGAATTTTCTTACTCCCACGACAGCAGCAAGGTGTTCCTTTTCTACAGTGGAGTACTTCTGCTCAGCATCGCTCAATTTACAACTGGAGTACGCAACTGACCAGATTTCACCGTCGTACTCTTGCATGAGTACAGCACCAATTCGTATTTGAGGCATCTGTCCGGAGATGTACTCTCTGGTAGAATCTGGTAGTCTAAGGATGGGTGCTTCAGTCAGCTTCTTCTTGAGCGTCGACAATGCTGAGTTCTCCATTTCCGTCCAACGTACTCTAACGGGTGCATTCTTCTTGGTGAGATTAGTTAGCGGAGTTGCTATGGACGTGAAATTGGGAATGAAAGTTCTATAGTACCCTGCAAGTCCCAGGAATGACTTAACCTGCGTCTTGGTGGCAGATGGAGCGGCTTCACTGATCTTGGTGATCTTCTCAGGCAGCGGCCTGGTGAACCCTCCCCCTATCATGTGACCAAGGTATCTGACCTCCTTGCACCCCAACTCACACTTAGTGGGTTTTGCAACCATTCCTACTTCTTGTAGTCTTCCCAACACCTGCCTTAGCAAGCTCAGATGTTCGTCCCACGTAGCAGAGTGGATGAGCACATTGTCCACGAACACTTCTACTCCAGTAATTCCCCCCCAAGACCTTGCGCATAGTTCTGTTGAACACGGCTGGGGCGTTCACCAGTCCAAACGGAAGAACTGTGAACTGGAAGAGACCTTCGCTTGTGTGACGGTGTTCCCCCCCTTCTAATTCTCCCACGCCTGCTGTAAGAGTCATGTCCACCATTCCCGAGCGTTCTCTACATTGCAGGCATCAATTGAACATATGTGGGAGAGAACAGTATTCTCGAAGAGCCGAGAAATTTGCAAAAATAGAACATTTTGGTCTGTGGGATAGGACCTTTAGGGAGCCAATATGGCGCTGGCAAGTCTGTTCTCCCGCCAAAACTGTGTGACGTCAGTGGCGCCAGATTGGTCACCGTCAGCGACATGGCACTGGGAGCCAATGAAAACCAACTTTGGAAAAGTGACGTCACATAGGCATGGGGGGTCCGGCCGTGTTGGCGCCAGACGATATCAGTCTTTCACGACACGTCCGAGAGGTAGGACGCGCGATCGGTCGTCCTGTCAGAGTGACGGATTTACCGAACTCCGGTGGATTTAAGCGTCTCCAGTTGTTGGCACGCACTCTGTGAGGTCTTCCTGCAACCCAGAAGTGGCTCAGATAAGGAATTGACAGAATATTGAGCAACAAGTGCTCAGGGACAGGTGTGTTGCAAGAAGTGGGCCGGGCATCGACGTGTGTCGTCATTGGCGGTTCACCAGTATAAGAGACAGCTTAGTGGCCGGGCCACCCACCGTGAGTGAACCGGGTTGACAGCCTTGTCAACCAGGTTGAACGTGTGATCGACGATCCTGTCAAGTTTGACAGTAACCCCACCTTCGTGGAACCCTACGAGTCAACAGTTGGATGCAAGCACGTCGAGAAGTCTTCCCAAATACCTAGCGATATATCTAGACGACGAGGGAATTGACAGTGAAGTGAGCTTCAAGTGCTCTGAAGTCGGGTGCTATGCGTGTGGAGCTTAAGCAGCATCGTCTGGGACGGCTGATAACTTCACAGTGACTTCGTAGTGGTGAGAGGCAGTTACTCTGGGAGTACAGTGACAAGAACTAATTGGGAAACGTGCGACGACCGCCGAGACGTAGGCTGGCTGCCGTAGTTGGGAGGAAAGTTGACGGCCAGGAGACTGACTTCAACCCTGCGACGTACTGTAGAGGAAGGAGCACGGACCTGCTGTGTACAGAAGCGGCGAGACGCGACATCCTAAGGTGTGGGGCTTGTGTTTCTGGATGGTGAACGAGGCGAGAGCCTGGACCAGGAGCTACAACCCAACTGTCATCCTAGGATAGGTGAAGTAGGTGTTTACAGTTACCCTCCCATTTCCCCTTTAGTTAGCTAATATATTCTTGTCAGGATATTTTATATGTCGTGAGCAAGTCTCACCTGAGTTTAAGTCACAGAGAGCACAGTGTGTGGTGAGCCTGCCCAGAGCGCTCACAGTATCAGTTTACATATATATCTATGTGTGGGTGTGTGCAAGCACCAAGATTCATCAGAGAATTTATTGTGACTATTATTAATCTCCAGTGAGTATTATTATTATATATATATTGGTAGCAAACCAGATATTGGTGATTGATCTCTATAATCTATTGATATAAATGCCTGTGGATTGATCTCTATAATCTATTGATATAAATGCCTGTGGATTGATCTCTATAATCTATCGATATAAATGCCTGTGTATTGATCTCTATAATCTATTATATAAATGCCTGTGTATTGATCTTCATGATGTGTATATATATATATATGCCGGAAATTTGATTATTGATTTATATATGACATGACTGTGTACTGAATAATATAATATACGTGAAGTGCTTGCCAGTGATATCTCTGTGAGAGAAAGTATAGATATAAAGAAAAGTTCAGTGATCAAGCGAGTGCATTCACAGTAAATATTATTAAGAATAGAGTAATCTTTTGGTACGGTGAAAAGTCACTGTGAGAGTATTGTGAATAAGATGTTGATCGTGAGGCCAGTGAAATCATAAGTAAGCCATGTGAATGTTGAATAGTGTTTTGGGAAAAGTTAAATAAACGGGGATCGTGACAGAATTAGAAAACAAGTACTAGTCTGTTCCCACGATCGCAAGGGTCCCGGTCAGCTGACATTCTGACAGGTGACACGTGCCGATGTTACCATATCGGTGCGCTCTAGAATATTATGCTATGAATGGAGCAATTGTCATATATTATTCCTGATACATTGATGCATATATATTTCTCGTTGTCTTTTAAGTAAAATACCAAAACTCTTTGGTGTTTGATATCATCCCCTCCATTTATCTTGTGACCGTGTAACGAAGTAAAGCTGAGTGACCTGCCTGATACCATATTATTGGAATTTGCTCTTGCCACAATTACACCTGCCCACTGCGGTGTTACTGGCCACCTAAAAAAACCAGTTGGCGACCTTGAAGGCTGTGTAAGAGTTCGGTGTCGGGGCGGGCCACAGATTGAGGGAACGATCTGTGCCCTCACTCATCTTATAATCTAAAGGCCGGTTGTGAGATCGACTGGGGTACTCTCCGAGGCCAGCAGTGGAGCCTAGAGGATTGAGGGAAGACCCGCCGAACGACAGTGAGTAAGGGTTATTGTTGGAGCAACCACCTGGAAAGGAGATCCAGTCTACTGTTGCTTTAACCCTTCTCTAACGAGAACACCGTGAAACCCCGACACTTGTCATGAAGGCAGTGCAGCGCTTACTGTCTTCATCTAATGGAATCTGGCAAAATCCTTTTGTCAGATCGAGCTTGGAGAAATAGCAACTGGAAGCTAACCTCGAGAAGATCTCATTTCGATTGAACATCGGTTCAGCATCAAACTCTATGATGGAGTTCAACTTCCTGAAGTCGAGGCAGATGCACACACCTCCCCCAGGCTTCTTCACTAACACCATCGGGCTTGAGTACGGAGAGGTCGACTTCTCTATTACTCCCGCGTTAATCATAGATGCCAGTTCTTCTCTCACCTGTGGTACAAGGTGATGAGGAACAGGATATGGTTTTGTTCGTACCGCTTGCTGCTCTAGCAAAGGTATGCGGTAACCCTCTACCTTTGCTACCTTAGTAACATCAGAGAGTACCTCCTTGTACTCTGCTACCAGTCGAGTAACCTGGTCGACTTGATCTTCAGACAGCTGATCATCAACCTTAACATCTCGGTGTGTCTCCTGCTGCTGTTGAATGAAGAGACCTGGCTGACCTACCTCCTAGTCGGCGGTTATCACCGAGACACCGGCGATCGTTGCTGAGAGCAGAGGGTGGTCGATCGGCCCTGTCGATGTCGAGCCCTGCGGTCCTCTCCTGTTCTTACGTCTTACGTGCTTCTTCGGCTTTGTGGATCCATCTACAGGAGAGTCCTCGTAACGTTGGACCATGTTGCGTTCTTTTGCTTGTTTCACCTTTGCAGACACTCCCTGAATGTCTCGTAATTTCAAAGGTTTTTCTGGGTGAGTCAGCTGGTTGCTCTCTGACCTTGTGGCGACAGCTGCCACGAGCGAGTTACCTGTTAACACTTTCGTACTCTCGAGTCGAACGTGTGCGTGCACTATTTTTCTCACGGTTCTGGTTTCGATGCGCACCCGTGCGGGCAACGATAAAATATTTGTATAAATTCCATTTTCTATCCGATTTTGTTGGGGATAGTTTAGAAATGTTCGCCATGAAATTTACGTTTTTTCTAATAACCGAAGAGCTTATTAAAGAAAACGGCATGGCAGTGAATCATCTTGGTATAACAATTGTATTATTGACACGACGAGTACGATCGACGTAGTTTTTGTTTGTTGCCGGTCGAACGCATCCTTATGTGACGGTTTATACTTATGTTCTTCTAGAACATTCTATTGCGAACACATTGGTACAAAAATTAAATACGTACATCCAAAAATAATGTCAGGACAGTGAATTGAATATACACATTTCGATGCGGTTTCGCCGATATGCCGCCGCGGGTAACACTTCAGCCACTTCCCACCGTCTTGTGGGTCGGTTGCGACATTGATTCTATATTTATATGCATATGTCCGTATAGAGAATTTTATTGCGGTTCCAATGATACCATAATCAACGATGTAGGATAAATGTGGTCTTCGCAATCATTAAGAGAGTGGAAGCATTTTGTTGCTGTTTGGCGCTCTCGGCAAGTGATCTCAATAGTTTTTTATTTGGTGTTGATATTCCTTCTGCTTTGGCAGCATTTTATATGTATGTTCTTATAGACAATTCTATTGCGAACACAGTGATACCAAATTTAAATACGTAGGCCTACAAATAGTGTCAGGACAGTAAAAAGAGTATACACTTTTAGGTCTTACCGCTTAGGCGCGCGTAACGCCGAAAGCAAATACGGTAGTTTTTTTTCACTTCGCCGACAGCAGGAAAGTGTTAATGGAGTTGCTGTCGCTTCAACCAGAGGTTTTGCTTCTTTCTCCATTACTTCACAGGTTGTCTTCTCTCCATTATTCTTCAGCTGGGTGAGGGTGTGGTCACTCCCTGTGACGTCATCCCGGGCGAGTCACCCGCTCCAGCTGACTGAGGGCGGCCGCACCCAGCTGAGGCAGAAGCTTCATCACTCTCCCCCGTTTTCTTTGAGGGTGGACTTGGGCAGAGACTCCCGGTACATTTCCCAATAAAAGTCCATATACAGCACGTTCCTGTTGAACGGCACGGATTTTACCTTTGATGTAAGGTGTGTCGACCCACACATACACCTCCACCATCTCTTTAGCATAGGCATTTGGGAATTTGACATAGATATGTCTACCTGTCTCAGATCCTGGCTTTACTAGGCTTTTTCTTACCATGTGGATATTGGCGCCTTTGTCACGGAAGATTTTTGCCGATTTTCCGTTAACATTTCTGTCTACCACCTCAAGGGTCCAAGCTAGTGGATCCTTTCCAACGTTGGAATGATTCTTACCACTTGAGCTCACACCTGCTATGTAGCCTGATTTCGGTTTTACCCTGCAATCAGCTGCACGATGACCTGGCTTACCACAGGTGTAGCACTTGTGCACATATTTGTTGGAGCAGTTTCCCTGCTCCCCGACACACCAGTCTTAGGCTTAGCTTCCTCGCCAATACCTGTAGCATGATGCTTCTCGTGTGGCTTCACCCCTTTCACCTGTCTCCTGGCCCCAGCCCACAGATCAGCTTGCTTGGTTATATCTTGAGGTTATCTTGAGATGATTTCGGGGCTTTTTAGTGTCCCCGCAGCCCGGTCCTCGACCAGGCCTCCACCCCCAGGAAGCAGCCCGTGACAGCTGACCAACACCCAGGTACCTATTTTACTGCTAGGTAACAGGGGCATAGGGTGAAAGAAACTCTGCCCATTGTTTCTCGCCGGCGCCTGGGGTCGAACCCAGGACCACAGGATCACAAGTCCAGCGTGCTGTCCGCTCGGCCGACCGGCTCCCATAGACAGATTTGAGACAATTTCCTGCTCTTTGAGCTTGACACGCAGAGACGATTCGCATGCTTCTAAAAACTGTTCACGAATCATCAGTTGATAGAACCCCATGCTCCCAGGAGCAGTCTCCATGAGTTCACAGTAACGGTTTAGACTCGAGTCTAACCGCTGTGACATTAACACATATGTCTCCCCTTTTTGCAATTGAGCCCTACGGAAATTCTCTAGCATCCGGTCTGCAGTGATGCCAAAACCGTTCAGCAGCGCTGTTGTCAATGCTTCGTAATCTCCACGCTGGTGCGGACCTAGACTGTGATAGATAGTTAGTGCCCTACCCTTTAACAATGCACTAAGAGCGAGTGCCCACTTTGATCTTTCCCACCCGCAATCAGCGGCGTGACCTTCGAAACGCTTGATGTATGCATCCATCGAGTCGTCCCCTTCATCAAAGTTAGCTAGTTTAGGTAGTTTGACAGTCTTACCTTGTTCAACGTTAGTCTCTGTTGAACGACCACTTGTCTGGTCATCCTGCCTTGCTTGCAACTGCATGCGAGCTATGCGTTCAGTACTTTCTCTGTTCTGCTGATCAGTCCAGCATTTGTTTTCTCTCTCCTGCTGATCAGGATCAGTCCATAGTTTCATAGCTTGCTCTGCTACTTTATTCCCTTCGAATCCCAACTCCCTAACCTGGTCGCGGTATTCCTCTAAGGTGAATAATTGCGAGCCTGTAATACCTACTCTTTGAATTGGTGTCGTCCACAATGACCTTTTGGGCTGAAATTCTTCCCCATAGAATCCCCCCAACGAAGTATTTAAAGGGCTAGATTCCCATGTGACTCCGTTTTCTTCCGCAGCGCGCGTGATTCTGGTAACATCATTTTCAGTGACGTCTCTCCCACTGTGTTATCTCTCACTGGGATTTCACCACACATAGCCTTATCCAGTGTGATGAGATTCGTGCACGCCACCTCAACACTACCCTGCATTAGGTTGGTTGCCGTGTTAATGATTGGCTGTCAACTGTGTTAAGTTAGGTGTTTCTCCACGAGTGGATACGAGTCGATTAGCCAGACGTCGAGAGTCTTGCGAATGCAACCATAGCCTTTCTGACGCCAATCTAAAGTAAATCAAGCACCCTTTGTATTAGTGGTTAAGTTAGTAAATAAACCACTGTTAAGCTTTCTGCGGTGTTTCCGTTGAACCACTTCTGAATACTGCCAACATTATTCAAACCTTCAGCTCTAGGTGTCTTCAACACCGAGTTGCCTATATTCACTAAACTATAAATGTGATGAGGACCCTAGGAGTCCCTTAAAGTGTTAAATCATTGAGGAGATTCCAAAGATCAACATGGAGCAGGACCAGGTGAGGCTAGTCTGAGAAGAGACCCTCAAGGACTCTAACTCGACCTTGCTCCCAGGCCCTGTACGGTTGCTCTCGTATTTTCTATTCTGCTAATTCTGACCGTTTCGTGAAGCGTCTGCCACATGTACATTGGCGACGTACACATTGGAGTCGTGAAAGCAAAAAAAGAAAACCCCCACAGTGAGTCCAGCTCTACTGAATCTGATGGCCCTGCTGATAATATGGAAATCTGTGAAAGTGTAAACACAAGTTTATCAGTATAAGGCATCTCACCTATTAAATATCAACGACTTAGTGCAAGGGATAAGCATGGTTATGCAAAGCGTAAGATTAGCCAAGCACAGGAAATAATTGACGAGCAGATTGCTGCAATTGGAAATATTGATTGCCAAAAACCTGTTGGTACCAAGCTCTAGCCAACAGTGCACAAATTGCCAAGACTTCAATACACTCATTGAAGAAATGAAGCTAAAATTCCATGTAGCAAAGTGCCAAGAAAAAATACAAATCCTAACCCTCGTGCACCAAAGCTGGTCTATCAACAAGACAATGGAGCAATTCAAGGTTTCAGAATACATGGTTCGCAAAGCTAGGAAGCTGAAAGAAGAACAGGGATTCAATTTAGCAATTCTACAAGGGCCATGTCCCAAATCTGCACAGTAGCTCTCACAAGGCTCGACTTGTGAGAGCTTGGTCCACCAGGCTGTTGCTTGGAGCGACCCTCAGGGCCACATACCCACCACAGCCCGGCTGGTCTGGAACTTCTCTTAGAAAACAGTCCAGTTTTCTCTTGAAGATGTCCACGGTTGTTCCGGCAATATTTCTTATAGTCGCTGGGAGGATGTTGAACAACCGCGGACCTCTGATGTTTATACAGTGCTCTCTGATTGTGCCTATGGCACCTCTGCTCTTCACTGGTTCAATCTTGCATTTTCTTCCATATCGTTCACTCCAGTACGTTGTTATTTTACTGTGCAGATTTGGGACCTGGCCCTCCAGTATTTTCCATGTGTATATTACTTGGTATCTCTCTCGTCTCCTTTCTAGAGAGTACATTTGGAGAGCTTTGAGACGATCCCAATAATTTAGGTGTTTTATCCCATCTAGGCGTGCCGTATATGTTCTCTGTATTCCCTCTATTTCAGCAATCTCTCCTGCTCTGAAGGGGGAAGTGAGTACTGAGCAGTACTCAAGACGGGACAACACAAGTGACTTGAAGAGTAGAACCATTGTGATGGGATCCCTGGATTTGAAAGTTCTCGTAATCCATCCGATCATTTTTCTGGCTGATGCAATATTTGCTTGGTTATGCTCCCTAAACGTTAGATTGTCGGACATCATTATTCCCAAATCCTTGACATGCTGTTTTTATACTATGGGAAGATTCGATTGTGTTTTGTACCCTGTATTATGTTTCGGATCCTCATTTTTGCCGTACCTGAGTACCTGAAATTTATCAGTTAAACATCATGTTATTTCCTGCTGCCCAATCGAAAACTTTGCTGACATCTGCTTGTAGTTTTTCAATGTCTTCAGCAGAGGTAATTTTCATGCTGATTTTTGTGTCATCTGCAAAGAACGACACGAAGCTGTGACGTGTAATTTTGTCTATATCCAACCCATTTTCGCACTTTCTTACAGTCAATATTGACTTATTAACCCTTAAATGGCGCATAGCTATATATACCATTTGACACCCACAGGCGCATACAAAAAAAAAAAAAATATTTTTTCTTCCTAACCTGTTAATTTGTGTTCACTGATCACGGGAAAAATAATAAAAAAATCGTAAGTTGAATATATTGGCCGCTATAGGGCGGGGAAGTCTGGCACAAAACAGGCGCTCACTCAGCATGCGTCCCAGGCGGTCTGTTGATCGCCAGCTGTCAGGCCGGAGTTGCCACAAAGAGATAATTGCCTAATTATTTCAATGTCTCTGATTGATTTCTCGTAGTTTTTTTGCTGTAATATTATTCAATAGTGTGTAGTGTGATATATTTATATAATGAAATGAGTGAATCATCGCTGTACTCAAAAATATGGTGTGCTTATTGTTGATTCAATTGTGTTCATCAAACAGTGAACAAATACTTTGTCGGTTGTTACACTATATACACAGGTTATATATAAGTATCTGCATGTTTTGTTCACCATAACGAACCACTAAGTTGCTATTATGAATCAAAAAGTAACGAGGAGTGACCGCCGTGTACCAGCCAGCCACTCACGCCCTCCCTCAAGTCATCTGACTCGCCCACATTCTCCTCCCACAATACAATACTGTTTTTGCTTTTATTCACTATATACAGACGCTATATATAAGTATCTACATTCGTGTTCACCATAACGAACCACTAAGTTGGTATGCTGAGTGGCAGTGGCAGTAGCAGCCCGCCACTGGCTGCCACTCCCTCCTTCCCTCACCTCACCTGACTTGCCACCATTTTCCACTCACCATACTGTTTTTGCTTTTATATACAGACGTTATATATAAGTATTTACATGTTTTGTTCACCATAACTGTACATCTAAGCTTGTATGGTGAGTAGGACTTCTTGTATGGTGAGTAGGCAGAAAGACGTAGGACCTCACAGTCAGCTGATGGCTGCCGCCCTCAAGGCCAGACGCACTAATATTTCTCCTCCAACAATACTGCTTGTGGTGTTATTACGCTATATACACACATTATATATAAATATCTACCGGTTTTATTCACCATACTTGTACAAGTAAACTGGTATGGTGCCCAAAGACCATCGTAGTCATCAGTACACAACACGATAATTCCTGCAGACGACGCTCCTCTCTCACCAAAATGGCGGCTCCCAACCTCCTACTCTTGCTGTTTATACCCTCTATACACACGTTATATATAAGTATCTACATTTGTGTTCACCATAGCGAACCACTAAGCTGGTATGCTGAGTGCAGTCAATAAAAGGTGGCCACACACAGTCAGATAACAACGCCACCACCCTCCCTCCCACAGCATTACTCCTCCCTCCATGGAGCACAGCGCTAAATATCATCACAATCCTCTTATTATCAGACCCATAGTCAGTTTTATCACAGTCAGGGGTCTTCTGTAATAATATTATCGCTACATAATAGCATGAACAAGTATATTATGGCATTTTTAGGCGATGCTGTGGTCACAAGCTGAACAGCAGTGCTGTGAGCTCGTGCTGCGTGCGTCAGGCTTGGTAGCTTACTCGATACTGAGGCCCCTCCCTGGAAACACAAACTGAAACTGACCCTATTTTCCGCTTGTTACAACTTGTTATCAAGTGGTTACATTTTGGCTTAATGTGTTTATGACGTATTGGAACGTTGTTACAACTTGTTATATTGGTTGTTATAACTGGTTAGGTGTTAAAACTTGTTGGAACGTTGTACCAACGTCGTAGTTTCGGTGTGTGTTTGGCGGGCTAACACCCGGGAGTTTGGCCCACGATTTTTTTTAAAAATGGCGTCTGTTTACAAGAGCCCTGATGAAGGTGTGGTGAACCCCGTGTATCCGCGGGCCGTTTAAATCTTGCGTAGTACTCCAACGCATCATATGATGCGACGCGCAATTTACTGCAAGTCGGTCAAAGCATCATATGATGCGATGCGCAATTGAAGGGTTAAATACGTGCATAAGTGACATACTAAACATACTAGTTTACCTTGAAAAGCTTCATAGAAAACACCGACCTTACCTAACCTCCTTAGTATGTTAAGATAAACATCTTATTGCTTCGTAATTACAATTATTACTTAACCTATACCTATAATAGGTTAAGTAATAATTGTAATTACGAAGCAATAAGATGCTTATCTTAACATACTAAGAAGGTTAGGTAAGATCGGTGTTTTCTATGAAGCCTTTCAAGGTAAACTAGTATGTTTAGTATGTCACATATGCACGTATTTAATAAGTTAATATTGACTACACAAAAGTGCGAGAATGGGTTGCTATATCAGATATGAGAATCAGGAACAGTAGCGGTGCAAGGACTGTACCTTGAGGTACAGAGCTTTTAACATCGCTTGGACTCGATTTTATCTGATTGACTGTTACTCTTTGTGTTCTGTTCGACAGGAAATTGAGTATCCAGCATCCTACTTTTCCAGTTATTCCCATTGACCTCATTTTTGTGAACTATCACCCCATGGTCACATTTGCCGAATGCCTTTGCAAAGTTTGTGTATACAACATCTGCATTTTGCTTTTCTTCTAGGGCTTCTGTGATTTTGTCATAGTGGTTGAGTAACTGTAACAGACAGGATCTTCCCTCTCTAAATCCATGTTGTCCTGGGTTGTGCAATTCATTGTTTTCCATAAAACTAGAAATTTGATTCCTAATCACTCTTTCAAACACTTTTATTATGTGTGATGTTAGTGCAACTGGCCTATAATTTTTTCCCAAGGCTTTACTTCCCCCCCCCCCCCCTTGTGCAACGAAGCTATATCTGCAGATTTAAGTGCTGCTGGTATCTCCCCTGTATCTAGGCTCTTTCTCCATATTACGCTGAGTGCTCTCGCTACTGGTACTTTACAATTCTTTATGAATATTGAATTCCATGAGTCAGGCCCAGGAGCTGAGTGCATAGGCATATTGTCAATTTCTCTTTCAAAGTCTTCCGAGTTTGTGGCAATATCCGTTATATTATCTGCAGCTTGAATGTCATTCATAAAGAAGCTGTCTGGGTCATCAACTTTCATGTTGTTTATTGGTGTGCTAAACATAGCCTCATACTGGCTTCTTAGAATTTCACTAATCTCTTTGTCGTCCTCTGTGTACATACCTTCATTTGTAACTAACGGTCCAATACTTGTCGAGGTTTTGTATTTTGATTTTGCGTATGTGAAAAAATATTTAGGATTTTTCCTTATCTTTTGTATAGCTTTCTGTTCCAATTCCATTTCCTCAGACTCATATGATCGCTTCAACGTTTGTTCTATTTCTTCGATCTCCCTGCTTAGGCTTATTTTCCTTGCTTGTGATAGTTGTGTCTGCTGAAGCATTTCCGTTATTTTTTTCCTTCTCCTGTACAGTCGTCTGCGTTCTCTTTCTAGAGTGGTCCTCTTTCTGCCCCTCCTCATAGGCACGTGCTTCAAGCAGACCTTGTAAGCTTCAGCTGTAAGTTGAGCTATTCCCTGTGTGGGAGTTTTGTCGCTTAAGACCGTCTCCTATTGAATGGTTGCAAGGTCTACATTTATTTTTTCCCAGTCGATCCTCTTATTGTTGAAATTGAATTGATTGAATATTCCTTCTCGCTTGTTGGGTCTCTTAGACCTACTACCGTTATTTATGCTAGTTCGCACTTCAATGAGCTTATGGTCTGAGTATGAAGTATCTGAGATTGTGATGTCTCTGATTAGATCATCATTGTGAATAACAAGTCTAGTGTGTTTTCGTTCCTAGTTGGTTCTGTAATCTGTTGATCGAGCGAGAATTTGTCACAGAATCTCAAAAAGTTCTCTGACCTGTGGTTGGTTATTTCCCGGGTCATTCCTGCTATGATATTTGTGTTTGCCATTCTCCATCTTAGACTCGGTAAATTGAAATCTCCAAGGAAGATAATATCTGAAGCTGGGTTTGCTAGGTTATCAAGTATGTTCTCTATTTTGTGCATCTGCTCTGTGAATTCCTCAACCGTTGTATCTGGCGGTTTATATATTAGAATAATAATTAGGTTTAGTTTCTCTACCTTAATTCCAAGTACCTCTACCACCTCATTAGTTGAGTTTAGTAGTTCTGTGCATACCAGGTCCTCTTTAATATACAGACCTACTCCTCCATTTGACCTAGTTTTTCTATCACATCTATATAAATTATAATTTGGAATCCAGATTTCACCATCCATGTAATCTTTTGTATGAGTTTCCATGAATGCCCCAAATACTGAGTTTGACTCTAATAGGATGCCATTTATGAACTTAACTTCATTTCTTGACTTTGGCTTTAAACCTTTTTTGCTTTTGGCTTTTAAACCTTTGGCTTTTACAGTGTAGCATATACGTTTTCTGGCACAAGTGTGTAGTAATGTGTATAGGAAACGCTTGTGTTTATATTGCTAAATTACTCTAAGGGGTCTCAGTGGAACCAAGTGTGCTCAAGTGGTACCAAGCTACCTAGAGTCCTTGATAGTGTCCCTTGCCTAGTAGACTTTACCCTAGTTTGTCCTAATAGTAAAACCTTGTATCCTGCCTATGTGGACCAAGGCTTTTAAAGTAAGATAAAGGGGTACCTCGGTTGAAGAGTTTAATCCGTTCCTGGAGACAGCTCGTATTCCGAAAACTCGTATTCCGAAGCTAATTTCCTTATAAGAAATAATGGGAAATGAATTAATCCGTTCCTGACTACCCCAAAAACCCCACATCAAACTAAATTTTTATACCTAATTCATCTAAATAAACCTACAAAACTATGTTCAAGTTATTACTTACCTTGCTGTTGAATGCTGTAGGCGTATGGAAGATGGTGAGGAGGGGGGAGGAGGAGAGGAGTTACTGTTTGGAAGGAGAGTCCCCTTCTATTATCACATCAGGCAGTGAGGACCTTTCTGGTGTGCACTCCCTGGCATGTTTTATCTGAGTGCCATTAGGTCCTGGTTGTGGGTCACTGCTCGATTTTCTCACCACAAATATGTCCATGGAAGCTTGCTGTTCCCTTCTTCGCAAGCTGTCTCTGTAGTAAGGCATCACATTGTCATTGAAAAGATTAAGGCAACGGCCTACTACAGCTTTCTCTGGGTGAGTCTTTTCAATAAATTTTTGAATCTCTTCCCACATCTGACACACCTTCTTAATTTCTGCAGAAGGGACATTCGCTACTGCCTCATCCTCCTCCACTGTAGAATCATCAGCTGCGTTGTCTTGCTGTTCCTTTTGAAGGGCTTGGAGTTCTTCGGTGGTCAGTTCTTCGTTGTGTTCTTCCACCAACTCCTCATCATCATCATCCAATTCCAAGCCCATTTGCTGGCCCAGAGTAACAATTTCCTCAACAATAGGCATCATTTACAGGCTCAAACCCCTCAAAGTCTAGTTCTCTCACACATTCAGGCCACAATTTTCTCCAGCCAGAGATCAGGGTTCTTTGAGTCACTTCTTGCCAGGCTTTGTCAACGAGTTTTAAAGCACTACAAATGTTAAAATGGTGTTTCCAGAACTCTTTGAGGGTGAGGTTTGTGGCTTCAGTCACTTCAAAACATTTCCGGAAAAGTGCCCTTTCATAAAGTTTCTTAAAATTCGCTATGATTTTCTGGTCCATAGGCTGAATTAGAGGAGTGGTGTTAGGAGGAAGGAATTTAACTGTGAGGAATTTATTGTATCTGGCAACAAATCATCTTCCAAGCCTGGAGGATGAGCAGGAGCATTGTCGAGGAGAAGCACGGCTTTGAGTGGCAAATGTTTCTCCTGCAGATATTTTTCTATGGCAGGGCACACACTTCATTCACCCACTCCGAAAAAATAAGCCTAGTCACCCATGCTTTTTATTAGCCTTCCACATCACACACAAATTGGGTTTTCTGCACTTTATACTGTTTGAAAACCCTTGGATTTTCAGAATGATACACTAGCAAGGGTTTAATTTTCAAATCGCCACTCGCATTTGAACACAGCACAAGCGTAAACCTATCTTTCATAGGCTTGTGTCCGGGCAAGGATTTTTCCTCCTTGGTATGTATGTCCTCTTAGGCATTCTTTTCCAAAACAGTCCTGTTTCGTCCACAATTAAACACTTGTTGCGTAGGTATCCCTCAGCCTCTGCAAACTCTTTAAATTCCTCAATAAATCGTCCAGCGGCTGGTTTGTCTGAGCTGGCTGCCTCCCCATGCCTTGTAACACTATGGATACCACTTCTTTTTCTAAATTTTCAAACCAGCCCTGCTTGCCTTAACTCTTTCGTATCTGCATCACTCGTTGCAGGGTTTTCTTTAGGTCTTCGTGCAATACCCTGGCTTTCTCACAAATGATGGCCTCCGAAACACTATCACCCCTTAATTCCTTGTCGTGTATCCAAATTAATAACAACTTTTCCACTTCTTCAAGTATTTGTGGTCTTTGTTTCGTCATTGTTCTTACTCCTTTTGCCACTTTAGCACTCATAATCTCATTTTTTTCTTAAGTATAGTGCATATTGTTGATGTGGCTTTGTTGTACTGCCTACAAAGTTCACAACACGTGTACCATTTCATGCTTCCGAATGATCTCTTGTTTCTCCTCTATTGTCATCCTCACATGGGCTTTCTTGCCTTGATCCTTACCACTGGCTTTCTTGGGACCATGGAGATATATAATAACAATTGTATAGTCAAATGACCAAAAATCCAACAAACACTGAAAATCCGGGTGAAGAATTGATGTGGGATAGTCACTGGGCGCGAGACAATGGTAACTGAGGGGCGGAGGGGCGACGATCGCGTACCACCACGCGCTAGGTCGGCCTGAACGCGTATCAACAAACTCGCATTCCGAGGTAACCCTCGCCTTCCGAGGCACATTTTCCGAGGAAATCCTGCTCGTATTCCGAAAAACTCGTATACAGGGACACTCGAATTCCGAGGTACCACTGTAGTGTGGTAAAGTAGTTATTGTTGTTAATGTATATGGGGGGTTGTTAAGAGGGTTTAATATATAAGTTAGCTGCCTATGCCCCTGTTACCTAGCAGTAAAATAGGTACCTGGGTGTTAGTCAGCTGTCACGGGCTGCATCCTGAGGGGTGGGAGGCCTGGCCGAGGACCGGGCCACAGGGACACTAAAGCCCCGCAAATCATCTCAAGATAACCTCAAGATGTACTGTATTTCCAATGCGGTTTTATTTATTTTTTTTATCGTATATGATGCATATTTGTGTCCTTTACAATACAATATGTATACAGTAGAACGTTCATAATGTTCCCTGGAACTGTGATACATGTGTCAGTAATGTGTCCACAATAATGTTTATTGTCGCAATATTACCTGTTAAAAATTCACTAAAAATACAATATGTACAGTTTCACACACTATTTACACAGTAACACACTATTACACACTCAGTACCTCAGAAGTAAGTAATAATCAATGAAGTAGCCCATGGTACACAGCACGACTTCGCTCTCAGTGCACCAGGTACAGATAAATTTTCGCTTCCTGTTTCTTCATTCTGTGTGCTTGCAAATAACGCACTCACGTACACCCTTGACTTTAGTACTTGTAGGGTGTATGTAGCTAAGCTTGTAAAGCATAAGGTGGTAGTATTGAAAAGATTATAGGAAAAGATCAATTTGTAAGGTAGTGTTATAAATTTACTGCTGCTTGTTATGAATTTGGTTGCTGTTATGGGGAGTATCAAGTATTAAAGAGAAGGGCCAGCAGTTAGAATCAGGATGTATCAAAATCAGTGGA
>WNGS01001433.1:62902-76525 GCA_020271785.1 Procambarus virginalis | reverse complement strand
TTGTAAGACGATAGTGGAAACAGTAACGGGGTTGATTTCAGCCTTTAGTGAACCAGGGTTACCATTTGTACATGGATAATTACTACAACTCGGTAAACCTAACAGAAAAATTGAGAGAACTGGGGTGTACACATGTGGCACAATTAGACTGCTACGGCGCCCCAAGGAATTGCAAACTATAGCCAAGGCTAAATTTCCACTGGATACCACCATATACCGCCGCAAAGATAACACCTTCATTCTACTGTGGAAAGACAAGCGAGTGGTCTCAATCATTACAAACATCCACAATGCTGACACTCAGCAATGTCAGAAGGAGGAAACGATTGCGCAATCGCGACGGAACAACTCGACTGCAACAGGTACCATGAACAAGCCTACTGCAATTTGTGAATACAATAAGTTCATGAAAGGGTGGACCACTTCGATCAAATGGTGAAGTATTACCATTTTACCAGGAAAACTCACCAAGTGGACCAAAAAGATCACGTTTTATTTTCTGCAAATGGCATTGCATAATGCCTTTGTTTTGTACAAATACATACAACTGATCTAAAAAGGGGACACGGGAAAGAGATTGGCCTGAAATAGCAACAGTATCTCATCACTTGCAGCACGCTCCAGACATAATGATGACACAGGTCCTGCCTATGCTCACGCCGTGCAAACTCCTGGACCATCTGGTGTGAGGCGGCCTTTATTTACTTCAACACCTCAAGCTGACGCAGGAACGGACTCAGAACCCGAGATGTCTGGCACACTGCCATTTGACGAGTCGGTCTTGTCAGATGACTCTGACTCAAATGCTCAACCAACACCGAAAAGACGTGGCCCTATTGTTGATTCTGAACATCGAATGAACTACAAACTGAAACATGAACTTTACAAACTGCCAAAACATCTCAAGTGTCATGTCTGTGCATGGTCCGTAAAAGGAAGGACACCAACATAGGATGCAAGACCTGTAACGTTGCACTCTGTGTTATTCCCTGCTACACCAGTTACCACCGGAAAGGGTGTATTGGGTGATGAAGAAGTAACCACCCGCAACAGCTTCACTCCACCTACAAAACTCTGTTGAGCAACTTCAGGAATGTTGACCTGAAGAAGGTGGAGTGAAGAAAAAATGCTCAACTTACTGTTCCACAACCAGTTTTTCTTGTAAGTACAGTACACTATTTTGTCCAATTTCTTGTAGTATAAGTATTGGGAGTATTTTGATACCAGAATGAACACTGTATCCATAAACTGCCGTAAGTAGACTCGAAACTTCATAGTTTTTTTTCGGGGTGTTGCGTGTCTGCAAGTGTGTCCCAAACGGGTTGCAGGTGGGTGACTTTAGCCGTTTATACTGGGCATGTTTACACCTTATCATTTATTATATGCATATGTCTGTTTAGGGAATTTTATTCCCATCCATGTACAACCAAAAATAACTGTGTGCAACAAGTATAAACTTGAAAAACATAACAATAGTAAAAACATTTTGTGTGTGTTTGACGCTCACTGATATGTTCCAGCGTTGTTTATATTTGGCGCTATTCTAACTTACGCTTTGTTGATCTTTTTTACCTACGTGCTTATAGAACATTCTATTGCGAACACATTGACACAAAAATGAATGATGTACATACAAAAATAATGTCAGGACAGTCAAATAAGTATAAACTTTCGAAGCACCGTATCGCGCATGTGTCGTCGCGTCACCGATACCGGGTAACAGTTCCACCACTTCCCACCTCTTGCGGGTAGCCGCGACCATGATTCTACGTTTATATTCATATCTCTGTGTTGGGAATTTCATTGCGAATCCATTGATACCAAAATTAACGCTGTAGGACAAGTGTGGAGTTGACAACAATCCCAAGAGTAGAAACATTTTGTTGCCGTTTGGCACTCACGGCGAGTCATCTACGTAGTTTTATATTTGGTGCTGGTCTCCCTTTACTTTTAGTGACCTTTTTTACTGATGTTCTTCTAGAGAATTTTATTGCGAACACATTGGTACCAAAATGAAAAACGTAGCTCGAGAACTAACGTCAGAGGAGTAAAAAGAGTATACACATTTTTGTTTGGCCGCTTAAGCGACAAAAATGCCGCGCGCACATACGGTTTTCTGTCCCTCGTTTGCCGGGCGGCTGAAAGTGTTAAGTTCATAAAACAATAAACAAATAGTTTTGCTGTTGTTACACTATATACACAGGTTATATATAAGTATCTGCATGTTTTGTTCACCATAACGAACTACCAAGTTGGTCTTGTGAGTCAAAAAGCAACGAGGAGTGGCCGCCACACACCAGCGAGCCACTCACTGCCACGCCTTCCCTCAACACCACCTCACTCATCCTCATTTACCTCCCACAATACTGTTTTTGCATTTATTCACTATACACAGACTTATATATACGTATTTACATGTTTTGTTCACCATAACTGTACATCTAAGCTTGTATGGTGAGTAAAGGCACAAAGACGTAGCTACTCCACAGTCAGCTGATCGGCGGCCACCCTCAAGGCCAGACGCACTAATATTTCTCCTCCAACAATATTGGTTGTGGTGTTATTACGCTGTATACACACATTATATATAAGTATCTACCTGTTTTATTCACCATACCTGTACAAATAAGCTGGTATGGTGCCCAAAGACCATAGTGGCCACCAGTAAACAACATGCCAAGTCGTGCAGACGACGCTACTCTCTCATCAAAATAGCGGCTCCCAACCTACTCCTCTCGCTGTTATCTCGCACTATACACACGTTATATGTAAGTACTGTATCTACATTTGTGTTCACCATAGCGAACCACTAAGCTGGTATGGTGAGTGCAGTCAATAAATGGTGGCCACACACAGTCAGAAGACGACGCCCACAACCCTCCCTCCACAGCCGTACTTTTCCCTCCATCGAGCACAGCGCTAAATATCTCCACAATCAAGCTGTTATCAGAATCCTGGTCAGTTTTATCAAATTCAGGGGGCTTCAGTAATACTATCACTGCTAAATAATAGCAGTATCACTTATATTTTGGCATTTGTAGGCGATGCTGTGGTCACAAGCTGAACAGCGGTGCTGTGAGCTCGTGCTGCGTGCACCAGCCTTGGTGGCTGGCTCAATACCGATGCTCTCACACCCAAGAATGTTGAGCTGGATTTTTTTTCTAGGTGGCATCTGGCAACTATCAGTCGTGGCTGTACTATAGCTGCCCCTATCCCAGGCGGGGCGTTTAAATTATAGCGCTAGACACGAAATCATATATAAATGATGTGCGCGGTTTCGGTTTTGTCACTGATATCATTTATATATGATATGCGCGGTTTGAGGGTTAAGGTGCTCAAAATCGCCCCCCAGGTAAACCTGGACCACCGTCAATGCCTCACGCCACTCAAACGTTCGGGTTCGACAGAACGAGTCCCAAGCATCCAGAGAAAACAAAGGGCAGTCTGCAAGCCAGGACGACCCCGGAACCTCATAACGAACCCAGTAAGGACACGAAGATCCAAACCTGAAGCAAGACGGATCCATTATGGAGGCGTACTCCGGGTCACGCAGGAGGGAAGCCGCCAAGGCCGACCGCACCTCAAACGGAGAGATGCGGGAAGCCGAAAACCTCCGGAAAGATGGAACCGAAGAACCCACAGGGACACGGAACCGAACCCGGGGAGGAGCAGAACCCAAGTCCAATTCGTATGCAGAGGGGGGAAAGGAAAACCCCACTCCTTGCAACAGTAAGCCCCGCTCAGAAGGACGGAAAATCCAGGCGGGGTCCAATGGAGCCCAAGGCCCCCAAATCAGCTCCTCCCCATCCCCAGGAGCCTCTACACCAGGCCCCGGGGCCGAGTCGTCCTCCAAAGCCCCGGCCTCACAAGAAAAAGCCGGGGCAGCCGAAATCTCCGGAAGAGAAGGGGCCCACTGGTCAGACCCCGGAGCAGCGCCAGGAGGAACAGACTCGAATGCCTCCGTAGCCCCCCCGGACGGGGCAACCCCCGAAACTGCCCGAATCTCGGAAACCTCTAAACCCCACCCCGACCCCGAAGCCCTCAGACGCTTGGGGGCCGGAAGTAGGGGGGGGGGGGCAGAATGAACCACCAAAGGGGAAGAACAAGGGGGTGCGGGCGGAACCAAGGCCGAAACGACCAACACCCCCAAGTCCGGGTCCCTATACACAAAGCGGGGCAGCCGCGGGGCGTCCGGGGAAGCAAGAGTCCGCTCACGTTGCAATAACCTAAACCTACCTAGCAACGCACGAGCTGCCTGCACCCGAAGTGATTCATCAGCAGACTGGGTGAATTGAGTCACAAACAAGCAACATAGCTCGCAGGACTTGGGGTCGAATGTGTCACCGACCCAACAGGCAGCATGACGGAGGCAAAAACAATGAGAGTCACCCTGAGACAAGGGGACAGAGCAACCCTCAAACTCGCACACAGCGAGAGGGGACGCAAGGGTCTCCTCCATCGGACCCAAGAGCCCCCGCGGGGTTTTCCAGGGCCCCTAGACTGGGTCTGCTAAGGGTTATCGCAGGCAGGGCACTGCTAACCGGCTACCCAAACTACCAAACAATCTGCTAAAAGCTGAACCCACGGGACGTGTCCACTCGCGAGGGCAAAGCAGGGGGGGGGGGTGCCACCACACAAACGACCCTAATATAAGGGGAACAAGGCAGACCCCCCTACCAGGCAAAAACAAAAAGAAAAGAAAAACCACCCAAGCGGACAACGTACCCAGAGGGAACAGAACCGGCCGCTGTTATAGGTGAAAACTAGCTGCGCAGTGCCCTGCGCCCCACCAGTGCTATAACTACCACTTACCCCAAGGTAAACAAGGGAGCAAAACCCCCAAACACTCAGGGCGGCCAAACGCCAAGCAGCGAAAAGCCAACAGAGGCAGACCCAAGGTGATGTGAGGAAGGTAACCCCAAGCCCCAAGGGCAGTACTTACAGGGCACTCAGGGAAGGTGACCCTAAGCACATGCAGCCCGAGTACCTGAGAATACTGCTCCCAGCTCACACGACCACCGTAAGAGCAGCACTGAAAACAAATCACAGCGCTGAGACAAGACTGGAGCTGGAGCCACACGACCATGCACAATCCCATCAGCCGAGGAACTGAGGTGTGGATCGCCGGCGCAGGGGTCTGGGGCTCCCCCTTCCCCCTCCCAGAGAGGGGGGAGCTGCGCAGACATGCGGCGCGGCTCGTGTGACGTCATGCTAGTTTGCTCGTTTTTCTTTTGGGGAGTTCTGTCCAGTCGTTTGTTAATTTTTGTTGTTAATCAGAATAGGGGTTTGTTTTGTGGCGCTTACCTTTCTGGGTGCCTGTCCCGGTTGATGGCAGATATAGAATGCTCCAAATCACATGTGCATTCTATGGGCCATTGCTCCCCGTGCCTCTGTGAGGGGGCCAGGTTCTGGCTCGTGGTCCCCGGTAGGCTAGAACTCCACCCACATCGACTAATGCAAAATAGTTAGAATATCATATCAGCCATGGATAGCTCTGGGGAGCCGTAGGGGCTCCCCCCAGAAAATGTATGTGACTTACTTTGGTCATGGCAAAGCCTGAAAGTCTCGCGATGACATCACGCTTCATGTGCGCTCACAGAGTACTCGCTCCGGGGTGGTTTCCCGAGCCAGCCATCACACAGAAGTTGCCATGAATATATTTTTTTTTTTACATATTACATGACAAAAACCAAAGAACAGACCTAACCAAGACCAAAGACAAACAGCAGAAAGACAAAAAGTGTGGAAAGAAGCACCAGGCTACCTCATACTGCCACCTCGAAGACACAGGTGAGACACTAATAAACCAGCCACCTGCGAACCATATAAATGGCAATACCAGTACATACCCATAAAATACTCCAAACAGCAGAGCAGAGGAGAAGTTCAACCAGCAAAGTACACTGCCAATCTGCTGGAAGAGACAGACAGAAAAAAAGTTTGAGTTTAGACATGAGGCCAAAAGCACTACCTGGACTGGCCACTAAGGAGCCACAAGGGCCACCCACTCCAAATACCACTCAAGACTGAACAACGCACGGAGAAACAAACCAAGATAGAGGTAAATGCACCTCCATCATGACTAGTCCAGTTGAAAGGGATCCAATGCAACAGCCTTGTGATTGGGGAATGGAGCCACATAGGAGGGAAGGGGCTGGTTCCATGGTGATGCAAAGAGGTTCGAGCATCAAACAGAGCCAACTGAACGACTCACTGTGAACAGTCCACTCCATAGAGACAGGCCAAGCAAGACAACCCATCCATGAGGACATTGGACGCACCCCGCATTTGAACTGAGTGGAGAACCCAACCCAAAGTTAAAATTCGAGCCACTAGAAGCATCCATCTCTACAGAGGGACAGACTGAAGAGAGACCCCCCCCCCCTTCAGTTCAGGCAATGAACTGCTGGAGCCCAATTGGAGCAAAGCCAGATCACCAAGCCCTGAGAAAACCAAATCCTCCTTAGGGCATGCTGCACACCTGAAAACTTATGCACCATGCTGTGTGCCCAAAGAAACTGACTGACCATTGACCTTGCAACCCGCTCTCGCACAAGACAACACATATATGACTTATTGCTTATAGTCACTATTTCGCTTATAAATAAGTATATATGTGACATATTCCAAGCCATAATTTTTTTCAAGGCACTAACTTTTCCTCTCAGTTTTATTAAACAATAGAGATTTATACAAAATTTGACAATATCCTGAGTTACTTTCCAATTTATTTAAATATTTTAGTTTTGTTTTATTATTTTTATAAAACTGTAATATCAATATAGGTATAGATTCAGTACTAATTGTAATATCATAACATACTAAGAAGGTTAGGTTGTGGTTTTCTAGTCAGTATTTCAAGGTAAACTCAAATATTCACAATAAATTAGTAGGTCACATATGCACTTATTCATAAGCAAGATATTGACTATAAGCAAGTGCGAGAATGGGTTGTGACCTTGGGTGGCCTAGTGAACACTGGTTATGTAGTCCCAACCCAGAGATGAGGCATCTGTAAACATATAAAGTGACAGGGTAGGATGGTGCCACAGAACTGAACCTCGAATTGGTGACATCAGTGATGCAAGAGCTGATAGAGAGCCGGTGGGGCACAGACCCACCAGTCCCGGGAGCAGCAAAAAAAGGTGGAACCAGAGAGACAGCACAAAACCTAGAGCGAAACCCTGCTCAGATAAAGACAATACATGCAAGGTTCGAACTCCCACACAACTGCTCGACCAACCAACGAGTCACATCTGGGGTCAATCCAACACCCGACAGTAATGAAGCTGCAGGAGGAGCAAGGTGACCAGAGGTAGGATAAGAGAATAACAAAGAGTTTCAAACGAGACCTAGCCAAAGGTCAAACTTGGAACGACACCAACTGGGACTTCCGCCCGTTCACCAGGAACTTGAATCTGGCAAGCTGGAAAAAAAATCCCTGGCCAGCTGACATTTGGACTGACTGTTGTCAAGGTTAGTCAACACACAAATCTCTAACAAATAACAATCTCTAACAAGCAGTCTCCGTGGTGTAGTGGTAAGACACTCGCCTGGCGTTCCGCGAGCGCTATGTCATGGGTTCGTATCCTGGCCGGGGAGGATTTACTGGGCGCAATTCCTTAACTGTAGCTTCTGTTTAACGCAACAGTAAAATGTGTACTTGGATGAAAAAACGATTCTTCGCGGCGGGGATCGTATTCCAGGGACCTGCCCGAAACGCTACGCGTACTAGTGGCTGTACAAGAATGTAACAACTCTTGTATATATCTCCAAAAAAAAAAAAAAAAAATACAACCTGGCCACAACAACCATTCATGGTAAACAAACAGTGGGCCAGATTCACATTGAAGTGAAGAACCTGAAGTGGCAAGCTTGATGCCCCACAACAAAACTTAACCAGTCCCTGAACCCCAGACGAATAGGTATGTTATGAGCCCACATACACCAAGTATGACTGGTGTATGATATGATCATACTGTGGGGGTTTTCTTTTTTGCTTTCACGACTGCAATGCGTACGTCGCCAATGTACATGTGACAGTCGCTTCACGAAACTGTCGGAATTAGCAGAATAGAAAATACAAGAGCAACCGTACTGGGCCTGGGAGCAAGGTCGAGTTAGAGTCCTTGAGGGTCTCTTCTCTGACTAGCCTCACCTGGTCCTGCTCCACGTTGATCGTTGGAATCTCCTCAATGATTTAACACTTTAAAGGACTCCTAGGGTCCTCATCAAATTTTAGTTTAGTGAATTAGGCAACTCGGTGTAATTACCTAAGTGTAGTTACAGGATGAGA
The DNA here is from genome assembly GCA_020271785.1 of Procambarus virginalis. Taxonomy (NCBI): domain Eukaryota; kingdom Metazoa; phylum Arthropoda; class Malacostraca; order Decapoda; family Cambaridae; genus Procambarus; species Procambarus virginalis. The sequence goes on along the minus strand of WNGS01001433.1, from coordinate 68,229 downwards.
GCTACGCTCGTGGTGTCCCGTCTTCCCAACACTCTTTGTCATATAATGCTTTGAAACTACTGACGGTCTTGGCCTCCACCACCTTCTCCCCTAACTTGTTCCAACCGTCTACCACTCTGTTTGCGAAAGTGAATTTTCTTATATTTCTTCGGCATCTGTGTTTAGCTAGTTTATATCTATGACCTCTTGTTCTTAAAGTTCCAGGTCTCAGGAAATCTTCCCTATCGATTTTATCAATTCCTGTTACTATTTTGTATGTAGTGATCATATCACCTCTTTTTCATCTGTCTTCTAGTTTTGGCATATTTAATGCCTCTAACCTCTCCTCATAGCTCTTGCCCTTCAGTTCTGGGAGCCACTTAGTAGCATGTCTTTGCACCTTTTCCAGTTTGTTGATGTGCTTCTTAAGATATAGGCACCACACAACCGCTGCATATTCTAGCTTTGGCCTAACAAAAGTCGTGAACAATTTCTTTAGTATATCACCATCCATGTATTTAAAAGCAATTCTGAAGTTAGAAAGTGTGGCATAGGCTCCTCGCACAATATTCTTTATGTGGTCCTCAGGTGATAGTTTTCTATCTAGAACCACCCCTAGATCTCTTTATCAAAATTCTTTAAAGATTTCTCACATAATATATAGGTTGTGTGGGGTCTATGTTCTCCTATTCCACATTCCATAATATGGCATTTATTAACATTAAATTCCATTTGCCAAGTGGCGCTCCATGTCCTTATTTTGTCCAGGTCTTCTTGAAGGGCATGACAATCATCTAAGTTTCTTATCCTTCCTATTATCTTAGCATCATCAGCAAACATGTTCATATAATTCTGTATACCAACTGGTAGATCATTATGTAGACAATAAACATCACTGGTGCAAGAACTGAACCCTGTGGTACTCCACTTGTGACATTTCTCCAGTCCGATACATTGCCTCTGATCACTGCCCTCATTTTTCTATCAGTCAGAAAATTTTTCATCCATGTTAGAAGCTTACCTGTCACCCCTCCAATATTTTCCAGTTTCCAGAACAACCTCTTATGTGGAACTCTGTCGAAAGCCTTTTTTAGGTCCAGATAGATGCAGTCAACCCAACCATCTCTTTCCTGTAATATCTCTGCTGCTCGATCATAGAAACTGAGTAAATTCGATACACAGGATCTTCCAGATCGAAAACCATACTGTCTGATATTATATATAATTTCTCTCCAGGTGTTCTACCCATTTAGGTTTAATTATTTTTTCCAATATTTTTTACTATTACACTTGTCAATGATACCGGTCTATAATTAAGGGGGGTCTTCCCTGCTTCCACTTTTGTAGATTGGAACTATGTTAGCCTTTTTCCACACATCAGCTACAACTCCTGTAAACAGGGATGCCTGAAAAAATAATTTGAAGAGGAATGCTGAGCTCAAGTGCACATTCTCTCAGAACCCATGGTGAAACTCCATCAGGACCAACTGCTTTGTTCTTATTTAGCTCCTTGAGCATTTTTTCCACTTCATCTCTAGACACCTCTATGTGCTCTATGTTGTTCTCTGGAATTTTTATTGTATCTGGGTCCCTGAAGATTTCATTTTGTACAAACACACTTTGGAACTTTTCGTTTAATGTTTCACACATTTCCTTTTCATTTTCCATGAATCTATTTCCCATTTTCAACCTCTGAATATTACCCTTTATCTGCAATTTGTTGTTTATAAATTTATAGAATAGACCTGGTTCTGTTTTACATTTGTCTGCAATCCCTTTTTCAAAATTTCTTTCTGCCTCTCTCCTCACTGCCGTGTAGTTGTTTCTCGCATCTTTGTATCTCTAGGTGTTGAAGACACCTAGAGCTGAAGGCTTGAGTAATTGATTGGCAGTATTCAGAAGTGGTTCAACGGAAACACCGCATAAAGCTTAACAGTAGTTTATTTACTAACTTAACCACTAATACAAAGGGTGCTCGATTTACTTTAGATTGGCGTCAGAAAGGCTATGGTTGCATTAGCAAGACTCTTGACGTCTTGCTAAACGACTCGGATCCACTCGTGGAGAAACACCTAACTTAACACAGTTGACAGCCAATAATTAACACAGCAACCTAACTGCCGGTATGCAAAAGGATCACAAGAGTTCCAACCGGATACTCGGTAATGATGATATGCAATAAATCACAATGGCACTGTCACTGGGACAGGCAATAACATGCACAATAATAATGTCACACAATAACTAAATGTGTGGTGTATGTGAAGCTCACATTCACAGAAGAGTGAAATGCAGTGATACCACACAGATAACAAGCATATATCGTTGATTCACCTATAACCTGTGACAGGTATGAGAAGGTGAGAACTGTGGTTGATACCTCAGATCAACACAGACACAATAAAACAATGACAAGATCTTGTACTTACAGATGGGGGTACCTCTCTTACTCACTCATTCACTCAGGCACATTTATGCAAGAACTCGTAGGTGGCCTGACATCTGGTTTCGCTCGCAGACACGGAGGGTACTCGCAGTAGGGCGTGCTGTATGCTTAACACTTTCGTCCGGTAACGACACAGCATTGCGTAATTTTTTTTACTGCATGCAATCCCGGTAACGACGCAGCATTGCGTTGTTTTTGTACCTGAAGCATTCCTGGTAACGACGCAGCATTGTGTCGTTTTCGGCGGCAAATTGGCGGCGGCTTTGGGAGGGGCGCACAGCAGTTTTGGATATTATATGCATATACTCTTGTAGGGAATTTCATTGTGAATACATTGATACCAAAATGAAAGACCTAGGACAAGAATTGTGGAAACAAAGTTGAAAACAGTATACTCATTTCATTAGCGCTCACTGGGATTATGCTCCGTCACTTTCTCTGTTTGCTGTGGGTGGTACGCCTGGCTTTGGACTTCATATTTGCATATACTCCTGTAGGGAATTCTATTGCAAACACAATGTTACTAAAATGAAAGACCTAGGACGAGAATTGAGATGTCCAAAGTGAAGAAAGTGTACACATTTTATTGCTCTTATGCGCTCCTGGTAACGCACTCACTTTCTCTGTTTCTTGTAATTACCTAAGTAATTACCTAAGTGTAGTTACAGGATGAGAGCTACGCTCGTGGTGTCCCGTCTTCCCAGCACTCTTTGTCATATAACGCTTTGAAACTACTGACGGTCTTGGCCTCCACCACCTTCTCACTTAACTTGTTCCAACCGTCTACCACTCTGTTTACAAAACTGAATTTTCATATATTTCTCCGGCAGCTTTGTTTCGTTAGTTTAAATCTATGACCTCTTGTTCTTGAAGTTCCGGGTCTCAGGAATTCTTCCCTATCAATTTTATCGATTCCTGTTACTATTTTGAATGTAGTGATCATATCACCTCTTTTTCTTCTATCTTCTAGTTTTTGCATGTTTAATGCCTTTAATCTCTCCTCATAGATCTTGTCCTTCAGTTCTGGGAGCCACTTAGTGGCATGTCGTTGTACCTTTTCCAGTTTTTTGATGTGCTTCTTAAGATATGGGCACCATACAACCGCTGCATATTCCAGCTTTGGTCTAATAAAAGTCGTGAACAATTTCTTTAGTATTTCTCCATCCATGTATTTAAAAGCAATTCTGAAGTTAGAAAGTGTAGCATAGGCTCCTCGCACAATGTTCTTAATGTGGTCCTCAGGTGACAGTTTTCTGTCTAAAACCACCCCTAGATCCTTTTCTTTATCAGAATTCTTTAAAGATTTCTCACATAATTAATAGGTTGTGTGGGTCTATGTTCTCCAATTCCACATTCCATAACATGGCATTTATTCACATTAAATTCCATTTGCCAAGTGTTGCTCCAAATACTTATTTTGTCCAGATCTTCTTGAAGGGCATGACAATCATCTAGGTTTCTTATCTTCCCTATTATCTTAGCATCATCAGCAAACATGTTCATGTAATTCTGTATTCCCACTGGTAGATCGTTTATGTAGACAATGAACATTACCGTGCAAGAACTGAACCCTGAGGTACTCCACTCGTGACATTCCTCCAATCCGATACCTTGCCTCTGATTGTGGCCCTCATTTTTCTGTCAGTTAGGAAATTTTTCATCCATGTTAGTAGCTTACCTGTCACTCCTCCAATATGTTCCAGTTACCAGAACAACCTCTTATGGGGAACTCTGTCGAAAGCCTTTTTTAGGTCCAGATAGATGCAGTCTACCCAACCATCTCTTTCTTGTAAAATCTCTGTGGCTCGATCATAAAAGCTGAGCAAGTTCGTTACACAGGATCTTCCAGATCGAAAACCATACTGTCTGTCTGATATTATATCGTTTTCCTCCAGGTGTTCTACCCTGGATGTTTGTGGATGGTACGCCGAGCTTTTGGACTTTATATGTCTTTAGTCGTGTAGAGAATTCTATTGCGAACACAATGATACCAAATTGAAAAATCCTGGACGAGAATTGAGGTGAAAAATGTTGGAGAATATACACTTTTCAGAATTACTGCGCGCTCCCGTGAAACACTGGGACCCACTCCGTCTAGTTGAGGGCTGGTGGGCTGGGGCCCACTGGGCCTAGTTGAGGGCTGGTGGGCTGGGGCCGCCAAAGTGTTAACAGACAGACACACGCACCCACACTTACCACTGTGTGAGTAAGGTGGTGACGTCACTAGAACAGTGAGGGCGGTGGCGGGCGGCTCGAGGCTACACGAGGTACCTGGTTACCTGGATGATGGGGTTCTGGGAGTTCTTCTACTCCCCAAGCCCGGCCCGAGGCCAGGCTTGACATGTGAGAGTTTGGTCCACAGGCTGGTTGCTTGGAGCAACCCACAGGCCCACATACCCACCACAGCCCGGTTGGTCTGGCACGCCTTGGAGGAATAAATCTAGTTTCCTCTTGAAGATGTCCACGGTTGTTCCGGCAATATTTCTTATGCTTGCAGGGAGGGTGTTGAACAACTGCGGACCTCTGATGTTTTATACGTGTTCTCTGATTGTGCCTATGGCACCCCTCTCTTCACTGGTTCTATTCTGCATTTCTTTCGATATCGTTCACTCCAGTACTTTGTTATTTTACTGTGTAGATTTGGTACTTGGCCCTCCAGTATCTTCCAGGTGTATATTATTTGATATCTCTCTCGTCTTCTTTCTAGTGAGTACATTTGGAGAGATTTGAGACGATCCCAATAATTTAGGTGCTTTATCGCGTCTATGCGTGACGTATATGTTCTCTGTATTCCCTCTATTTCAGCAATCTCTCCTGCTCTGAAGGGGGAAGTGAGTACTGAACAGTATTCAAGACAAGACAACACAAGTGACTTGAAGAGTACAATCATTGTCATGGGATC
>WNGS01001433.1:48155-61902 GCA_020271785.1 Procambarus virginalis | reverse complement strand
GTGTGAGAGAGTGTAATTACCTAAGTGTAGTTACAGGATGAGAGCTACGCTCGTGTGTCCCGTCTTCCCAGCACTCTTTGTCATATACGCTTTGAAAAACTGACGGTCTTGGCCTCCACCACTTTCTCCCCTAACTTGTTCCAACCGTCTACCACTCTGTTTGCGAAAGTGAATTTTCTTATATTTCTTCGGCATCTGTGTTTAGCTAGTTTATATCTATGACCTCTTGTTCTTAAAGTTCCAGGTCTCAGAAATCTTCCTCTATCGATTTTATCAATTCCTGTTACTATTTTGTATGTAGTGATCATATCACCTCTTTTTCTTCTGTCTTCTAGTTTTGGCATATTTAATGCCTCTAACCTCTCCTCGTAGCTCTTGCCTTCAGTTCTGGAGCCACTTAGTAGCATGTCTTTGCACCTTTTCAAGTTTGTTGATGTGCTTCTTAAGATATGGGCACCACACAACCGCTGCATATTCTAGCTTTGGCCTAACAAAAGTCGTGAACAATTTCTTTAGTATATCGCCATCCATGTATTTAAAGCAATTCTGAAGTTAGAAAGCGTGGCATAGGCTCCTCGCACAATATTCTTTATGGGTCCTCAGGTGATAGTTTTCTATCTAGAACCACCCCTAGATCTCTTTCTTTATCAGAATTCTTTAAAGATTTCTCACATAATATATAGGTTGTGTGGGGTCTATGTTCTCCTATTCCACATTCCATAACATGGCATTTATTAACATTAAATTCCATTTGCCAAGTGGTGCTCCATATACTTATTTTGTCCAGGTCATCTTGAAGGGCATGACAATCATCTAAGTTATCCTTCCTATTATCTTAGCATCATCAGCAACATGTTCATATAATTCTGTATACCACTGGTAGATCATTTATGTAGACAATAAACATCACTGGTGCAAGAACTGAACCCTGTGGTACTCCACTTGTGACATTTCTCCAGTCCGATACATTGCCTCTGATCACTGCCCTCATTTTTCTATCAGTCAGAAAATTTTTCATCCATGTTAGAAGCTTACCTGTCACCCCTCCAATATTTTCCAGTTTCCAGAACAACCTCTTATGTGGAACTCTGTCGAAAGCCTTTTTTAGGTCCAGATAGATGCAGTCAACCCAACCATCTCTTTCCTGTAATATCTCTGTTGCTCGATCATAGAAACTGAGTAAATTCGATACACAGGATCTTCCAGATCGAAAACCATACTGTCTGTCTGATATTATATCATTTCTCTCCAGGTGTTCTACCCATTTAGTTTTAATTATTTTTTCCAATATTTTGACTATTACACTTGTCAATGATACCGGTCTATAATTAAGGGGGTCTTCCCTGCTTCCACTTTTGTAGATTGGAACTATGTTAGCCTTTTTCCACACATCAGCTACAACTCCTGTAAACAGGGATGCCTGAAAAATCAGTTGAAGAGGAATGCTGAGCTCAGGTGCACATTCTCTCAGAACCCATGGTGAAACTCCATCTGGACCAACTGCTTTGTTCTTATTTAGCTCCTTGAGCATTTTTTCCACTTCGTCTCTAGACACCTCTATGTGCTCTATGTTGTTCTCTGGAATTCTTATTGTATCTGGTTCCCTGAAGATTTCATTTTGTACAAACACACTTTGGAACTTTTCGTTTAATGTTTCACACATTTCCTTTTCATTTTCCGTGAATCTATTTCCCATTTTCAACCTCTGAATATTATCCTTTACCTGCAATTTGTTGTTTATGAATTTATAGAATAGACCTGGTTCTGTTTTACATTTGTCTGCAATCCCTTTTTCAAAATTTCTTTCTGCCTCTCTCCTCACTGCCGTGTAGTTGTTTCTCGCATCTTTGTATCGCTGGTATGTTTGGGGGTTTGGCCTCTTCCTGTATTGATTCCATTTTTGTGTCTTTTGGTCTCTGGCCCTCTCGCACTTTCTGTTGAACCAATCCTGTTTCCTAGTTCTGCTTCTCTGTTTTGGTATAAATTTTTTTGTTCCTTTATCATATATTTCACAAAACTTGACATACATCTCATTCACTTCCTTGCCTAGCAACAAGTCTGTCCAATTATACTCACTAAAAATTTTCTAAGGTTGCCATAATGTCCTCTCCTAAAATCAGGTTTTTCAATTGCATGACTGTCATATTTTCTTCCAGATTATATCGCATTGCATACTTTATTCCCAAAAAGACATGGTCACTTTTACCCAAGGGAGGAAGGTACTGAATGTCAAATATTTCTTCCTCCTTCCTGGTAAATATCAAATCTAGCATGGAGGGAACGTCCCCTTCCCTCATCCTCGTAGCTTGTTTAACATGTTGATACAAGAATGTTTCCAGGATGAGGTCTACAAATTTACAGGTCCAGAAATCTTCTGTTTTAGCTTCATATGCTCCCAGTCTATGGATTTCAAGTTGAAGTCGCCGACTATCAACAGCCGTGAACTATCGTTATCCGCTCTTGCTATGATCTCTCTCATTATTGTTATAAGACCTTCTCGTTTACTATCTAGCTCCTCTTTGACCATGTGCTGCTTAGCGGTGGACTATATGCATTTATGATCATTAGTTTATCATCCTCATGGCAGATCTCTAGTGCTATTGTATCAACTTCTTGTGGATTGGCAGTCATTATTTCGTTCACCTTTAGGTGTTCTTTCACCAGCACAGCAACGCCACCGCCTTTCCTGATTTTTCTGTCCCGTCTCCAAATTGAGTAGCCCCTTGGGAATATGACCTCATTTAAAATAACATCTTCAAGTTTTGTCTCCGTGAGTGCAACAATGTCTGGTGTCTGCAGCTGTATTATATCACTTAACTCCAGTATCTTTGACCTTACTCCATCTATGTTGGTGTATGCAATCTTCAGGAACTTGTTCCCCTCTTCTTATTTTTCACTCCCCCTTTCTCTAATGATTTTGTTGGTTTGCCTTTATGTACCACTTCACTGGTCTGCCTACTCCTATCACTTTGTAGAAAAAAGAATTGATATCTTCTTCATTCCTGCTCTCATTTAAACGTTTTGCCTCGCGAGGTTCAGTTTCAGCTTCTCTCTATCTTCTTTTGAAAGATCTCGTCTTAACGACCACAGTGTGTGGCGTGTGTGGTGTGTGTGGTGTTTGTGGTGTGTGTACTCACCTAGTTGTGCTTGTGGGGGTTGAGCTCTGGCTCTTTGGTCCAGCCTCTCAACCGTGAATCAACAGGTGTACAGGTTCCTGAGCCTATTGGGCTCTATCATATCTACACTTGAAACTGTGTATGGAGTCAGCCTCCACCACATCGCTTCCTAATGCATTCCATTTGTCAACCACTCTGACACTAAAAAAGTTCTTTCTAATATCTCTGTGGCTCATTTGGGCACTCAGTTTCCACCTGTGTCCCCTAGTGCATGTGCCCCTTGTGTTAAACAACCTGTCTTTATCAACCCTGTCGATTCCCCTGAGAATCTTGAATGTGGTGATCATGTCCCCCTAACTCTTCTGTCTTCCAACGAAGTGAGGTTTAATTCCCGTAGTCTCTCCTCGTAGCTCATACCTCTCAGCTCGGGTACTAGTCTGTGGCAAACCTTTGAACCTTTTCCAGTTTAGTCTTATGCTTGACTAGATATGGACTCCATGCTGGGGCTGCATACTCCAGGATTGGCCTGACATATGTCTGCACCAAAGTCTGCACCCAATGATCATGGCAGTAGTGAAAGGGGCTTCCCCCAGTGAAACCAAAACAGCCTCTGAAGCCAAATCCTGCCCAGGAAATATGGGCAGGGATGGAAAAGTTAAGGATCCTACATAACTGCTCGAGCAACTGCCAAATCACCCAGTGCCGACATCAAACAGCGTTGATGCAGCCAGGTCAAGGTTGAAAGAGGCAGGGAAAGCGATGCCAAGTCCCAAACAAGGTCCAGCAAATTTCAAACCTGGGATGAAACCACTGAAACTCCTGTCAGTTCACCAGGAACTCAAACCCAGTGAGCTGCAGTTCACTGACCAGCAGATATGGGGACAGGCTGGGAGCCTACACCAGCCAGTCGCTGAGGTAGGCCAAAACTGAAACACCAAGCAAACGAAGATGGGGCCGTCGTGATCTCAGCCAAGCTTGGAAACGCATGGAGCCAGATTGAGCCCAAACAGGAGGACCCAAAAGTGTTAAGGCTGTCACTCCACAACAAAGTCTAACCCAGGGATGAATAGGGACGACATGCCAATAGGCATCCCAGGCATCCAGGTAATTCATCCAAGTGCCTACCTCAAGCACAAGATGGACCTGGTAGAAAGTGGTCATCTGGAAGGAGAAGCAAGGAAAGAACCAGTTGGAGGTCTGGCAAGTCCTGTTTCACCAAGCTCACCCACCCGTGGATGACCCAACCAGAGCGCGGGTCATCCCGTGCTTCAGTCAGGTTCAGTAACTCCAACAGTGGTTTACTCTGCAAATCATATTAAACTCTTATCTTGATCCTCTGTAGGACCAAGTGAGGAATAAGTCTCATTTTGGGGCAGAGCCTAAATCATGAGGGCTATAACAGCATTCTTGACAACAGATTCTTGACAATGACTAATAAATAAGAGTCTGTTGCTACGAGGAGCCACTGAGGGGTTTCACACAGATTATGTTTTAATATATTGTATTCTAAAACCAATCTATGTTATATATTTCTCATTCAAGTGTCTATTCCATAACCAGTTTCCTTTTGTTCATCACCACACTCAACTATTCTCTCACCCAGTTTAGTCCGATATTTACCTTCTTGCATCGCTTCTAAATTGGCCTCTGCTTCAGCCTTCTTCAGCTCTTCCATCTTCTTTATGTAAGAAGCCGTGACAAATGACTCCTTGTCTGCAAATTCATCACCTTCTGCCTCCCGCTCTTGTTGAACTTTGCGTTCAGTACGTCGTTCATCTTCTAGTTTTCGCTTTTCAGCATGTTTGATGATATTATGAATGTATTTGGGCTGGAAGTAAGAAACAAACATTATAGCAGAAAAAGTTACCTCTGAAAATATTTATTTTCCCTCATGCTTAAAACTTACAAAACAAGGGGTCCACTTATCCCCCGGGTTGCGTCACTGATTATACCATGCAACACTCGGGTGCACATAAAATAAAAAAATTCTGAAAGCTTTTTTCCTTTTAATATTGTTAAAATGCATTCCCCGATCACAGAAAAATAATAAAAAAACCAGCGTTGAATGTAATGAAACGCCATTTTCTGGGTGAGTCCCGGAGGCTCCCCGGAGCTATCCATGGCTGATATGGATATTCTAACTATTTTGCATCAGTCGATGTGGGTGGAGTTCTAGCCTACCGGGGACCACGAGCCAGAACCTGGCCCCCTCACAGAGGCACGGGGAGCAATGGCCCATAGAATGCACATGTGATTTGGAGCATTCTATATCTGCCATCGACCGGGACAGGCACCCAGAAAGGTAAGCGCCACAAAACAAACCCCTATTCTGGTTAACAACAAAAATTAACAAACGAGTGGACAGAACTCCCCAAAAGAAAAACGAGCAAACTAGCATGACGTCACACGAGCCGCGCCGCATGTCTGCGCAGCTCCCCCATCCCCGGGAGGGGGAACGGGGAGCCCCAGACCCCCGCGCCGGCGATCCACACCCCAGTTCCGAGGCTGGATATCAAAACCGCGAAAAACCACCGACCGTAGGGCAGGAGGGATGCCGGGGAGCCTCCGGGACTCACCCAGAAAATGGCGTTTCATTACATTCAACGCTGGTTTTCTGGGGGGAGCCCCTACGGCTCCCCGGAGCTACCTCACCAAAGATGAAGAAAAAACAAGGGCACTTACCCGGGAGGCGGTCGGTGCTCCACATCTCAAGACGAAGCCGAGACAACGGGCTGCAACCGCCGACCTAAAGCAACACAAGCCCGACTGGGCCCAGGAACGTTAACAAGGTAGCGTGCAGCCAGGACCCTGTTCGACCGCCAAAAGCCCCGAGCCCGAATGTCAGCCCAAGACATAGTGCCGAAGACGGCAGCAAGAGCAGCGAACTTACAAACGTCATGGGCACGAGGATAGACCGCAGGTTGGCTGGATTTAATAACCCTGCGGACGACCTGAGAGACCCGAACCTGCAAACAGGGAAGAAGGGAAACCGGATCAACCCAAAGCGCATCCCCGGACACAGAAGCCGTGGCGTGCAGATAACGGCGGAGGGCCGCAACCGGACACAACACATGGTGAACCCCCGGCCTGACAAACCACGCATCAACAACCCAAGGACCCCTCCGGAAAACAGCAGTCTCATTCTTAGCCAGAAAAGAGGGAGACGGCTGCAAACGAACAAACCGAAGACCACGACTAAAGGAGCAAAACCTCTGCGCCGGAGAAGAGCATGGAGCTCTGCCACACGACCCCCAGAGGCTAATGCCAACAGAAAAAGAGCCTTAGCAAAGCAATCTTGAACCAAAGGGGCCACAACAAACCGAGGAGTAGAGAGATAGAAGAGCACTCTGTCCAAAGACCAGGACGGCTCAGGCGGCGCATGAGCAGGCCGGAGGTGAAACAAAGCCCGAGACAGCTTGCGAAACGGCGCAGAAGTAACATCAATACCGAAAGCAAGCTGCAGAGGCTCCGCCAGCGCCGCACAATACGAGGCGACAGTATTAGGCATCAGATGACAGTCCTGAAACTACCAAGAGAGAAAGGACAACACTACCTGAACCGAAAGCGAGGAACAACGACGAAGGGTCAAAAAGAACCGGAAGGACCGCCAGGAAACTTTATACTGCCGCCGAGAAGAAACTCGCAGGTGAGAAACCAACAAGGAAGCCACCTGCTCACCATAAAGATGGTGATAAACACGAGTCAAAAAGACCAAATGCGAAGACTCGCGGAGAAGAGCGAACCAGTCACGTACCGGACCGGCCCGATCTCCTGAAAGAGGCGGAGCCGCGGAAAAACCTCCGGGTTCGGACACCGAGCAAGCAGCGCCTGAAACCACGGCTGGGCCGGCCACCAAGGGGCCAAGAGGACCACTCGACCTCAGTAAGTCTCCAAGCGAGCCAAGACCTGGAGCAGCAGCTGAACCGGGGGGAAAAGAGGTACAGGAATCCCCATCTCGACCAGTCCTGCCGAAAGGCGTCGATCCCGACGGCCTCGCAGTCGGGGAAGGGCGCCACGTAAACCGGAAGACGCCTCGACCACGCCGACGCGAAGAGATCCACCTCCGGGCACCCGAACGTCCGGCAGAGCCAATGGAATGAGTCGGCATTGATCGTCCATTCCGTGGACAGGGGAACGAACCTGGACAGGCCGTCCGCCAGGACGTTGGACACCCCCCGCACGTGAACTGCCAGGAGAGCCAAACCCCGAGAACTCAGCAGACAGAGTCACCCGAAGCGACCAACCCCAAAGAGCCAAGGACCGCACTGAACCCCCCCGGTTCAGACAATGAACCACCGGGGAGCAGTCCGAATGGAGCCGGATCGTCGATCCGCGGGCGACCCGAACCCTCCGAAGCGCAAACCATACCGCTGCAAACTCCCGCACCGTGCTGTGGGCCGGACGGAAGGACGGACCCCACCGCCCCCTGGCCGGCCTAGTGAGCACTGGTCACAAAACCCCAGCCTAGAGACGACGCGTCCGTGAACACATCGAGCGAGGGCTCGGGTAGGCGCCAAGGCACTGAACCCCGAAAACCCCAAAGAGGAAGCCGGCGACGCAGCAGCCGACACAAAGCCCCCGGGGGTCGAACCCAGCGATCGCAAGAAAGACAAAAGGGACGTACCCGAAGGAACCAGAACAGCCGACGAAGCCAAACCCGACCCGGCGGGTAGACCAACATCGCGAAGTTCAGGCTGCCGCACAAACTCTCGAGCAACCGCCGGGTGACCCGGGAGCCCCCAGAAACAGACCTAGGCGAGACTGCAGCCGACGGAGAGACTCCGGAGGAAGAGACAAGGAAGCGGTCCGAGAGTCCCACACTAGACCCAGCCAGGACCGAACCTGGGAGGGCATCAGATGGGACTTCCGCCAGTTCACCAGGAACCCGAACCTGGCTAGCTGGGAAAGCACCAAATCCCTGGCAAGCAGACACGCGGACCGACTGGGAGCCCAAACCAGCCAGTCGTCGAGGTAAGCCAACACCCGAACACCTAAGAGACGCAGACGGGCCACCACGACCCGGGTAAGGCGTGTGAACACGCGAGGTGCCAGGTTCAACCCGAAGGGGAGACAACGAAAGCGGTAGCACTGACGCCCCACAACAAAACCGAGCCAGTCCCGGAACCCCACATGAATAGGGACGTGCCAATACGCGTCCTTGAGGTCCAGGGACACCATCCAAGCGCCCGGCTCCAACAGAACCCGGACCTGGGACAGAGTGGTCATCCGAAACGAGGGGCAAGAAACCCAAGGGTTCAGACGGGACAAGTCCAGAATGAACCGCAGGTCCGCACAGTCCCGTTTCGGAACTGGAAACAGGCGGGAGACCCACCTGAGGGAAGTAGTCCTTTCGACTACGCCCAAGCGTACCCACTCCAAGATGACTCGACGGAGCGCAGGAGAGGAAGCCTGCCCCGTCAGCCCCGAACCCCCTGCAGGAGGCAGAGCCACCCAATGCCACCGCAGGCCGCGAGAAACGACCCAAAAAGCCCACAAATTGTGAGACCAGGCGTGAGCGAACAGAGACAGCCTTTCCCCCATCGCCCCGTCAATGGGGCGAACCGCGAAAAGGCCGATGCCCCTTACGAGAACCCGACCTGCGCGCAGAGCGAACACCGCGCCGACCAAGCACAGGCGGGACCGCAGGCGGCACCAGCACAGAACCCGACACCTGTGGCCCACCCCGACGAACGGAACCGCGCGCCCTGGTACGACCCCGCCGGGAAGGAACCCCCCGGTTCCCCCGGAGAACCAACAACTCAGACATAGGGCGGCAAGAGGAAGAAGCCGCCTGAATATAACGATTTACCGCAGAAGCCTCAAAAAGCAGAGGACAAAAGGGAGAAGACAACCTAAGAACCAGGGCCCAAGCGGATTCCAAGGAGGAAGCAAGGACCACCTGACGACATGCGAAGCGCGCAGCGAAAAACCGCAGCAACGCCTCCCGCAGGATAGGCGCAAAAAGATTCAACATGGCAGACGACGCCCGAGCAGCAGAGACCAAGGCGTCAGACCCTGGAACGGCCCCAAGCGCCTCAACATCCTCCGCAAGCCAATCTGGAGATAGCTCCAGGAGGGAAAAGAAACACAGGACCGAAGCCAAAAAGCCACGAGCTCGCAAATCGTCCGCCACAAGAGCAGCCGACAGGGAAGGAACCTGCACATGGAGCTGCACCGCACCAACATCCCGCAGAAGGGCAGGAGCGAAAAGACACTCATTAACCCTCAAACCGCTAGGGGCCCAAAAGGAATTCACACCCACAGGCGCAACAAAAAAAAAAAATCTAAAAAATTCTTTCATCTTATAGAAGGTTTATTTTGTTCCCTGATCACGGAAAAAATAACAAAAAAATCGTAGGTGGCATATTTTAGCCGCAATAGGTAGGGAAGTGTGGCAATAAAGGGGCGTTGGCAGAGCCTTCGCCAGACGAGGTCTACTCCGCCCGAGCTGTCAGACGGCAGTTGCCACAAATATATTATTTTCTAATTATTTCAATGTCTCTGATTGAATTTTTCTTAGTTTTTGCAGTAATATTATTCCATACAGTGAATTGTGGTATATTTATATTATAAAATGTGTGAACCATCGCTGTACTCAAAATTATGGTGTGCATATAAGTGATTCAATTTTAACACTTTCGCATGCCAAGGACTCTCCCGCGAGTCCTGTTTCGACTACCCGCTCATGCACACAGGACTCAAATTTATGTCTTCGTAAAAAATATTTGTATAAAATTCAATTTTTATCCGATTTACTTCTGGTTTGTTTCAAACTGAGCGCCATGAAGTTCTCTCTCACTGCTAGGGCGCATGGCGCGTCGGCCTACCCGGTCACGTGACAGGCCCAATGTTTTCTCGTCACGTTTCGTGAGTCGATCACGTTTCCTCGCGCGCCAAACTCGAACGGTTTTCTGCATTTATACCCGTTTCCGTGTGTTTTATACCCAATACATTCATCAACAATGGATCCAGGTCAAGGCCCAAGCCGTTCTATGCCCAAGGAAGTGTCCAAGTCCTCGAAAGAGGACAGAATAACTATGATTTATCAAAAGTTCAAGGGAATGAAACTCACACCCACGAAAATTCCTGAAGTTGTGGCAGCTTTATCAGAAGCTGAGTATGATGCAGGTGATGTTGAAGGACTTGAAGATGATTTGGATGACTACAACGATTATAGTGGCGTCCAAAGAGCGAATGATACAGCAACGAGTGATGAGGAGACCGAGCACCTCACAGAGGAGGATGAGGCACCTCTACTCCCTCCTCCTCCTCCATCTAGGCACACACGTGGCGCATGTAAACCACCTAGAAAACTAACTACCAGAAATGTTTCTCGACGTAGGATTACACGACCAACTGTGCCAAGTGATTCTAGCAGTGATGAAAGCATGGAAATTGAAAGTGATGACGAAAGTGAGGAAGATTCACAAAGCCGTACACGTACAGGACGTACTCGCAAGGGTGGGGACAGTGTTGGCTGGAGTCGTGACAATACTCCCCCAATTGTTGAAGATTTTATTGGAAATCCTGGCCTGAAAATTCCCACACCTACTAGTGCATTAGGATTTATCCAATTATTCATTACCCGAGCCCTGCTTCAATTCTTGACAACAGAAACTAATTTGTACGCGTCGCAGATTTTCCGGATGGCTAATGAAAATGTCTCAGATATTTGGAAACCAGTGAGGGTGAAAGAAATGGCGCGATACTTGGGACTATGCATATTGATGGGCATAAACAGGCTGCCAGCTATGAGGATGTATTGGCAAACAGGAAAACCATGGCATGTTCGTTTCTTCAACTTGTTTATGACGTCAAAACGTTTCCAGCATATAAGCCAGTTTTTCCATACATTCAATAATAATGCAGTGCCCGTGAACAATACTGATAAGTTGATAAAAGTGAGATCGGTGATGGACTATTTGAAAGAGAGGTTTGCAGAAGTTTACATTCCCAAGAAAGAGTTGTGCTTGGATGAAGGTACAATGGCATGGCGCGGCCGACTATCGTTCAAAGTTTACAATCCAAACAAACCAGACAAGTATGGTGTGAAACTATATATGCTTGCTGAATCAGTATCTGGGTACTTATATGACTTTGACGTATACTCAGGTATTGGTAAGACGATAGTGGAAACAGTAACGGGGTTGATTCAGCCTTTAGTGAACCAGGGTTACCATTTGTACATGGATAATTACTACAACTCGGTAAACCTAACAGAAAAATTGAGAGAACTTGGGGTGTACACATGTGGCACAATTAGACTGCTACGCGGGAATTGCAAACTATAGCCAAGGCTAAATTTCCACTGGATACCACCATATACCGCCGCAAAGATAACACCTTCATTCTACTGTGGAAAGACAAGCGAGTGATCTCAATCATTACAAACATCCACAATGCTGACACTCAGCAATGTCAGCGAAGGAAACGATTGCGCAATCGCGACGGAACAACTCGACTGCAACAGGTACCAGTGAACAAGCCTACTGCAATTTGTGAATACAATAAGTTCATGAAAGGTGTGGACCACTTCGATCAAATGGTGAAGTATTACCATTTTACCAGGAAAACTCACAAGTGGACCAAAAAGATCACGTTTTATTTTCTGCAAATGGCATTGCATAATGCCTTTGTTTTGTACAAATACTATACAACTGATCTAAAAAGCTGGGACACGGAAGATTGGCCTGAAATAGCAACAGTATCTCATCACTTGCAGCACGCTCCAGACATAAATGATGACACAGGTCCTGCCTATGCTCACGCCGTGCAAACTCCTGGACCATCTGGTGTGAGGCGGCCTTTATTTACTTCAACACCTCAAGCTGACGCAGGAACGGACTCAGAACCCGAGATGTCTGGCACACTGCCATTTGACGAGTCGGTCTTGTCAGATGACTCTGACTCAAATGCTCAACCAACACCGAAAAGACGTGGCCCTATTGTTGATTCTGAACATCGCATGAACTACAAACTGAAACATGAACTTTACAAACTGCCAAAACGTCTCAAGTGTCATGTCTGTGCACGGTCCAGTAAAAGGAAGGACACCAACATAGGATGCAAGACCTGTAACGTTGCACTCTGTGTTATTCCCTGCTACACCAGTTACCACCGGAAAAGGGTGTATTGGGTGATGAAGAAGTAACCACCCGCAACAGCTTCACTCCACCTACAAAACATCTGTTGAGCAACTTCAGGAATGTTGACCTGAAGAAGGTGGAGTGAAGAAAAAATGCTCAACTTACTGTTCCACAACCAGTTTTTTCTTGGTAAGTACACCTATTTTGTCCAATTTCTTATAGTATAAGTTATTGGGAGTATTTTGATACCAGAATGAACACTGTATCCCATAAACTGCCGTAAGTAGACTCGAAACTTCATAGTTTTTTTTCGGGGTGTTGCGTGTCTGCAAGAGTGTCCCAAACGGGTTGCAGGTGGGTGACTTTAGCCGTTTATACTGGGCATGTTTACACCTTATCATTTATTATATGCATATGTCTGTTTAGGGAATTTTATTCCCATCCATGTACAACCAAAAATAACTGTGTGCAACAAGTATAAACTTGAAAAACATAACAATAGTAAAAACATTTTGTGTGTGTTTGACGCTCACTGATATGTTCCAGCGTTGTTTTATATTTGGCGCTATTCTAACTTACGCTTTGTTGATCTTTTTTACCTACGTGCTTATAGAACATTCTATTGCGAACACATTGACACAAAAATGAATGATGTACATACAAAAATAATGTCAGGACAGTCAAATAAGTATAAACTTTCGAAGCACCGTATCGCGCATGTGTCGTCGCGTCACCGATACCGGGTAACAGTTCCACCACTTCCCACCCTCTTGCGGGTAAGCCGCGACCATGATTCTACATTTATATCATTCTCTGTTTTGAATTTCATTGCGAATCCATTGATACCAAAATTAACGCTGTAGGACAAGTGTGGAGTTGACAACAATCCCAAGAGTAGAAACATTTTGTTGCCGTTTGGCGCTCACGGCGATCATCTACGTATTTTTTATTGGTGCTGGTCTCCCTATACTTTTAGTGACCTTTTTTACTGATGTTCTTCTAGAGAATTTTATTGCGAACACATTGGTACCAAATGAAATACGTAGCTCGAGAACTAACGTCAGAAGAGTAAAAAGAGTATACACATTTTTGTTTGCCGCTTAAGCGACAAAAATGCCGTGCGCACATACGGTTTCTGTCCCTCGTTCGCCGGGCGGCTGAAAGTGTTAACTGTGCGGCCTCCAAATATGACACCCCCCCCCCAGTGCGCAGGAAATAAAATATCTGGAAAAATTATTTCTGTTTTAAAGTGTCAAAACCCTTCCCTGAGTAAGGGTATAGTAACAGAAGGTCGAAATTGTATTACTTTAGCTGCTATGGGGACCGTAAGTTTCGTGCGTGACGTCATCATTCCCTGTTTGCCCAGGGCCGGTAGGAGCTCGAGTTGGATGCGCGAGTTGCCGCGAATATATTTTGGATCGTTTTCTGCACACAGTTCTAAATACATTTTATATGCTTTTACTTGCCAATCCTATGTACTGTATAATGAACACGTACACTATATTATGGCAGTAGAACATCCGTACTGTCCGAAGACACTGTGTT
>WNGS01001433.1:8394-35260 GCA_020271785.1 Procambarus virginalis | reverse complement strand
TAAATTCCATTGCCCTAGGGGCTCCATATACGACTTATTTTGTCCAGGTTCATACTGAAGGGCGTGATCAAATCACCACTATACTTGTAGAGACGTATCCTCCTCCTTATCTCGTAGCAGTCCATCTAGCCACACAGCGTTAGTATAACTCGTCTGTTCACCGTACCACCTGGTCGTCATTATGTCACGACAGGTGAATGTTTAGTTTGTGGCAAGTTTGTCGGGGTGTGCTGTGGTGTGTGCGGGGTGTTTTGTTGTTTTGTTTTAGTGTACAACAGTCCAAATTAACTAATCGTCTGCAACATCAAAAGCACAGGACGCATCTCGGCACTTTTTGTTATCAGTCAGAAAATTTTCATCCATTTAGAAGCTTACCTGTCACCCCTCCAATATTTTCAGTTTCCAGAAAAACCTCTTTGTGGAACACTCTGTCGAAAGCCTTTTAGGTCCAGATAGATGCAGTCAGACCCAACAATCTCTTCCGTATATATCTACCTAAAGATAGATTAGGGGGAAAATATCTACACTCTGTACCTAAACGGCATCTGCCTTTCCCTAACAAGTTTCAGCAATTCTGTGGGTGCATGAATGTGAATTCCGTGCCTCTGGGCCAATATATGCACTGTCCTTTGGCATAATAGATGCAAATATTTCCAAGTGTGATTGTATTATTTTGTTTGTACCCTGCACATGGACTTGGCTCACCTTCTTCGTATTTTTTTGTTATAACTTTCTCATTTCTGCATTCATTCAGATTGCCTAATTTTCTTCTTGTTGCTTTATTCTTTATCATTTGTGTTTCATTTCGTCTCTAGTTATGTTTCCCTCCAGTTCTTTCATATCATCAGTTTGATCTACAATATTGCCTTCATTTTGTGTACCTCGACACTATGTCCTTCTACATTGCCACTTGGCTCTCTAAATTCTCAGTCCCTGGGTTGTGCTCAGAGTCGTTGCTGTCTATATATAATCTGCATATATTTCTGGTAGTTTTTGTGTGAATTGTAGCCTGTGTCTTCAGGAATTTTATTCATTAGTTTGGTAATGTTTGCCACATCTCTCTGTCACTTTGACAGATCCAGTAGTTACCTTACCGGTTTGCATATTGTGTAGGTAATCCTGTACAACTCAGGTGAAATCTTATGTTACAAATGTTACATACAATGCCTACAACAGTCTTCTGAAGTGACTTAAGGCAGCCTCCACACACCTCCATGTTGGGTTTGTGGTGTTATAATATTTATGCATATATTATAATATTATATGACTGTATGTATACAGTATATTTATAATATTACATATGTTTATTTGGTCAAGTTTATGTGGGGGTACTTATCGCCATGTGGAGAAATATGGTCCCCTTGGGGACCATATAGTTGACTGTTGTTTGTCCCAGATCGGGGGCAGGATGCCACCGGTTGCCAGTTACTTGATTATACACTGATCGTTTGCCTGTAATACCCTAAGGGAATTTCTGCTTTCTTCTGGCTTGCAATGTTATTCACTTACTCTATTACTAGATCCTAGATCCACTTTCCCGTGTTACAATATATATTGCTGGTATATTATCACTGAGGGAGTATACTGTTACGTTACTGAAAGACGTCCTCTACACTGTGTAGGCCTCGTGGCTGTGGTGTAAACACAAGTGTGATGCCTCCTGCCACAACTTACATTTATACTTTTTCTATGTACAATCTCTAACACTATCCACTAATTTATATGTTGTGTTACACGATCCACTTCACTGTTCAACGTATCACTGCTCGTAAATTTGATATATACGCTTATGCCTGTACACATGAGCCTGGTGGCACTGGCTGACCACGTGGTCCCACGTTTATTCTGTATTTAACTCAAATTTCCGTTGTTAATTTTTGTATTCAACTTTCCTATGGGTCACTATGCACTTGGTGATCACTGTGGGCTGTAATCCATGGTTGTAATTCTAAAAAGCCCGGTTTATTCCAGTGTTTTCACAGAGCGCGACGACCACACGTCCGTCCCCTCCCCCGCGAACAAACGTTGCAATTTTCTTACCTTGTGGCATCTATTTTATTACGCTTACCTTTCTGGGTGCCAACCCCGGTCAATGGTAGACATGGAATGACCCCAAATACATGGGGGCCTGACAGCTCAGTGGACAGCTCTTCGGATTCGTAGTCCTGAGGTCCTGGGTTCAATCCCCGGTGGAGGCGGCAACAAATGGGCAGTTTCTTTCACACTGATGCTCCTGTTACACAGTAGTGATACCTGGTTGATACCTGGTTGATGGGGTTCTGGGAGTTCTTCTACTCCCCAAGCCCGGCCCGAGGCCAGGCTCGACTTGTGAGAGTTTGATCCACCAGGCTGTTGCTTGGAGCGGCCCGCAGAGCCACATACCCACCACAGCCCGGCTGATCCGGGACTTCTCTTAGGAAACAGTCCAGTTTTCTCTTGAAGATGTCCACGGTTGTTCCGGCAATATTTCTTATAGTCGCTGGGAGGACGTTGAACAACCGCGGACCTCTGATGTTTATACAGTGTTCTCTGATTGTGCCTATGGCACCTCTGCTCTTCACTGGATCAATCCTAGTAAATAGGTACCTGGGAGTTAGACAGCTGCTATGGGCTGCTTTCTGGGGGTGTGTAACAAAAAGGAGGCCTGGTCGAAGACTGGGCCGAGGGGACATTAAGCCCCAAAATCATCTCAAGATAACCTCAAGATAGACCATTGCTCCCTTTGCCTATATGAAGGGGCCACGTTCTGGCTCGTGGTTGCTGGTAGGCTGAATTCCAATTGACTGACTCCCCAGACTAATATAACATATCAGCCTGATAGCTCCAGGAAGCCAAAGGGGCTCCCCTCAGAAATTAGACAGTCAACAAAATAGAACATAAAGGACAGAATGAGGGAAGAACTGTGTGCAAGAGTGACAGGCGGGTCAGAATGAAGGAATTGCTGTATACAAGAGGGAGAGGGAGAGGTCAGAATGAAGGAAGAACTGTGTGTAAGAGTGACAGGCGGGTCAGATAGAGGGAAGAAAAAGGGAAGTAAATAGAGTGAGATAAAGGAAGTGAATATAGTGAGAAAAGGGAAGAGTATATGAAGACGATATAAGAGTGAGGTTTATCAACACATTTAGCTTTGTGACCAAGGAATATACACTACTTATAGCCATTGCTTCTTTATTCTGAAATACATATCAATGTGCTTGTGATTCACAACAGATAAAGTCAAGAACTATAATGAACCAATGAAGCAAGTTTTAGTTATGCAATGTTAAACAGGGCTTAGTAAATATATTTTAATTAATGTAAATTAGACAAAATTAGACATTAAACTGTTAACTAAGTCCTCTGAATAACTTGCAACAATTCAATCACTGCACAAGACTATAAAGATCACCGTAAGTTATACAAAATTAATACAAAATGTTCATAATTCAGACTGAATTAAATAGTGCACATACTCTCTGAATTACAATGACTCTTGAAATTCTGACAAAATTACAGTATTGCTCACATCTTTCATGTGATCTCCCATACACTTCCTACCACAAAATTATCCCTGCGATTCTCTTTCTGATTTTCTTTGATAATATCGCAGAAGAGCATGTTCAAACTTTTCTCCAACAGTCCTTTTAGTGAAGAGTTTACGTATTCTATCAAGCCTTTTTTCCTTTTCTTCAAGTTCACTCTCTTTCTTGATTTTTTTGGCATTTTCACTTGAAACTTTATCACTGCTGCTTTTATCTTTTTTTTCTTTGTCAGTTATATTCTCCTTTGCAGAGGATCTATCTTTTCTGTTAGGAGATTTTGGTTCCTCTTTGAGCTTTGACTTTTCTTGACTTTTTGATTGTTTTTGAGGTGAACGAGAGCGACTATCACTTCGCTGTTTCTCATCTGCTCGCTTAGAATGGGGACTGTTGGATTTGCTACGTCTGCGTTCTCTCTCCCTTGATCGAGACCTCTCCCTCCCTCTGTGATTTTTATCAAGTCGATCTTTGGATCTCTCTCTTCCGTATTTTCTGTCTCTTGATTTGTCTCCTCTTTCTCTTTCCCGAGATCGATCCCTATCTTTCTTTTTATCTGGAGAGCGATGTTTTTCTCTTCCTCTATCACGATCTCGGTCTCTGTCTTTTCCCTTTAATTCTTCCTTTCTCTCCCCAGCAGCTTTGTATTTGCTTCTCCTATCTCTGTAAGACTCGACCTTATCTTCGTTCTCAGATTCTGAACTCGATTTGTCTCGTTTCGATGCTTTTGATTTTCGTTTTGCTTGTCGTTCAGGTGATTCGCTTAAGTCTCGTTGAGTGCGGTAGTGTTTCTGTCTTTTAATGTCATCTCTTTTCTTTATAATTTCAACTTCATTACTGCCCTCTTCATCACTCTCTGGCTCCTTTTTTATATCAGTATCCCCCATTTTTTGTTTGAAGAGATGATTATAAAAAGCACCAAAATTTTTGTGCTTCATAACATCAATTTGTTCTGGAATAAAATAAAAGGTTTATTAGACAAGTAATACTAAAAATTCAAACTAAGTATACATACATACATACTAGTCTGTACAAGTATGTACAGACTAGTGTACCAACTAAAGTAACCATTTAAGATATTTGTTGTTTCTTGGTTCAAAAAGTTCCAATAAATTAGGCATTATTGATCTCTACTCTTCCCTGTAGATCAAGGGTTGGGGAACTTTCTTAGATATTACTCTAAATCTATTTGTGTTAAACTATTACTCCCAGACTTCAATGTAAACAAAAATGAGCTAATTGCTCTTAACCCTTCCGCTATGCAAGTCATGCAGGGATGATTTATAGTACCGCATAAAAACTAAAAAATCCCACACAGAGCACACCACAGAATACATAGAAGTATCTCAAGATAAAGTGAAAAAATGACTCAAGGGGCTAGGAAGAAATAAAGCAGTTGTATCAGATGGAGTTTCACTTTGGGTGCTGCAAGAATGTGCAACTGAGCTGAGCATTCCACTCCAATAAATAATTTCAGACATCCTTGTGCACAGAAATCTTAGCAGATATATGGGAAAAAGCAAACATACTGTAGTTCCAATCTATAAAAATGGTAGCCGAAAAGACCCCTCTAAATTATAAACCTGTATCATTAACAAGCGTTGTAGTCAAAACACTAGAAAAAAACAGCGTTGAATGTAATGAAACGCCAATTTCTAAGTGAGACCCAGAGGATTTCTGGAGCTAACTGGGCTGAGATGAATGTATTAGACCCTGGCATCAGTCAATGTGCATAGAGTTCTAGGCCTACTGGGGACCATGAGCTAGAACCTGGCCCCCCTCAGAAAGGCAGGAGGAGCAATGGCCTATAGAAATCCCCGTGTGGTTGGAAGCATTCTATGTCTGCCATTGACTAGGTCTGGCACCAAGAAAGGTAAGCGCCACAAATCAACCCCTATTCTGGTTAAAATATTGCTACTAAAAGCTGAACTAGTGGATAGAACTCCCTAAATGAAAACGGGAAAATGAGCATGATGTCATCACGTCACCATGTCACTGTCTGTCAGCCCCAGACCCCTGCAACGGCTATCCACCCAGCAGTTCTGAGGCTGGATGTCCAAAACCGCTGACCAGAGGGAGGGATGCCGGGGAACCTCTGGTTCTCACTCAGAAAATGGCGTTTCATTACATTCATCGCTGATTTTCTGGGGGAAGCCCCAGAACTTATGAATGTCGTGGGGCACAAGGATAGACTGCAGGCTGGCTGGACCGAATAACCCTGCAAACGACCTGGGAGACCAGGACCCTGAAACAGGGAAGAAGGGAAACCGGATCAACCCAAAAACGCTTCCCCGACTACTGAGGCCATGGCATACAGGTAACGATGAAGAGCCACAACCAAACAACACATGATGCACACCTGGCCGAAACTCCAAGCATTAACAACTCAAGGACCCTCCGGAAAGCAGCAGTCTTATTCTTCACCAGAAAAGAAGGAGATGGAAGGATTCATTATAGAGGTATAAAAGAAAGAAGGATTCATTACAGAGGCATAAACCAAAGAGGCAATCCCCAAAACCGTCCGAGTCTCAGAAATCTCTAAACCCTGCCCCGACCCCAAAGTCCTCAGATGCTTAGGAGCCGGAAGCAGGGGGAAGGGGGGGACTGAATGAACCACAGCAGGGGAAGAACGAGGGGGGTGTGGATAAAACCAAGGCTGAAGCAACCAATACCCCCAAGTCCAGGTCCCTAGAAACAAAACGAGGGAGCCTCGGGGCATCCAGGGAAGCAACCAACCTAGCATGCTGCAGCAACCTAAACCTATCCTACAATGTGCGAACTGCCTGCACCCAAATAATTTCATCATCAGATTGGATGAAATGAGTCACATACAAGCAACAAAGCTTGCAGGACTCTGGGTCGAATGTGTCACTGACCCAACAGGCTGTATGACGAAGGCAAAAACAATGAGCATCGCCCTGAGACAACCTGGTTGATGGGGTTCTGGGAGTTGTTCTACTCCCCAAGCCCGGCCCGAGGCCAGGCTTGACTTGTGAGAGTTTGGTCCACTAGGCTGTTGCTTGGAGCGGCCCGCAGGCCCGCAGGCCCACATACCCACCACAGCCCGGTTGGTCCGGCACTCCTTGGAGGAATAAATCTAGTTTCCTCTTGAAGATGTCTACGGTTGTTCCGGCAATATTTCTTATGCTTGCTGGGAGGACGTTGAACAACCGCGGACCTCTGATGTTTATACAGTGTTCTCTGATTGTGCCTATGGCACCTCTGCCCTTCACTGGTTCTATTCTGCATTTTCTTCCATATCGTTCACTCCAGTACGTTGTTATTTTACTGTGTAGATTTGGTACTTGGCCCTCTAGTATCTTCCAGGTGTATATTATATGATATCTCTCTCGTCTTCTTTCTAGTGAGTATTTGAGACGATCCCAATAATTTAGATGCTTTATTGCGTCTATGTGTGCCGTATATGTTCTCTGTATTCCCTCTATTTCAGCAATCTCTCCTGCTCTGAAGGGGGAAGCGAGTACTGAGCAGTACTCAAAACAGGACAACACAAGTGACTTGAAGAGTACAACCATTGTGATAGGATCCCTGGATTTGAAAGTTCTCTTAATCCATCCCATCATTTTCCTGGCTGTCGCAATATTTGCTTGGTTATGCTCCCTAAACGTTAGGTCATCAGACATTATTATTCCCAAATCCTTTACATTCTGTTTTCCTACTATGGGTACATTTGATTGTGTTTTGTACTCTGTATTATATTTAACCCTTTAACTGCGTTGCCTCCAAATATGACACCCCCGTGGTGCGCAGGAAATAAATTCTCTGGAAAAAATTCTTTTTTCTTTTTAAAGTGTCAAAAACCCTTCCCTCAGTATGGGTATGTAAAAAAAAAGTCGTAATTGTACTTACTTTGGCTGCTATGGGGTCCGTAAGTTGGGGCGTGACGTCATGATTCCCCGTGCGCCCGTGCTGTAAGCTCCCGGGGCGGGTTGGGCGGTCGGGGCGGGGCGCGCGAGTTGCCGCGAATATATTTTCGTTCATTTTTTTCGCACAGTTCCAAATACATTTTATTTGTTTTTACGTACTAATCCTATGTATAGTGAACACGTACACTATATTATGGCAGTAAAACAACCGTACTGTCCGAAGACACTGTGTTACGTGCATGACACTTGTGTACACATATGCTGCACATATTTACTATGTATCATGCTAATTTATGTATACATATAATCTATTTACACACTACACACTGTCACACACTATATACATTCACCATCAACACACTCAGAACACCTCGAGTGAGAGCAGCCACACCCAGCCAGTCTCCCTCACTCCAACATCTTACTCGCCAACATTGCTCCTCCCACCATACTGTTATAGTTCTTATTACACATGTTCTATATACCTATCTACATGTTTTATTTACCAGAACTATGCAAGTAAGCCGGTATTGTGTCCAAACAGTACAGTGGCCACCATACACTGCATGAAAAATCACACAGCAGACAGCAGACGACGCTACGATTACGTCACCTTCCTCACCAAAATAGCTCCTCTCAACATTCTCCTGTTACTGTTCTTACACTATATACACACACTATATATACCCATGTACATATGTGTTGCCCATAGCGAACCACTAAGCTATTATGGTGAGCAAAACAAGAGTGGCAGCCACACACACACAATGAGGCTACCTCAATTCTCGCCCTCCCTCCCTCACCAAACTTTCCTCCTTCCACAATACTACGCACAACGCTAATTATAACCACAATCCTGCTATTATCACAATCCTGGTCACTAATTCCTGTAAATGAATAATTGACCACACGTTTATTTTGAAAAGGAACCTAAGAAATCATTTGAAAATTCCTAGATGGACGAAATAATGCTGTGGTGCTGTGAACATCGTGAACAGCATTGAATCACTGATAATTGAACATTGTACCCAGTCATTATCACACTCAGGCTCTTCTATAACACTATCATGGCTAAATGATACAAGTTATATATATATTTTGACATTATTAGGCGATGCTGTGGTCACACGCTGAACAGCAGTGCTGTGCGCTCATGCTGCGAGCGCCAGCCTTGGTTGCTCACACACTACTGAGGCTCCCACACCCGGGAATGTGGACCACGATTTTTTTTAAAGATGGCGTCTGTTTACAAGAGCCCTGAGGAAGCTGATGTGAACCCCATGTAGCCGCGGGAGATTTGAATGGAACGTGAAAAATACAAATACCCGGAGGCGCGTTGCGCAAACCAGACACGAGCCTGCAGGCGCGTTGCGCAGTTAAAGGGTTAAGGTCCTCATTTTTACCGTACCTGAGTACCTGGAATTTATCACTGTTAACCCTTAAATGGCGCATAGCTATATACCATTTGACACCCACAGGCGCATACAAAAAAAAAAAAAAAAATTTTTTTCTTCCTTACCAGTTAATTTGTGTTCACTGATCACGGGAAAAATAATAAAAAGATCGTAAGTTGAATATATTGGCCGCTATAGGGCAGGGAAGTCTGGCACAAAACAGGCGCTCACTCAGCATGCGTCCCAGGCGGTATGTTGATCGCCAGCTGTCAGGCTGGAGTTGCCACAAAGAGATAATTGCCTAATTATTTCAATGTCTCTGATTGATTTTTCGTAGTTTTTTTGCTGTAATATTATTCAATAGTGTGTAGTGTGATATATTTATATAATGAAATGGGTGAATCATTGCTGTACTCAAAAATATGATGTGCTTATTGTTGATTCAATTATGTTCATCAAACAGTGAACAAATACTTTGTCCGTTGTTACACTATATACACAGGTTATATATAAGTATCTGCATGTTTTGTTCACCATAACGAACCACTAAGTTGCTATTATGAGTCAAAAAGTAACGAGGAGTGACCGCCGTGTACCAGCCAGCCACTCACGCCCTCCCTCAAGTCATCTGACTCACCCACATTCTCCTCCCACAATACTGTTTTTGCTTTTATTCACTATATACAGACGCTATATATAAGTATCTACATTCGTGTTCACCATAACGAACCACTAAGTTGGTATGCTGAGTGGCAGTGGCAGGCAGTGGCAGCCCGCCACTGGCTGCCACTGCCACTGATGGACCTCACAGTCAGCTGATGGCTGCCGCCCTCATGGCCAGACGCACTAATATTTCTCCTCCAACAATACTGCTTGTGGTGTTATTACGCTATATACACACATTATATATAAATATCTACCGGTTTTATTCACCATACTTGTACAAGTAAACTGGTATGGTGCCCAAAGACCATCGTGGTCACCAGTAAACAACACGATAATTCCTGCAGACGACGCTCCTCTCTCACCAAAATGGCGGCTCCCAACCTCCTACTCTTGCTGTTTATACCCTCTATACACACGTTATATATAAGTATCTACATTTGTGTTCACCATAACGAACCACTAAGCTGGTATGGTGAGTGCAGTCAATAAAAGGTGGCCACACACAATCAGATAACAACGCCACCACCCTCCCTCCCACAGCATTACTCCTCCCTCCATGGAGCACAGCGCTAAATATCATCACAATCCTCTTATTATCAGACCCATGGTCAGTTTTATCACAGACAGGGGTCTTCTGTAATAATATTATCGCTACATAATAGCATGAACAAGTATATTATGGCATTTTTAGGCGATGTTGTGGTCACAAGCTGAACAGCAGTGCTGTGAGCTCATGCTGCGTGCGTCAGGCTTGGTAGCTTACTCGATACTAAGGCCCCTAACACCCGGGAGTTTGGCCCACGATTTTTTTTAAAAATGGCGTCTGTTTACAAGAGCCCTGATGAAGGTGTGGTGAACCCCGTGTATCCGCGGGCCGTTTAAATCTTGCGTAGTACTCCAACGCATCATATGATGCGATGCGCAATTTACTGCAAGTCGGTCAAAGCATCATATGATGCGATGCACAATTGAAGGGTTAAACATCATGTTATTTTCTGATGCCCAGTCGAAAACTTTATTAATATCAGCTTGAAGTTTTTCAATGTCTTCAGCCGACGTAATTTTCATACTGATTTTTGTGTCATCTGCAAAGGATGATACGAAGCTGTGACTTGTATTTTTGTCTATATCTGATATGAGAATAAGGAAAAGCAGTGGTGCAAGGACTGTACCCTGAGGTACAGAGCTTTTAACTGCACTTGGACTAGATTTTATATGGTTGACCGTTACTCGCTGAGTCCTGTTTGACAGAAAACTGAGTATCCAGCGTCCTACTTTACCGGTTATTCCCATTGACTTCATTTTGTGTGCTATCACGCCATGGTCACATTTATCGAAAGCCTTTGCGAAGTCCGTGTATATCACATCAGCATTCTGTTTTTCTTCTAATGCCTCAGTGACTTTGTCGTAGTGCTCAAGTAGCTGTGAGAGGCACGATCTTCCCGCTCGAAATCCATGTTGGCCTGGGTTGTGAAGGTCATTGGTCTCCATGAAATTGGTGACCTAACTCCTAATCACTCTCTCAAATACTTGTATGATGTGCGATGTTAGTGCAACTGGTCTATAATTTTTTGCCAATGCTTTGCTCCCTCCCTTGTGTAGAGGGGCTATGTCTGCTACTTTAAGTGCATCTGGTATCTCCCCCGTGTCCAAGCTCTTCCTCCACACTATACTGAGTGCCTGTGCTACCGGCACTTTGCATTTCTTTATAAATATTGAATTCCATGAGTCTGGACCTGAGGCTGAGTGCATGGGCATGTTTTCAATTTCTCTTTCAAAATTTAGTGCGCTCGTGTTGATATCAGTTATATTTACAGGGGTTTGAATATCCCGCATAAAGAAATTATCTGGATCTTCCACTTTCATGTTGTTTATTGGAGTGCTAAACATGTCCTCATACTGCTTTTTTAGGATTTCACTAATTTCTTTGTCATCCTCCGTGTATGAACCTTCACTTGTACGAATAGGTCCAATACTGGCAGTGGTTTTTGCTTTTGATTTCGCATATGAGAAGAAATATTTTGGATTTTTCTTTATTTCCTGAATTGCTTTCTGTTCTAACTGCCTTTCTTCAGTTTCATATGAGTGTTTCAATTTCCGCTCGATTTCTTCAATCTCCCTATTTAAATTATTCCTTCTTTGACGGGAAATTCGTGTCTGCATAAGCAGTTCTGTTATTTTTTTCCTGCGTTTATACTGTCGTCTGCGTTCTCTTTCTACGTTAGATCTCTTTCTGGCTTTCCTCAAAGGAACATGTTTCAGACAGACTTGATACGCTTCCGAAGTCAGTTTTTCTATTCCTTCTGTAGGACTTGTATTACTTAGAACAGTTTCCCATGGAATGTTTGTAAGTTCCCTGTTTATTATCTCCCAGTCTATCCTTTTATTATTAAAATTGAATTTACTGAATAGCCCCTCTCGCTTTATCAACGTTTTAGGTCTATTCTGAGTATTGATGGTCGTTTGCACTTCAATGAGCTTGTGATCTGAATATGTGGTGTCTGATATCGTAATGTCTCTGATAATGTCTTCATTGTTCGTAAAGACCAGATCTAAAATATTTTCATTTCTCGTTGGCTCCGATATCTGCTGATTGAGTGAAAATTTGTCACAGAATCTAAGTAGTTCTCTAATCTGTGGATGGTTAGGTCCCGATAGATTTCCTGGTATAATATTATTGTTTGCTATTTTCCACCTGAGACTAGGCAAGTTGAAGTCACCTAGGAAGATAATATCAGGTATCGGGTTCTCCAAATTATCAAGGCTATTCTCTATTTTGTTTATCTGTTCTGTGAATTCCTCAGCCGTTGCATCTGGCAGTTTGTATATTAGAATAATCACTAAAACTCGCAAAAAGCAAGAGGGGGACTCAGGGGTCACATCCATTGGACCCGAGTGTCCCACGGGGTTTTCCAGGGTCCCTAGACTGGGTCTGCTAAGGGTTATTCCAGGCAGGGTACTGCTAACTGGCACCCAAGCTACCAACCATCACTACTAAAGCTGAACCCACAGGACGTGTCCACTCACGAGGGCGAAGCAACACAAACAACCCTAATATATCTTGAGGTTATCTTGAGATGATTTTGGGGCTTTCGTGTCCCCGCGGCCCGGTCCTCGACCAGGCCTCCACCCCCAGGAAGCAGCCCCTGACAGCTGACTAACACCCAGGTACCTATTCTACTGCTAGGTAACAGGGGCATAGGGTGAAAGAAACTCTGCCCATTGTTTCTCACCGGCACCTGGGATCAAACCCGGGACCACAGGATCACAAGTCCAGTGTGCTGTCCGCTCGGCCGACCGGCTCCCAGGAGAGGGAGGGAGGGAGATATAAAGGGGAGGGACACCAAGGCAGGACCTCCACATCAGGCAAAAACAAAAAGAAAAGAAAAACCTCGCAAGAGGACAGTGTACCCTGAGGGAATAGAGCCGGCCGTTGTTATAGGTGAAAACTAGCTACGCAGTACCCCGGGCCCCTACCAGTGCAAAAAACTACTACTTACCCCCAAGGAAAACAAGGAAGGAATCCCCCAAACACTCGGGGCAGTCAATCGCCAAGCAGCAAAAGACCAACAGAGGTAATCCCAAGGTGACTGGTGGAAGGGAACCCCAAGCCCCATGGGCGGTACTTACAGGGCAGTTAGGGAAGGTAGCCATAAGTGCATGCAGCCCGAGTACCCTGGAATACGTCTCCCAGCTCACACATCACCGAAGAGAAGTACTGAACCCAGGCACAGCACAAAGAGAATCTGGAGCTGGAACCACAACGACATAGCCTTATCCCATCAACCGAGGAACTGGAGGTGTGGATCGCCGGCGCAAGGGTCTGGGGCTCCCCCTTCCCCTTTCGTTGGTTTTACCAGAATATGAGTATGTTTTGAGGCGTTTACCTTTCTGGGTGTCTGTCCCGGTCGATGGCAGATATAGAATGCTCCAAAATCACATGTGCAATTTTTATAGGCCATTGCTCCTCGTGCCTCTCTGAGGGGGCCAGGTTCTGGCCGTGGTCTCCGGTAGGCCTAGAACTCCACCTACATTGACTGATACCAAAAATTAGGATTATCTCTATCAGCCTGGATAGCTCCGGGGAGCCATAGGGGCTCCCCAGAAAAATTAATTATTTTGTAATGATAGTGTAATAGAAGATCCTGAGTGTGATAAAGATTATGTACAATGTTGAGATATCAGTTAACACAATGCTGGTTATGATATTCACAGCGCAAGGGACATTAACAGCATACAGCCGCGGTCTCGTGCATTTTCCAAATCTACACAGTAGAATAACATACTGGAGTGAACGATATGGAAGAACATGCATAATAGAACCAGTAAAGAGCAGAGGTGCCATAGGCACAATCAGAGAACAATGCATGAACATCAGAGGTCCACGGTTGTTCAAAATACAGCATCCACTTGATTTAACAACCTATATGGGGCTGTACCCAGGTCGTTAAATCCAAAGGTCTGCTAAATCCGGAGGTTCTAAAATGTCAGTAACTGTTTAGTCATATTTGAGAGAGCAACAGGATGGATGGTGGGTGGGTAGGCAGGTAACTGGCTGGTAGGTGGGTGGACAGGTAACTGGCTGGTAGGTGGGTAGGCAGGTAACTGGCTGGTGGGTGGGTAGGCAGGCAAGTGGGCTGGCTGGCTGGATGGTTAACTGATTGATAGGTGGATTTGAGTGAGTTTGGGAAGGTGGGAGGCTTGGGTGGGTTCAGGCGGGTGGGGGTTCTTGGGTGGTTTCGGGCAGGCTTTTTTAAGTAGTCTTGGGTGAATTCGGGCGGATAGGTGGTATTGGGTGGGTTATGGGCAGGTTGGCAGGCTTGGGTGGGTTCAAGCAGTTGGGCATTCTTGGATGGTTTCGGGTGAGCTTGAGTGGGTTCATGGGGGGGGGGGGGGGTTCTGGGCAGTCTTGGGTGGGTGTGAGGGAATGAAGATTCCCTCAGCTAGTTTTTCTAGTTTTCTAGATTAGGCTAGAGTCGCTCTAGGGACTCTAGAGAAGAAGTTTTCAAACTACATGCACTTGTGTGGTGTTGGATGAAAGCTTATGTTAAGGACTGTCGTTTAAGACTGGCCAGAGGTCTGTAATTGCTCTGTAGAGAGAGTTACAGAATTTTCCTGTTTCTGTGAAATGAGATTGGCGAGTGTGTGGTATGAGAGGGTACTTGACTCTTAACGGTTTTAGAGGTGGAAGGGGGGGGGGGCAGAGGGGTGAATGTCGCCTCCTCCACCATGCGAGACAGGCAGCCACTGTCCTAGGCCTTCCCCTCCTTGTGACGTCACGGGATGCCTCAGGGTGAGGGCACCTGTGATTGGTCTAGGCACCTCCACCTCTAGGTGAGTTTTGGCGCGAACAGCTGTGATTGGGAGCGGCACCAGAGAGTTGTGCCGGCTTTGTGCTGATTGGTCAAGACAAGGTAGGGGGGAGATATGGGCATTTGAGTTCCCCTATGCGCCAAAATCTTCAGTCTGAGCTGGGCGGCAAGCTGAGGAGAAGGTGACTGGGTGGAGGTGGCAGGTGCCACCTCCACCACCGTTAATCGCTGTGTCATCCTTATTACTCATCGTGCATGGCACTCCTGATATCATGGGTTGTGTTGAGGCCCAATTTGCGTGAAATGGGGCCAAGGAGTACAGAAGGAACAAGGAAAAAAACTAAGAGACAGTTTACAGTGTTCACCCATGAGGCAGCTGGCAGGCCTCATGGGGTATCAGATTGGTTCCTCACATCAGGTCCGAATATCCTGTCTGTTAATGAACAATTGGTGGAATAAGGGCAGGGCCTCCTAGTGTAATTGTGGTGATATTACAGGCCCCTGTTGGACTTTGAATTCCATCTGGCTGTGTCCACGTGGTGGTGACGCCGGCATATCACACCCGGTGTACGAGCGAGGCATGCTCTGGTATGATGGGGGTGTAGGTGATCTCCCATCCCCATTCTGTATGCCTGTGGGCACCAGCCAGCCAGCCTGAGGCAAGCCCCATGTGCCCGCCACCCCGCGCCGGGCCACCCCCCCCCCCCCGCGCCGCCCCCCCGGCCACCCACGCGCCACCTCTGTCCGGGTGGGGCGCTGTGACGCCCCGCGCTACCCATGGCCACCCCTGGGCCACGCTTGGCCACCTGCCCTGGACACCCTAGGGCCACACCTAGTCGATGCACGTGGAGCGAGCTAGGTGTTCTGCAGCCAGTGAGGTAGTGACCGGGGAAATGAATGTGTTGAGGATTTAAGGAGCCGTAAGTACCATAATAGTTGTTACAGTGTCTCAGGACTGTTGGTAATTCCGGTAAAAAGCTGTGTTGTCCCATAGCGCCTGCCAAGCGAGGGAAGCAGCTGAGAGACAGCTGTCTGTACTGACGTCCAGGTGACTGGTTGTGATGTACCTGGAGATGGATGTTGTACACAGTACCACATGTAGAGTGTATATAGATATATGTTGTGTGTAGACTGACTCGAGTATGTAACCTGTCAGTGTAGAGACTTACCATACAAGTGATCCAGTTCTGTCGATTCTACATAATCGTTCAGTCTAGATTAATGCCATGTTGCCGCATGTTAATTATATCATTGCAGAGGTAGGCAAGCCAGTGTTGCAGGGTTGTCAGTGGATACCCTGAGGTCTGTATAATTATGTATAATTGTTCTGGTGATATAATTTTCATTGATTATGTGAATGCCATTTCCATGTGTTTCAATTGCATGTATATGTATGTACTGTGTTGTGTGGCGAGTCAGTAGATGAGATTGCTGACTGATTGCCTAATGATGTCATTAGCACGTGGGGTATGCTGAGGGCATCATTATGTTGTAGGTTTGGGCAGTGTTGTTGTTGGTATACGTAATATTACTGCCCTAGGAGCTGTGTCGAGGATTTAAGGGGCCCCCTTTGATTATTCAGGGGAATTCACAGTACTTAATGAGAGCAAGCAATTAGTTAATTTGCCTAATTAAGAGAATTAGCGCCAGCTGTCCGCGTAGCGACGGTGTTTTATATTAACATAAATTGTCTTGCTGAAGTAGTAGTGATTGCTCACAGTAGTCCCTTGCAATGGTTGCAAGATTAGAGGGGGCAGTAATGTAGGTATACTTTTGTTGTTGCCTGTGTGTCATTACTGTGTGGGTACAGTAATTAACGTGTTGCAGAAGGCGCAACCATATATGGGCTGTGCATTTATGTTGTTATGCATGCCCCTGTAAGTGTGACCTATGTAACCTGGGGTTACTTTGTATTCTTTAACCCTTAACCACTTAACTGCGCCAACCGAGTTTTCTCAGTCGGCGGGAAACTGCGCCAACCGAGAAAACTCTTTTTGATTTTTTTGTAACCAATTCTAAATGTGTACAAGGTTGGTTGTGTACGAAATGGACTCTTAGGACCTCCAGTGAGAGGCAGCCTTCTTGGAAAAAAATCCCAGAATGCCCTGGGGCTGCCGGCTGTGTTAGTACTGAGTGAGCAACCATGGGTGGCGTACGCGCCTCTGGCTCCTAAACACCTGTCCGGCGCGGTGTTGAAGATAATGCTCTGTCGGTGAAATTCAAACCTTATTGTTTGAAATACATAAGGGTCATAATGTTGGGGAAGCCAGGCGCAATAAGGACCTAACACAAAGGTCGGATGCAAGTGATACAGCACCTATGAGGACGATACAGGGAGCGTATCCAGTTGTAGCTCTGAGCGTCACCCTTGCAATCCTATGCTATTTATTTAGATGATACTTAGATGAATCGTTTTCTGCATTCAGTGATGATGCATCTGATACAAATGGCATAGATGAACAGTGTTAGCGGCTTCCATTTTGGTGTTTTCCATAGATATTTTCAAGAATACCTGAATCTCTTCCCAACTGACGGACACTCTTGATGCTAGCTGAATCTCTTCCTGACTGATGGACACTCTTGAGGCTAGCTGAATCTCTTCCTGACTGATGGACACTCTTGAGGCTAGCTGAATCTCTTCCTGACTGATGGACACTCTTGAGGTATGCTGAATCTCTTCCTGTGTGGGACCATACAAAGCGATCTTTTCAAGACTATCTTACAAATTGATCTTTTCCTATAATCTTTTCAATACTACCTTATGCTTTACAAGCTTGGTTACATACAACCTACAAGTACTAAAGCCAAGGGTGTACGTGAGTGCGTTATTTGCAAGCACACAGAATGAAGAAACAAGCAGCGAAAATTTATCTGTACCTGGTGCACTGAGAGCGAAGTCGCACTGTGTACCATGGGCTACTTCGTTGATTATTACTCACTTCCGAAGTACTGAGTGTGTAATACAGTGTGTTACTGTATAAATAGTGTGTGAAACTGTACATATTGTAATTTTAGTGAATTTTTAACAGGTAATATTGCGACAAACATTTATTGTGGACACATTACTGACACATGTATCACAGTTCCATGGAACATTATGAACGTTCTGCTGTATACATATTGTAAAGGACACAAATATGCATCATATACGATAAAAAAAAAACTGCATTGGAAATACATAACACAAATAATTGAAAATATATTTGTGGCAACACCCGGTGCTTGAATGGCCCGCGCGACTGTGTCTGGGCGAGTCACGCACGGGCGACCAGGCCCTGATGACGTCACAGCGCACTTTGCCCACGTCTCCACAGCCAAAGTAAGTGGAATTTGGTATTTATTTTTACATAGACATGTTCAGGGAAGGAAATTTATCATTTTACGAAGAAAAAGAATTTTTTGGGAACACTTCATTTCATGCGCACCGGGGGAATTTCTCAATAAACTCCGCGCAGCACGGTGGTTAAACTGTGCAACACTTCATATGACGTGTTGAGTAACTTGCTATATTTTGCGCATCATGTCATATGACGTGTTGGAGTACTACGCAAAATTTAAATGGCCCGCAGATACACGGGGTTCACCACACTTTCATCAGAGCTCTTGTAAACAGACGCCATTTTAAAAAAAAATCGTGGGCCAAACTCCCGGGTGTTAAGAGCCTCAGTATTGGGTGAGCTACTCATGCACGCAGCATGAGCTCATAGCACTGCTGTTCAGCTTGTGACCACAGCATCCCCAAAAAATGCCATAATATACTTGTTCAAGCTATTATGTAGCGATGATATTATTACAGAAGACCCCTGACTGTGATAAAACTGACCAGAGTTCTGATAATAGCAGGATTGTGGTGATATTTAGCGCTGTGCTCCATGGAGGGAGGAGTAATGCTGTGGGAGGGAGGGTGGTGGCGATGTCTTCTGACTGTGTGTGGCCACCTTTTATTGACTGCACTCACCATACCAGCTTAGTGGTTCGCTATGGTGAACACAAGTGTAGATACTTATATATAACGTGTGTATAGAGGGTATAAACAGCAAGAGGAGTAGGTTGGGAGCCGCCATTTTGGTCAGGGCGGTGGCGTCGTTTGCACGATTCATCATGTTGTTTACTGGTTACCACGATGGTCTTTGGGCACCATACCAGTTTACTTGTACAAGTATGGTGAATAAAACAGGTAGATATTTATATATAATGTGTGTATATAGCGTAATAACACCACAAGCAGTATTGTTGCAGGAGAAATATTAGTGCGTCTGGCCTTGAGGGCGGCAGCCATCAGCTGACTGTGTGAGGTTCTACGTCTTTGTGCCTTTACTCACCATACAAGCTTAGATGTACAGTTATGGTGAACAAAACATGTAAATACTTATATATATAACGTCTGTATATAAAAGCATAAACAGTATGGTGGGTGGAGAATGGTGGCAAGTCAGGTGAGGTGAGGGAGGGAGGGAGTGGCAGCCACTGGCTGCCAGAGTGGCAGCCACTGGCAGGCAGTGGCAGTGGCAGCCACTGGCTGCCACAGTGGCAGTGGCAGCCACTGGCTGCCACTGCCACTGCCACTCAGCATACCAACTTAGTGGTTCGTTATGGTGAACACGAATGTAGATACTTATATATAGCGTCTGTATATAGTGAATAAAAGCAAAAACAGTATTGTGGGAGGAGAATGTGGGCGAGTCAGGTGACTTGAGGGAGGGCGTGAGTGGCTGGCTGGTACACGGCGATCACTCCTCGTTACTTTTTTACTCATAATAACAACTTAGTGGTTCGTTATAGTGAACAAAACATGCAGATACTTATATATAACCTGTGTATATAGTGTAATAACCAACAAAGTATTTGTTCACTGTTTGATGAACATAATTGAATCAACAATATGCACACCATATTTTTGAGTACAGTGATGATTCACTCATTTTATTATATAAATATATCACACTACACACTATTGAATAATATTACAGCAAAAAAACTACGAAAAATCAATCGGAGACATTGAAATAATTAGGTACAGTAATTATCTCTTTGTGGCAACTCCGGCCTGACAGCTGGCGATCAACAGACCGCCTGGGACGCACGTTGAGTCGGCTCCTGTTTTTTGCCAGACTTCCCCACCCTATAGCGGGCAATATATGTCACTTACGATTTTTTTATTATTTTTCCCATGATCAGTGAACAGAAATTAACAGATTAGGAAGATTTTTT
Source organism: Procambarus virginalis (assembly GCA_020271785.1). NCBI lineage: Eukaryota > Metazoa > Arthropoda > Malacostraca > Decapoda > Cambaridae > Procambarus > Procambarus virginalis. Next base: position 15,278 of record WNGS01001433.1, on the reverse strand, counting down.
TTTTTTTTTCAAAATTACATGCGCCTGTGGGGAACAAAGGATATTATACCCCTAGCATGTTAAGGGTTAAGTTATGTTGAGGACTTAAGGATTCAGTGAGTTAATTAATGGGAATTAACTTTATAAGGGGTGCACATTTATTGTTGAGTGAGTGAGAGCTGTTAACCCTCAAACCGCTAGGGCCCAAATGGAATTCACACCCACAGGCGCAACAAAAAAAAAAAATCCAAAAAATTCTTTCGTCTTATAGAAGTGTTTATTTTTGTTCTATGATCACGGAAAAAATAACAAAAAAATCGTAGGTAGCATATTTTAGCCGCAGTAGGGTAGGGAAGTGTGGCAAAAAAGGGGCATTGGCAGAGCCTTCGCCAGACGAGGTCTACTCCGCCCGAGCTGTCAGACGGCAGTTGCCACAAATATATTATTACCTAATTATTTCAATGTCTCTTGATTGATTTTTTCTTAGTTTTTTTGCAGTAATATTATTCCATACAGTGAATTGTGGTATATTTATAATTATAAAATGTGTGAACCATCGCTGTACTCAAAATTATGGTGTGCATATAAGTGCTTCAATTATTATGTTCATAAAACAATAAACAAATAGTTTTGCTGTTGTTACACTATATACACAGGTTATACATAAGTATCTGCATGTTTTGTTCACCATAATGAACTACTAAGTTGGTCTTGTGAGTCAAAAAGCAACGAGGAGTGACCGCCACACACCAGCGAGCCACTCACTGCCACTCCCTCCCTCAACAGCACCTCACTCACCCTCATTCACCTCCCACGATAGTGTTTTTGCCTTCATTCACTATACACAGACGTTATATATACGTATTTACATGCTTTGTTCACCATAACTGTACATCTAAGCTTGTATGGTGAGTAAAGGCACAAAGACGTAGCTACTCCACAGTCAGCTGATCGGCGGCCGCCCTCAAGGCCAGACGCACTAATATTTCTCCTCCAACAATATTGGTTGTGGTGTTATTACGCTATATACACACATTATATATAAGTATCTACCTGTTTTATTCACCATGCTTGTACAAGTAAACTGGTATGGTGCCCAAAGACCATAGTGGCCACCAGTAAACAACATGCCAAGTTGTACAGACGACGCTCCTCCCTCACCAAAAATGGCGGCTCCCAACCTACTCCTCTCGCTGTTATCTCACACTATACACACGTTATATATAAGTATCTACATTTGTGTTCACCATAGCGAACCACTAAGCTGGTATGGTGAGTGCAGTCAATAAATGGTGGCCCCACACAGTCAGAAGACGACGCCCACAACCCTCCCTCCACAAGCCGTACTCCACCCTCCATCGAGCACAGCGCTAAATATCACCACAATCAAGCTGTTATCAGAACCCTGGTCAGTTTTATCAGTCAGGGGGCTTCAGTAATACTATCACTGCTAAATAATAGCACTATCATTTATACTATGGCATTTGTAGGCGATGCTGTGGTCACAAGCTGAACAGCGGTGCTGTGAGCTCATGCTGCGTGCGCCAGCCTTGGTGGCTTGCTCAATACTGACGCTGTCACACCCAAGAATGTTGGGCTGGATTTTTTTTCTAGGTGGCATCTGGCAACTATCAGTCGTGGCTGTACTATAGCTGCCCCTATCCCAGGCGGGGCGTTTAAATTATAGCGCTAGACACGAAATCATATATAAATGATGTGCGCGGTTTCGGTTTTGTCACTGATATCATTTATATATGATATGCGCAGTTTGAGGGTTAAAGGAGAATAGTGTTGAGCTTGTCGAGATACGTTTCCGGTGCAATTAATTGTCTGTGTGACAACTAATTGACCACTCTAGCTAATTATGTAATTAGCATTCTCATCATGAATTCACGTAGTGGGAGAGGAACTGTCAGAGTCTGTCAGTATTTGTATTAACGTAATTTGCTCGAGACTAATTGCCTTTCTGAGGTATTGCAATTAGTGGCTCATGTCAATTAGTGGAGTAATTAATGTGTGGGGTCTTGAGGACTCGGACGACTCGGTAAAGCGAGGTCATGGAGCTAGCGTAACTCGTTATATTAATCATATCCTGTCTGGTGACAGTGGATTAAGATGCACTCTTGTTAATTAGGGGAGTAATTAACTCCTCGCCTGTGAATTCACAGTGTTTGATGAGACCTGCTTAGGCAGTGCGGAGCGAGACGTATTTATGTATGATTAATTATCGGTCCTGGTGACAGTTAATTAATTGCTCGGGGTTAATTAGGGTAATTAACACTCATTAACACTTTCGCGCTTAGCGGACGAGCGTTAGCGTCCAATCTTTTTCACCTGATTCTGCCCTCCGGACTAGCGCGTGCGTCGAATGGTTAAATAATTGTATAAATTTTATGTATTATGCGATTTTCTTTTAGTTAGTCTCAAAATGTTCACCATGAAATTTACGTTTTTTCTAATAACCGAAGAGCTTATTAAAGAAAACGGCATGGCAGTGATTCATCTTGGTATAACAATTGTATGGCGCCGATATACCGCCGCGGGTAACACTTCAGCCACTTCCAACCGTCTTGTGGGTTGGTTGCGACATTGATTCTATATTTATATGCATATGTCCGTATAGAGAATTTTATTGCGGTTCCAATGATACCATAATCAATGATGTAGGATAAATGTGGTCGTCGCAATCATTAAGAGAGTGGAAACATTTGTTGCTGTTTGGCGCTCTCGCCAAACAGTTTGGCGAGAGCTTCTGTTTCTGTTTGAACTGTTTCAAACAGTTTCTGTTTGGCAGTATTTTATATGTATGTTCTTATAGAGAATTCTATTGCGAACACAGTGATACCAAATTTAAATACGTAGGTCTACAATTAGTGTCAGGACAGTAAAAAGAGTAGACACTTTTCGCTCCTACCGCTTAAGCGCGCGACGCCCAAAGCACAGGTTCGCTCTCGTTTTTTACGCTGCGCCCAAAGCGCTAAAGTGTTAAAGTGAATTTTGACATGGACTGTTGAGAAGCTACCAAGTTAGTGGTAGGCTTAGTTAACGTAACTCGAGGGGGATGTAATTAGTGGTCCGTTTGACATTAACACTACCTGTAACTCTGGACCGGACTCGCGTCCATTATTTTTCTCTTGAATCCTAACTTTGGACCGGACTTGCATCCACTACAAAAATAATATTTGTATAAAATTCATTTTTTATCCAATCGACCTAGGAATAGTATCAAAATAAGCGCCTTTAGAATGCGCACAATTTGATACCAAAATGAAAGATGCAACATGAAACTTGATGTCCGAACACTTATATGATTATAAATAGGTTTTTGGTCAAAATTTTAAAATATTTGTTAAAATCTATTTATTGTGCTATTATGTTGGGACTAGTTTTAAAATGTGCACCTTTACGTCACGAACAATTTGATACCAAAATGAAAGATGTAACACAAGAATTATGTCAGAACACTGGAAAGATATAAATAATTTTGTGATGATGAGCTTCCAGAATTAAAATATTTGTTAAAATTCAGTTATTGCTCTATTATTATGGACTAGTTTTAAAATACGCGCCTTTTGATTGCGAACATTTGATACCAAAATGAAAGACGTAACACGAAAATTGATGTTATCAAACTGAACGAGTATACACATTAGGTTGCAGTGTACAAATTGGTGCTCGTTCACGGTAACTTTAGGCTTTTCTGCGGGGAGGCTTTAGCTCTGCGGGAGGCACTCCAAACTTTGTACATTATATTCATACACATCTGTAGGAATTTAATTGCGAACACAATGATACCAAATGAGCAACGTAGCACGAGATTAAGGTGAGAAAATGGAACGAGTATGCACATTTTACTGATTTTGTGCGCTCACGGGTAACTTTTGCCGACTTTAGGCTTTGCTGTAGGGAGTCACGCCAGGCTTTTGGACATTATATTTATACACACCTGTAGGAAATTTAATTTCAAACACAATGACACTAAAACGAGCGACGTAGCACGAGAATTAAGGTGAGAAAGCTGAAACGAGTATACACATTTAGGTGTCACCGCACGCTCGCCCGCACGTCGGGTGCATGACCCCTAAGTTGATCACGCGCCTGTCCGGTGACTGATAGTGTTAATTAGGAATTACTCACTGAATACTTGCAAGGAGTCAAGTGTGATGTAATGTAAGAGGCTTTGAGTTATTGTTAACAAGATGACTTGTGTTAAGAGAGACAAGTGATAATGATTAACGTAGAGTACCATCATGTTGTTGTCTATGAGAGACAAGTGTTTGTGATTAACGTAGTACTTCGTTGTTGACTGCTGTGATCAGTCAATTAATGTAATTAATCACATAATCAATTTTGTAATTGATTATGGCAAATTCTTTGTTTTTGTCTGGTGACGAGAGTAAAGTACTTAGGGATTACTGGAGCTGTGTCTCAGGATCCCACCTTGCCTGGCTTTGTTTACGTTTACAGTGCAGCTTTTTGCAGGGAGTTGCAAAGAGTGTTGACATTAGGTTGTGATAGGGGGGGGTCACTGTTGGACTACCTGCCCTAGTTACGTGGGTCTCTCCTGATTGTTGGAGGTTTGGAAATTACCAACAGTTTTTATACATCATTGTATTTTACAACAACCAAGTAGTTACTAAAATTACTAACTTATATATTTAATCATTATCATGATTTATTCATTGCCAAATTCCTCCTAGTACGTGAGGAACAACAAGGCAGCAACATGAATTTTCTCCACATTTAGTTGGATTTATAACAAGAATCCACTTATCCTTCATTTACTAAAAAATAGTTAACTTGATTTCGTAGTATACTATTATTTACTGAAGCTCCCTTATTTAACTAACATTTAAGTATCTAAGGAAATTACTTTGATGCAAATGATTTTACTTTAATTTTCTCGATTGGCTGCACAACTTTTAGTAAGCCAATTTATGTTACTAGAACTTTTATTTTATCACAGAAGAATTTAATGTGATATTAATACTTGTTATTACCTCTTCTTCCTTAGTCAATTGCGATAAATACATATTCATTTACGCTCGAAAGCCGCACATGCGCAATAAGGAGCAGGGGAAGAGAGGAGAGCATCACTTGACACGTGAACGAGAGCACGGACGCCATTAACAGCGTGTAGCAGAGCTGTTTCGACCTATTATTTCGCTCCCACGATCAGTTGAGCGGTGCCACGTTATCTGGCACACATAGCCGTGTCATAGACTATTATACGAGCATCTCCAGAGTCAACGTCTTTCAAGCAGCAGCTGGAGGACGAAGAGTTGCTCAAGTCTTCACACCAACGACACGAGGCTCGGCTGCTAAGTTTACCTTTTTGTTATTATGTGGCCACTATTAACATTTAGGCTAGCAGTCGTTAGGCCGAATGCAAACCAACAAAAACTAGTACGTGTCTTAATTAAATTAACATCTAATTAGATGATTATCAGTTTATTTCTATGATACAAAGTGTTCAGACATTAGCTGATAATTACTACCATCATCCTCATGATTTAGGATGTAAATGTAATTACCTATTGTGTAGAAGATATACAATGTAAGTGCTTTCAGTACCAAGGCGACTTCAAACCGAGGTGCTAGGCTTCCCCACCGTTCTGTGCAACATTTGCCCTATGCAACACGTCGTCGGTGGAGTGTAATACGTCAGACTGATCTCGGCATGATCTCGGACTGTCTCAGCAGCTCTCTCTCTCTACCCCTCTCTCTCTCTCTTCTCTCCTCCTCTCTTCTCCTCTCTCTCTCTCTGTCTCTCTGTGTCTGTCTGTCTGTCTGTCTGTCTGTCTGTCTGTCCTGTCTGTCTGTCTGTCTGTCTGTCTGTCTGTCTGTCTGTCTGTCTGTCTCTCTCTCTCTCTCTCTCTGTCTCTCTCTCTCTGTTTCTCTCTCTCTGTTTCCTCTCTCTCTGTCTCTCTGTCTCTCTCTCTCTCTCTCTCTGTCTCTCTGTCTGTCGTCTCTCTGTCTGTCCTCTCTGTCTGTTCTCTGTCTGTTCTCTCCTGTTCCTGTCTGTCTGTCCTGTCTGTCTGTCTGTCTGTTCTCATGTCTTCTCTCTCTCTCTCTCTCTCTATCCTCTCTCTCATCTCTCTCTCTCTCCCATCTGTCTCTCTCCTCTCTCTGTCGCTGTCTCTCTGCTGGTCTCTCTCTGTCTCTGGCTCTCTCTGTCTCATTCTCTGTCTCTCTCTCTCTCTCATCTCCTGCTCTCTCTCTCTCTCATCTCTCTCCTCTCTCTCCTCTGTCCTGTGTCAATGTCGCTCTGTTTTCTCCTCTCTGTCTGCTCTCTCTCCTCTGTCTCTCTGTCTCCTCTCTCTTCTGTCCTCTGTCTCCTCTGTCCTGTCTGTCTCTAGTCTCTCTGTCTGTCCTCTCCTCTCTCTGCTCTCTCTCTGTCTCTCTCTCTCTCTGTCTGCTCTGTCCTCTCTGTCGTTATATTGCATGGTGCCAACATGAATATTATACTTTTTTGTGATTTACATTCAGTTGTAGATTTTATTTATAGTTAATTAGACCTATGCTTTAAAATTTTACTTTACAGTTTTCATATAGGATATATAGGTTTTTATTTTAAGTCATAAAAAACTAGTGTGTTATACTTGTGGTACAGAGAAACAATCTTTCCGTCCTCATGGTTTTATTCTCCGCCAGATAACAACAACAATAACAAAATATAAGAGTACATGAATATTGTTAACACACGATCATAAACAAAAGAGCATCCTGCTCCCAACATTCTACCTCCAACGATCTGTAGTACTCAATCCCAAACATTCCTCCCCTGTTTAAATAAAACTCTATCCCTACAGGTAGTCTATGCAGGCGGTATTAGGTCTTATGACTCTTCCTGATTTTCTCCACTGGGGAGTCCTGGACCTCGTTACTTCTGGAACATTCTTCTG
>WNGS01001432.1:0-11084 GCA_020271785.1 Procambarus virginalis | reverse complement strand
ATAAAAATTTTTGAGAGAGTGCTAAGAAGTAAGATCACAAAATACATGGAATCACAGCATCTCCATAACCCCGGACAACATGGTTTCAGAACAGGGCGCTCTTGCCTGTCGCAGTTGCTGGACCACTATGATATGGCATTAGATGCTATGGAAGACAAACAAAACGCTGATGTAATTTACACAGATTTCGCAAAAGCTTTTGATAAATGTGACCATGGTGTTATTGCCCATAAAATGCGCTCAAATGGAATTACCGGAAAAGTAGGCAGATGGATCTACAATTTCCTGACCAACAGAACCCAATGTGTAATAGTCAACTAAATAAAATCCAACCCGTCAACCGTTAAGAGCTCAGTCCCCCAGGGTACTGTGCTTGCTCCAGTACTTTTTCTCATCCTCATATCGGACATAGACAAGAACACAACCTATAGCACTGTATCATCCTTTGCAGATGACACTAGGATCTTCATGAGAGTAGGCAACATAGAGGACACGGCGAATTTCCAGTCAGATGTAGATCAGGTCTTTCTATGGGCTACAGAAAATAATATGGTGTTTAACGAAGATAAGTTCCAGCTCATGAGCTATGGAAAAAATGAAAATATAAAAACGGAAACCACGTACAAAACTCAGGCAAATCATAACATAGAACGAAAAGGCAATGTAAAGGATCTGGGTGTACTCATGTCGGAAGACCTTACCTTTAAAGAACACAATAAAGTAGCCGTCACAAGTGCAAGAAAAATGACAGGTTGGATAACAAGAACTTTTCACACTAGAGATGCTATACCGATGATGATACTTTTCAAAACGCTTGTGCTCTCTAGAGTGGAGTACTGCTGCACAATGACAGCCCCTTTCACTGCTGGTGAAATTGCTGACCTGGAGAGCGTGCAGAGGTCCTTTACTGCTAGAATCCACTCGGTAAAACATCTAAACTATTGGGACCGACTTAAGAGCCTAAATCTGTATTCCCTTGAGCGCAGGCGGGAGAGATACATAATAATTTACACGTGGAAAATATTAGAGGGGCTGGTTCCAAACCTGCACACAGAAATAACATCACATGAGACCAGAAGACATGGCAGGATGTGCAGAATACCCCCGTTGAAAAGCAGAGGTGCAACTGGTACTCTGAGAGAGAACTCTATCAACATCAGAGGCCCGAGACTGTTCAACACGCTTCCACTACACATAAGGGACATAACTGGCAAACCCCTCACAGTGTTCAAAGAGAACTGGATAAGCACCTCCAAAGGATACCTGATCAACCAGGCTGTGACTCATACGTCAGGCTGCGAGCAGCCGCGTCCAACAGCCTGGTTGATCAGTCCAGCAACCAGGAGGCCTGGTCGATGACCGGGCCGCGGAGACGATAAGCCCCGGAAGCACCTCAAGGTATCAAGATTGAGGTTAAGGTATGGTGTCATTGTACTCAAAATGTGGCCATGGTGACATTGTACTCAAAATGTGGCCACGGTGTCATTGTACTCAAAATGTGGCCATGGTGTCATTGTACTCAAAATGTGGCCATGGTGTCATTGTACTCAAAATGTGGCCATGGTGTCATTGTACTCAAAATGTGGCCATGGTGTCATTGTACTCAAAATGTGGCCACGGTGTCATTTTATACAAAATGTGACCACGGTGTCATTGTACTCAAAATGTGACCATGGTGTCATTGTATACAAAATGTGGCCACGGCGTCATTGTACACCAAATGTGGCCACGGTGTCATTGTACACCAAATGTGGCCACGGTGTCATTGTACTCAAAATGTGACCATGGTGGCATTGTACACCAAATGTGGCAACGGTGTCATTGTACACAAAATGTGGCCATGGTGTCATTGTACAAAAATATTGTCATAGTGTCATTGTACTCAAAATGTGACCATGGTGTCATTGTACACAAAATATTGCCACGGTGTCATTGTACTCAAAATGTGGCCATGGTGTCATTGTACTCAAAATGTGGCCATGGTGTCATTGTACTCAAAATGTGGCCATGGTGTCATTGTACTCAAAATGTGGCCACGGTGTCATTGTATTCAAAATGTGACCACGGTGTCATTGTACTCAAAATGTGACCACGGTGTCATTGTACTCAAAATGTGACCATGGTGTCATTGTACTCAAAATGTGACCATGGTGTCATTGTACTCAAAATGTGACCATGGTGTCATTGTATACAAAATGTGGCCACGGTGTCATTGTACTCAAAATGTGGCCACGGTGTCATTGTACTCAAAATGTGGCCATGGTGTCATTGTACTCAAAATGTGGCCACGGTGTCATTGTACTCAAAATGTGGCCACGGTGTCATTGTACTCAAAATGTGGCCACGGTGTCATTGTATACAAAATGTGGCCACGGTGTCATTATACACAAAATATTGTCATAGTGTCATTGTACACAAAATGTATACCAAAGGAATTACTGGGAAAGTAGTGAGAGGAATCTTTATTTTCCTAACAACCATTAAGAAGAATAGTTAACTTCCCCACTGAGTGAGTGTCAGGAAACCCGACACCATTTACTAATATTCAATACAATAAGCAGATAATATTGCTGCTGTTGTTGACACAAGTTGACCCATAGATAATGTAACCATTGGTGGAATTTTCAGTCAATAGAAAACAGGATATCATTGCCACATAGTGCTATTAAATTCACCAGCTATTCTGTTGGGAATTATTCTTAATACTTTAATAATAGTCTAATATTTATAAAGATAATAGTCTTTGGACTTTTAACATAAAAAAACATCCCATTTGAATTAACTTAATTATCAGTATCAAAATAGAGTAAATGTGACCTTTCTACCACTTACAGACATCTGGCCAGGAGAGCCAGGGCGTCAGTGGTGAGGGAGGTCAGCCATTGTTGTTAGACAACAGAGTCGCTGGAGAGAGTTCAGCTCCTATAATTCTCCCTTGGACGAAGTGTTATGGAGAGCAAATTAGTGCTTCTTCCATCATCAACACGCATCATCTAAACAAGGGAAGTGTCTTTCTGAAACCTTAACTAGTCTTTCCAGCCGGTAATGTCAGGTAGATAGGATTAATTCCAGTTAGGACACGAATAAGCGACATAATCCAGGAAATTATTCCTTGGTCTTTATCTTATAATATACCAATGTTTCCTCTGATATAGCTAGTGCCCTTTGACAGGTGTAGAAGAGGAAGCAGTACAGCTTGGTGCACCAGTACGTGGATGGTGATGCAAGCTTCAACACGAGGATTATTTGGTGTCATCATCCTAGTTTATACCTGGTGGACTAAGCCTGTTGTACAATATGATAAGACCTCCAAAATTTCATTACAAATATATGTAGCCTAATACTGACGTTTGATTGGCTGCATATATATATATAAATTTAATATAAACCCTTCCTAATGTATAAGGAGTCGATTTGTGAGAATATTGCACAAATACAGTCTGCTAAACATCATACAAATTGCTATCGAAATATGTAACTTAATGTAAATATAAACACTATCTATATATATATATATATATATATATATATATATATATTATATATATATATATATATATATATTATATATTCATATAATGAAATAAATATAAATCTCATGAGTCGGTTCCCCACATTATTTGTTTGGTTTATAGTCAACATTAAGTCGTGATCAGCCACGGTGAGTCCCGCAGGTTACTGTGCTGGCTCCGGTACTGTTCCACCTCCTCGTATCACCCATACTGATACACAGTACTGTGTCGGCCACTACACATAACAGAATGATCTTCAGGAGAGGAGCCTTAGTGAGGCCTCACCAAGCCTCCGGGGGTAATCTGTCAATGTGAGCAACTTGGTGATCATGCGAGCAACTTGGTGATCAATGCGTGCAACTTCCTGCCTCGCGGTTGTCTGCTGGCGGGCTGAGTGCTTCACACAGGAAACATCAACAATCACGTTCACCATCCCGTGTCTCCGTACGTTCTGGAGGCCAGGGCAAGTGTGCTGCTGAGGTCGACGGCCAGGCGTTCACCACAAGTACCGCCGCTCACCACCACCACAAGTACCAGCGTTAATCACCACCACAAGTACCGCCGTTCACCACCACAAGTACCAGCGTTCATCACCACCACCACTAGTACCGCCGTTCACAACACCACAAGTACCGCCGTTCACCACCACCACAAGTACCAGCGTTCACCACCACCACAAGTACCGCCGTTCACCACCACCACAAGTACCGGCGCTTACCACCACCACAAGTACCGGCGCTTACCACCACCACAAGTACCACCGTTCACCACCACCACAAGTACTGCCGTTCACCACCACCACAAGTACCGGCGCTTACCACCACCACAAGTACCACCGTTCACCACCACCACAAGTACTGCCGTTCACCACCACCACAAGTACCACCGTTCACCACCACCACAAGTACCACCGTTCACCACCACCACAAGTACTGCCGTTCACCACCACCACAAGTACCGCCGTTCACCACCACCATAAGTACCGTCGTTCACCACCACCACAAGTATCGCCGTTCACCACCACCACAAGTACTGCCGTTAACCACCACCACAAGTACCACCGTTTCACCACCCCACAAGTACTACCGTTCACCACCACCACAAGTACCACCGTTCATCACCACCACAAGTACCGCCGTTCACCACCACCACAAGTACTGCCGTTCACCACCACCACAAGTACCGCCGTTCACCACCACCACAAGTACCGCCGTTCACCACCACCACAAGTACCGCCGTTCACCACCACCACAAGTACCACCGTTCACCACCACCACAAGTACCGCCGTTCACCACCACCACAAGTACCGCCGTTCACCACCACCACAAGTACCGCCGTTCACCACCACCACAAGTACTGCTGTTCACTACCACCACAAGTACCGCCGTTCACCACCACCACAAGTACCGCCGTTCACCACCACCACAAGTACCGCCGTTCACCACCACCACAAGTACCACCGTTCACCACCACCACAAGTACCGCCGTTCACCACCACCACAAGTACTGCCGTTCACCACCACCACAGTACCACCGTTCACCACCACCACAAGTACTGCCGTTCACCACCACCACAAGTACCACCGTTCACCACCACCACAAGTACTGCTGTTCACCACCACCACAAGTACCGCCGTTCACCACCACCACAAGTACCGCCGTTCACCACCACCACAAGTACTGCTGTTCACTACCACCACAAGTACCGCCGTTCACCACCACCACAAGTACCGCCGTTCACCACCACCACAAGTACCACCGTTCACCACCACCACAAGTACTGCCGTTCACCACCACCACAAGTACCACCGTTCACCACCACCACAAGTACTACCGTTCACCACCACCACAAGTACTGCCGTTCACCACCACCACAAGTACCACCGTTCACCACCACCACAAGTACCGCCGTTCACCACCACCACAAGTACCGCCGTTCACCACCACCACAAGTACTGCCGTTCACCACCACCACACGTACCGCCGTTCACCACCACCACAAGTACCGCCGTTCACTACCACCACAAGTACCGCCGTTCACCACTACCACAAGTACCACCGTTCACCACCACCACAAGTACTGCCGTTCACCACCACCACAAGTACCGCCGTTCACCACTACCACAAGTACCACCGTTCACCACAAGTACCACCGTTCACCACACCACAAGTGTCCCTCACCTTCCTCGTGTCCTCGGCTTCCCTCGTGTCCTCACCTTCCCTCGTGTCCTCGGCTTCCCTCGTGTCCTCGGCTTCCCTCGTGTCCTCACCTTCCCTCTTGTCCTCGGCTTCCCTCGTGTCCTCACCTTCCCTCGTGTCCTCGGCTTCCCTCGTGTCCTCACCTTCCCTCGTGTCCTCCCTTCCCTCGTGTCCTCACCTTCCCTCGTGTCCTCACCTTCCCTCGTGTCCTCACCTTCCTCGTGTCCTCGGCTTCCCTCGTGTCCTCGCTTCCCTCGTGTCCTCACCTTCCCTCGTGTCCTCACCTTCCCTCGTGTCCTCGGCTTCCCTCGTGTCCTCGCTTCCCTCGTGTCCTCACCTTCCCTCGTGTCCTCGGCTTCCCTCGTGTCCTCACCTTCCCTCGTGTCCTCACCTTCCCTCGTGTCCTCGCTTCCCTCGTGTCCTCGGCTTCCCTCGTGTCCTCACCTTCCCTCGTGTCCTCACCTTCCCTCGTGTCCTCACTTTCCCTCGTGTCCTCGCCTTCCCTCGTGTCCTCGCCTTCCCTCGTGTCCTCGGCTTCCCTCGTATCCTCACCTTCCCTCGTGTCCTCGGCTTCCCTCGTGTCCTCACCTTCCCTCGTGTCCTCGCCTTCCCTCGTGTCCTCGGCTTCCCTCGTGTCCTCGGCTTCCCTCGTGTCCTCACCTTCCCTCGTGTCCTCGCCTTCCCTCGTGTCCTCACCTTCCCTCGTGTCCTCGGCTTCCCTCGTGTCCTCGGCTTCCCTCGTGTCCTCACCTTCCCTCGTGTCCTCGGCTTCCCTCGTGTCCTCGCCTTCCCTCGTGTCCTCACCTTCCCTCGTGTCCTCGGCTTCCCTCGTGTCCTCGCCTTCCCTCGTGTCCTCGGCTTCCCTCGTGTCCTCACCTTCCCTCGTGTCCTCGGCTTCCCTCGTGTCCTCGCCTTCCCTCGTGTCCTCACCTTCCCTCGTGTCCTCGCTTCCCTCGTGTCCTCGCCTTCCCTCGTGTCCTCACCTTCCCTCGTGTCCTCGGCTTCCCTCGTGTCCTCGGCTTCCTCGTGTCCTCGGCTTCCCTCGTGTCCTCGCCTTCCCTCGTGTCCTCACCTTCCCTCGTGTCCTCGGCTTCCCTCGTGTCCTCGGCTTCCCTCGTGTCCTCACCTTCCCTCGTGTCCTCGCCTTCCCTCGTGTCCTCGCCTTCCCTCGTGTCCTCACCTTCCCTCGTGTCCTCACCTTCCCTCGTGTCCTCACCTTCCCTCGTGTCCTCGCCTTCCCTCGTGTCCTCGGCTTCCCTCGTGTCCTCACCTTCCCTCGTGTCCTCACCTTCCCTCGTGTCCTCGGCTTCCCTCGTGTCCTCACCTTCCCTCGTGTCCTCGGCTTCCCTCGTGTCCTCGCCTTCCCTCGTGTCCTCGGCTTCCCTCGTGTCCTCACCTTCCCTCGTGTCCTCGGCTTCCCTCGTGTCCTCACCTTCCCTCGTGTCCTCACCTTCCCTCGTGTCCTCACCTTCCCTCGTGTCCTCGGCTTCCCTCGTGTCCTCACCTTCCCTCGTGTCCTCGCCTTCCCTCGTGTCCTCACCTTCCCTCGTGTCCTCACCTTCCCTCGTGTCCTCGCCTTCCCTCGTGTCCTCACCTTCCCTCGTGTCCTCGGCTTCCCTCGTGTCCTCACCTTCCCTCGTGTCCTCGCCTTTCCTCGTGTCCTCGCTTCCCTCGTGTCCTCGCCTTCCCTCGTGTCTCGACCTTCCCTCGTGTCCTCGCCTTCCCTCGTGTCCTCGGCTTCCCTCGTGTCCTCGGCTTCCCTCGTGTCCTCACCTTCCCTCGTGTCCTCGGCTTCCCTCGTGTCCTCACCTTTCCTCGTGTCCTCACCTTCCCTCGTGTCCTCGGCTTCCCTCGTGTCCTCACTTCCCTCGTGTCCTCGGCTTCCCTCGTGTCCTCACCTTCCTCGTGTCCTCACCTTCCCTCGTGTCCTCACCTTCCCTCGTGTCCTCGGCTTCCCTCGTGTCCTCGCCTTCCCTCGTGTCCTCGGCTTCCCTCGTGTCCTCACCTTCCCTCGTGTCCTCGGCTTCCCTCGTGTCCTCACCTTCCCTCGTGTCCTCACCTTCCCTCGTGTCCTCGCCTCCCTCGTGTCCTCGGCTTCCCTCGTGTCCTCACCTTCCCTCGTGTCCTCGGCTTCCCTCGTGTCCTCACCTTCCCTCGTGTCCTCACCTTCCCTCTTGTCCTCGGCTTCCCTCGTGTCCTCACCTTCCCTCGTGTCCTCACCTTCCTCGTGTCCTCGGTCCCTCGTGTCCTCGCCTTCCCTCGTGTCCTCGCTTCCCACGTGTCCTCGGCTTCCCTCGTGTCCTCACCTTCCCTCGTGTCCTCGCCTTCCCTCGTGTCCTCACCTTCCCTCGTGTCCTCACCTTCCCTCGTTGTCCTCGGCTTCCCTCGTGTCCTCACCTTCCCTCTTGTCCTCGCTTCCCTCGTGTCCTCACCTTCCCTCGTGTCCTCGGCTTCCCTCGTGTCCTCACCTTCCCTCGTGTCCTCACCTTCCCTCGTGTGTCCTCGGCTTCCCTCGTGTCCTCACCTTTCCTCGTGTCCTCACCTTCCCTCGTGTCCTCGGCTTCCCTCGTGCCTCACCTTCCCTCGTGTCCTCACCTTCCCTCGTGTCTCGGCTTCCCTCGTGTCCTCACCTCCCTCGTGTCCTCACCTTCCCTCGTGTCCTGCTACAGTAATCTTACACAAGCTTCCCAACAAGTACAGGCCCGAGAGGACAGGCATTAATCCACCCTAAGGTGACCAAGACAACGACCAATAATACTTAATCTGATTTTCTTACAAGAAAATATATACATAAATGCTCTCTCAACACTCAATATTATTCAATAACAGTTTATATTCAAGATAACCCTAATCTCTTCACACCACAAAATCACTACTTCTACATGTAAATAATTCACAATTTATTTATCCTCGATAGCCAAGTGCTCGGTATTTAATCATAAATTTACTCATTGTGCTATCACTATAAGCATCCTTAAGACTTCTTTATATTCAATTTCAATTTCTCTTTTATTATGCACCCCATACCCATCCGTGGGCGGTGGTGTAAAGGGTACAGAGGCACATAATCGGTTCAGGAACTGAACCCTCTAGTTCGTTTAGCTAAACAAATAACAATGTTTGACGCTAGTTACAAAATTATCAATTTGTATACACATGTACACACCCTCATACATACATGTACATATAGATATACGTATACACATATACATACACATACATATCTAATCACCCACAAAATACACACATCAAGAATCTTTGTGTCACAAGTGATTAACAAGAGGCTCATAACAGTCACTATACAAGGCACTTTACATCTATAGTGAGTCACACAGGTACTAGTCTTGCTGCACACCCACCCAACTGGGCGGCAGCTTTACAGTCATGTGAATGCATTACCTACAGTAAGCAAATTTTGGATACTTCGCTAAAATTTCGGGCAGCACATCATTATGAGTGAAGTACTTACACATTTCTTGGACACTATTGATGGTGGTATCTCTAAATTCCGCAATTTTTTCACATTCCATTATATAATGACGCAAAGTATGCGAATAGTTCTGCTGACAGAGTTACATTTAGTCAAATCTACATCAGCAGATGTTACAAACTCCCAGAGGTACTTGTAGCCGAGCCTAAGTCTAGCAGTGGTAACATCTAGAAGTCTGCTAACATTATTGGATGACCCATAGATGTGCGGTTCTTCCTGCAGAATAGAATGATGATAGATGGAGTAACTGG
Source organism: Procambarus virginalis (assembly GCA_020271785.1). NCBI lineage: Eukaryota > Metazoa > Arthropoda > Malacostraca > Decapoda > Cambaridae > Procambarus > Procambarus virginalis. The sequence goes on along the minus strand of WNGS01001432.1, from coordinate 1,631 downwards.
TGTGAATTTCACTTTGCCTCAAGCCTCCGAAATTTAGTTGATGTTCATGGGATATTGCTGCCCTCAGGCTGCTCAAAGGCAGTCCAAGTTGGTAATCAATTCCCCTTTACGACCAAATGTCTTGGCCAACTCATCAGTTCCATCATGCATCTGAAGACCAATATGGGAAGGAATCCACAGGAGACAAACTCTGACTCCATCATTGATTATTCACTACTCTGTGTCTAGCTTCAGAGATAAGCACGTCACAGTTATGCCTTGGGGAGCTGGGCCTACTGTGCACTACACAGTAGGCCCTACTGTGTAGTGCACAGTAGGCCCTGTAATTTGCTTATAGTTCATTCTGGTAGTTTAATTTTATTTATAATTTTATTTTAGTCTACCATGTTTTGCTTTTCTTACTTATTTCAAATCTTGACATTGTACATTATTATAATCTTATATTTAGGATACATAATACATTTTTGGTTATTTAGTTTTATTTAATATTTGAGTTTTTATACGATTTTGAGTAGTATTTTATTATTGTCGCTTATTCTGTTGTATTTTATATACATTTTTTGTAGATTTGTAGTCAGGATATGAATATTTATATAGTGTTTAGTAGCTATGTGGTAGCTATCAAGTCTCACTCCAGTTGATCACTTCACGTAAGTTTAATAGTATGGTTTGTTGTAGTAGTCATAAAATTCCTGTTGTAATTTAATGTTTTTGAATTAGCTTTATCTATGTGACAGTTAATAAGTTTTATTTGTATTGATCACTTTAAGTAAGCTTAAGTGTTTTGTTTTTTAATAATTTCTCTTTCTTGATGGCAATTATATTCAGTATGAGTTCTTTGTTTACTAGTTATTGATTGTGATTTCTATTTTTTCTTTTAGATCTGATGATGAATACAAGAAGTATTCGAAACGTTATGCATTTTAAAGTAAAGAATCTGAAACAAGATGTTCAGTATATCCTTGTTTTCCTATTTATATATATATATATATATAACATATATATATATATAATATATATATATTATATATATATATATATATATATATATATATATATATATGCGGAAAATCCACAGAGAAAAATGAAAGGAGGTAACGTTTCGACTTTGTTAAAGCCTTTGTCAAACCAGACTGACAAGAGGAGAAGGGAATTGGGAGGATATATAGGCGACACCTGACCAACCCACCCTAGGGAAAGAACTAACCAGAGACAGGTAAAGCTTAGCTTACAATGGTCAAAGAGGATTAAGCGGTCAGAGAAAAAGGATGAAAGATTAAAGAAAAGCCTCATGAACATGCAATAAATGAATATATAAATATAAAAATATAATGAGACATTGTAAGCCTCTTTAACAATTACAGTTTTTTCTTAAATGTTGTGCAATATTATAACTTATTATATTGCACAACAGTTTAAGAAAAAACTGTAATTGTTAAAGAGGCTTACAATGTCTCATTATTAATTTTTATATTATATATTCATTTATTGCATGTTCATGAGGCTTTTCTTTAATCTTTCATCCTTTTTCTCTGACGCGCTTATCCTCTTTGACCATTCTAAGCTAAGCTTTACCTGTCTCTGGTTAATTCTTTCCCTAGGGTTGGGTTGGTCAGGTGTCGGCCTATATA
>WNGS01001430.1:47708-63674 GCA_020271785.1 Procambarus virginalis | reverse complement strand
ACTGGTGACCTACTCTAGATTACAGCAATTAGTCATGTCCCTAGCTTACTAGTTTCTTGCTGCTGTTCAAGGTCACGAGCCATAACGTACAGTTAGTAAAAGTTTACTGGCTGACATTTTTACCCACCACAGGGTAATTCTAAATGACATCTATTCATTAGAATTGACTCATTATTGCAGCCTTCCGGGCTACTCCTACGACAGCTTCTTGAAAAGCAGCAAAATATCGTTGTAGTTAACTGCAGATGTCGCGTTACACAGTCTCTTGTCACAAAACATACGAGGGGGTTTTACAACCCAGTTAAGAGTTACGTCAGAGCTAACAATCGCTATGTCAACCCATCTTCTAACCCACAGGAGGAATGATCTTCCTTTTACTTTATTTAGATTTCAACTCCCTTTATGAGAGTTGTATGACTAAGAAATTGCCCTATGGGGGCTAAGGAGACTATCGTCTGATGAGATGAACTCCTTTATTAATGAAGGGAAGATAATGAAGGAACAACCTTTCTCGTCTAACAAAGGTTACTGGATCTTAATTGACACCAAACTCATATGACCTGAAATAGCTAGATTAACAGACGATCTGCCCCTATGTTTACACCATAAGGAAATAGATATGGGGGATATCTCACCATTTAGTATAGAACTTCTAAAAAAAATACAAAACTTCCCCAAAAACTATTAAATTGGTTGGTGATCATCTAAAAAAAAAAAACGTTATTTCATATCGCTACACCTTTTACAGCTATTTATTGAGATAAGACTTGAAGTAGAGACTGTACACAGCATTTATGAGTTCCACCAGACAGATTTTATGGCGAATTTCTTAACACCAATGTTAACAACAGAAATGCCTCCACCAGCCAAGATAGAAAAACACTATTTAAACTTTTAACAAATAGTGTTTTTGGTAAAGCACTACTGAAACCAGCCCGTTATGAGATTGACACCAATCTAGTGACTTCTGCTAAGGTCTTTTTAAGGGAGGTGAAGCATCCACACTCTAAAACGTATGATACTTTTAGGTGATCATAAATTATTGCCCGTCAGTTCCGGACCATTCATTAAAATTACACATCCTAATTACATTGGCTTCCAGATTCTTGAGCTAGCAAAATACAGTTTGTACCATTTTTAATAAATGGTATTTAAGAAGCACTATACAGATTGGGTGCAATTAGTATGGATTATGGATTATTTCATATCATTAAGATGTCTCAAAACCAATATATTGTGTACATATCAGGAAGTTCTGACGTGTCATCTTTTATTACATCGTGAATACTTCTGGATCATTAGTCAAGGTCAAAGTCAATGTCATTTGTATCAATGGTCAAGGTCATCTGTATCAATGGTCAACGTCACAGTGAAGGTCATGTGTATCAATGATGAAGGTCACAGTCAAGATCATCTGGACTAAGGATCAAGGTCAGTGATAGATGGGTCACCTGAATTAAGGATGAAAGTTACGGAAGATTTAATGAACCAAGGATCTAGGTCACAGCAAAAGGTCATCTTGAACAGGAATTAGGTCACAGCAAAAGGTCATCTTGAACATGAATTAGGTCACAGTGAAAGGTCATCTTGAACAGGCATTAGGTCACAGTGAAAGGTCATCTTGAACAGGAATTAGGTCACAGTGAAAGGTCATCTTGAACAGGAATTAGGTCACAGTGAAAGGTCATCTTGAACAGGAATTAGGTCACAGTGAAAAGTCATCCTGAATAGGAATTAGGTCACAGTGAAAGGTCATCCTGAATAGGAATTAGGTCACAGTAAAAGGTCATCCTGAATAGGAATTAGGTCACAGTGAAAGGTTTTCATGAATAGGAATTAGGTCACAGTGAAAGGTCATCCTGAATAGGAATTAGGTCACAGTAAAAGGTCATCCTGAATAGGAATTAGGTCACAGTGAAAGGTCATCCTGAATAGGAATTAGGTCACAGTGAAAGGTCATCCTGAATAGGAATTAGGTCACAGTAAAAGGTCATCCTGAATAGGAATTAGGTCACAGTGAAAGGTTTTCATGAATAGGAATTAGGTCACAGTGAAAAGAGATCTGTACCACGAGTCAAAGTCAAAGTGGTAAGTCATCTGAACCAAAAGTTTGGCGTCGCTAAATACTTTCTGAAAATATTTATGTTCAAGAACATATACAGCAGCGGAATGTTTCGAAAATTTATTATTCATAAAGTAGTCGCCCTTAATAAGACTATATTTGTAATCAAAGTTGAAGGTTTGTCACCCTTAAGGTGATTATTTTTGTAAACAATGTAGGGGGTTTGTCACCCTTAAGGTGACTATATTCGTAAACAATGTTGTGGGTTTGTGACTATTAAGGTGACTATTTGCCAACAATCTATGGGGTTTATCGCCGTAATATGACATTATTTATTAACAATGTAGGGGGGTTTGTCGCTCTCAAGATGACTATATTTGCTAACAATGAAGAGGTTTATCGCCCGTTCGGGAACTATATCTGTAAGCAATGTAGAGGGTTTGTCAACGTTAAAGTGTCTATATTTGTAAACAATATAAGGGACTTGTTATCCATAAAGTGACTATATTTGTAAACAATATAAGGGACTTGTTATCCATAAATGACTATATTTGTAAACAACATAAGGTGTTTGTCGTCCATAAGGTGACTACATTTTTGTAAACAATATAAGGTGTTTGTCACCCATAAGGTGACTATATTTGTAAACAATGTAAGTCTGAATTACTACATTAAATTTGATGAACAAAGCCCATTACTTGGTTTTGCTATTAAAAAAGACTCATAAAATTATGGTGGAAAAAATGAATATTTACCAAGATCATACAGGAGAGGAAGACGAGGCAGGTGACGGAAGAGGACGGGCAGTTGGACGGGCAGTTGCTGTAGTGTGAGGCACAGGCGGAGGGTCGTGAGGGTGGGAGGCAGGAGGGGTATGGTTGCCTCAGACAAGCCACCATTAAACCCCTCTAAGGTACACTTACTGCCGGGGGCTGTCAGTCTCTCCAAACATTGTTTTAATTTATCAATATTTCCGTCTTTGCTGTATAAACTATTGCCAAGACCTAAGGATATGGTTACCTCCATTTCTGCCAGCACAGACAGTTTAGACAGGCACTGGTTTGGTGGTGATCTATGGTCTATGTTCAGTGAAATTTTCTCAGGCGTCACCTTCTTAAGAACAAGCGGCAGGACAATACACGAGTCAACACTCCATATTCTCCACTCTTGTTCTGTACGCAGCTTCTCACACACGGCTTGGATGACATGCTCACTCCCGCGGGACTCTGCTACATGCTTCAACAGCTCGTCAGTCTCATGTGTAACCATCTCGCACAGGTCAATTATGTGAGTAATGAACCTGTGCTCTACTCCCCGGGCACACAGCACCCCGGTAGTGCTGAGTAAAATGTTCCCCCATCTGGGGCGCTCCCTAAACTCTTGTTGCACGTCGCTAATATCAAACTTTGACCCTCTCAGGTGATCTCCCAAGGAGCGTTTTCCTCACGTACAACATCCACCAAGCGGTCAATGATTATAGACCTTTCCCCTGACACACGGTGTGATGCTGGATCACCTCGGTCTTGCTCAGCCCTCAACAAGAGAGCGACCAGCCTCCTGCTGGCACAATACTCCTGGTACCTGGCGTGAAAATAGCCAAACACCCACACCACATTGAGGCCCCGACGGTAGCTGGTTCTTGTGAAATAGTTGGACAAGACCTCCTCCTGCGGCAGTCCCAGAGTGTCACACTTCTCCCTAATCTCCGCTTCCGTCTCCGGCCAAAGGTCGTACTCCTGCCTCTGGATCCCTCTTAAACTAATCTCTTCTAAGAACCTCAAAATCTTTTTCACATTTTCGTCAAATTTTCCTTTGGGATCGGTCACGTGTTTGTCTGTGAGTCTGGACACTAATTTGTTGGTTATGAAGTCATGAATCTTCTCGTAGACTTGAGTGTTTGTGGTGAGGTTGTTAAATTCTTCTGGAGCCTCGACACACAGCAGCGCCAACAAGGTCAAGGTGAGTGGAGTGTTGAGGTACTCACCCAGGAACTGACTCATCTGCTCCAGCCGCTGGGTAAACCTCCCTGTGATGACACTCCGTTGGTTCTCTTCCTCCACCAGCACCTTGATGGTTCTCTCGGCGAACTCCACGCGACGTTCTGGAGTAATGCCCAAGACGAGGATGTTGCAGCGAGGTCTGGTGTGTGGGACGAGCTGTGACAGGTGTTGGTCCCACCCCGGCCGTGTGGTTATCACCAACCTCACATCCTTGCCAGGCAGGTGCAACAGCTCCTTCACCAGCCTTCCTGAATGGTCGTTGACCTCGTCGTAGCCGTCAATCAGGACTAATATATTTAAGCTCAAGATTATTTCCTTAAACAGCTGGAAGTCGACACCAGAATCACTAAGTGTTTGAGGCAGTAACTGGCGGAGGAGATCGTCGAAGGTATTAAGATGTGTGTCCCTGCACTGTACATAGAAAACGAGGTCCACAGTGCCCAGGTGACGTATGACAGCAGGGTCCTCTACCCACTTCTCGAGGATGAGCTTGAGTAAAGTTGTCTTGCCCATACCACCTTCCCCCGTCAGGAGGACACACTCAGGGACTCTTCCGTCCTCTCGTCTCATACTCAAGATGTCTTCATAGTTTATATCCTGACCCTTGGCCGCATGGAAGGGTCTTGCCCCTATGACGGGATCTTCAAGGAGTCGCAGTCTTGTAAAAGAAAGACTTGGGTTGTAGTTAATGTTGAGGTGGAGCCAGGGTGCGGGAACAATCTGGTACAGCAGTGTATACCCGTCAGTTAGTTCGTGCCTGCTCATCTGCTTAACCTCTTCTGTGATATGGATTCTGAACATCTTAGTCTCCTGGCGGAGCTGAGGTAAGTACGCCACATCTGAGGGATCCAGCGGCTCTCTGACCTTCGCTAGCAGACCACCAATATACTTGGTGACATCTCTGGTCACGTGGTCCACATCCTGGTTGTTTGTCCCACACCGGACGCCGGCCTCAGCCAGCATCTCGGCCAATAAGTCACTGAGTTCCATCAGAGTTGACATAAGGTCTTGCTCTGACATTCTCACATTATCATGGGCCAACGTGTTTCGGTGTTGCTTCAGCCTGTAAATGAGGTGTTCAAGTGATGGTCCCTGAGGCCCTGGAGTGGTCCACGTGGGGTCTTTCACCTTAGCCAGACCACACACACGTTGCAGGAGTTTATACAACAGGGTGATGTCAAAAGTAGCCGCGTCAGAGGAAGCTTCGAGTTTATCCCTCTGGTGATCATCGAAGACACGCCTGTACTGAGCATTGGTGTACCCCAAGTCCTGAGTGAGGTAAGTCACTACTGGGAAGGTGCCCCGGTACGACCGCATAAACACACTTGCTAGCGCGTCTCGTCCTGCCTTAGTCACAGCCAGTCCATACCGCAGTCTGTTCACATCTTCCGGTTGGATAACGTGACTCGAGGCCGCCATATTGGGCCGTTTGATTCTCACCTCACACAACTGTTGTCAAGTTTCACACAAGCAGTAAAGATCCCACGCTAGTTTTGTTATTATATTATGTTTAAAAACATAACATTGTTTCCCACTGTCGGAGACGGGCAGCTTGTTAGGCTTGTGTAGGCCTTCCTAAGCCAACGACAGACCTTCCTCAGGATGCATCCTTCAATAGTTGACTAATTTCCAGGTTAATGTTTATTGCTAGGTGAACAGAGGTATGAGGAGGCTGAGCATCTCACACTGCCAGGGAATCAAACTCGGTTTTAATCGGTGATGATCCGACTGCATTAACCACAATACAGTCACTTAATTGACCAAAAATATAAATGATTTCCCAACAAAATTCAATTTTATAAAATGTGTTCACATGTTAATGCAATATTCGGTTCCAGCTTTATTTGTCATTTTCAGTTTGTTCTGTAACTAGTTAATTTCTTCTGTCTTTATACTCTTCAGATTTCTGTCATCTGGAAGAGCAATTTAACGTTAATAAAACAAGATGTTAGTGTTAAACATTGGGTCAGAAATACATTTTTGAGATCACTAAAGGAAATAAAATTCCAAAGTCTGCCTCCTGCATTTTATTTTATTTTATAACTTAAAACTTGTCAATATTTTGACATAACTCGTGTGATCATTGTGGTGTTGGCTTCTGGTTTAGGTAGAGTAATGGTGCTCATTTTCTCATACGGTGTAGCATTTAGTAATATTATTCTCTGCCTTTATCTTGCTCTTGTAAGGACCTATTTAGATTATGCAGTTCAGTTTGGTCACCATACAATATACTGGACATAATTTACCTTGAACCCGTAAAGAGAAGAATGACAAAGTTGATCTCAAGAATTAGAAATTTCCCTTATTAAGAGAGATTAAGGAAGATATGTTTAAACATTCTTCAAAAAGTATAGACAACATGATTGATGCATTCATAAGAATGAAAAGTTATATCAAAGTTAATATTGATAAGTTGTTACCTATAACAACACAAAATAGAACAAGAAACGATAAATCTGTATAAATAACAATTAATGCCTGTCTCTCCTGGAGGTGCATTAAGGGCCGCCTTGAGGAACATAAAGGGGACGTATAGAGGTACATAACGGACCGCCAGAGGTACGTAAAGGGGCCGCCTAGAGGTGCATTAAGGGCCGCCTAGAGGAACATAAAGGGCCGCCTAGAGTACATAAAGGGGCCGCTAAGCGGCACATAAAGGGCCGCCTAGAGTACATAAAGGGCCGCCTAGAGGTGAATAAAGGGCCGCCTAGAGGGACATAAAGGGCCGCCTAGAGGTACGAAGGGGCCGCCTAGAGGTACATAAAGGGCCGCCTAGAGGCACATAAAGAGACCGCCTAGAGGTGAATAAAGGGCCGCCTAGAGAGACATAAAGGGCCGCTAGAGTACATAAAGGGGCCGCCTGGAGGTGCATTAAGGGCCGCCTAGAGTACATAAAGGGCCGCCTAGAGGTGAATAAAGGGCGCCTAGAGGGACATAAAGGGCCGCCTAGACGGACATATAGGGCCGCCTAGAAGTACATAAAGGGCCACCTTGAGGTACTTAAACGGGCGCCTAGAGATACATAAAGGGCCTTCTGGAGACACATAAGGGACGAATATAGGTACATAAAGGGCCGCCTAGAGGTACATAAAGGGCCGCCTAGAGGTACATAAAAAGGCCGCCTAGAGGCACATAAAGGGGCCGCGTAGAAGTATATAAAGGGCCGCCTAGAGGTACATAAAGGGCCGCCTAGAGGTACATAAAGGGGCCGCCTAGAGGTACATAAAGGGGCGCCTTGAGGTACATAAAAGAACCGCCTAGAGGTACATAAAGGGCCGCCTAGAGGTACATAAAGGGCCTAGAGGCATAAAAGGGCCGCCTAGCGCCGCCTAGAGGCACATAAAGGGCCGCCTAAAGGCACATAAAATGGCCGCCTAGAGGCACATAAAGAGCCGCCTAGAGGCACTTAATTGGCCGCCTAGAGGCACATAAAGGGGCCGCCTAGAGGCACATACAGAGGCCGCCTAGAGGCACATAAAGTGGTCGCTTAGAGGTCCAAATCGGGATGCTTAGAGGTGCATAAAAGAGCCACCTAGAGGTGCATAAAGGGGCCGACTAGAGGCACATAAAGAGGCCGCCTAGAGGCACATAAAGTGGTCGCTTAGAGGTCCAAATCGGGATGCTTAGAGGTGCATAAAAGAGCCACCTAGAGGTGCATAAGGGGCCGACTAGAGGCACATAAAGAGGCCGCCTAGAGGCACATAAAGTGGTCGCTTAGAGGTCAAAATCGGGATGCTTAGAGGTGCATAAAAGAGCCACCTAGAGGTGCATAAAGGGGCCGACTAGAGGCACATAAAGGGGCCACCTAGAGTTACATAAAGAGGCTGCCAAGAGGCGTGTTACGTACCCCTATTGGATACGTATATAAATATAAAATAAGTACTATTTCCATGCATCATTACTTGTATGTGCATATATATTATATCATTAATTGTTGTATATTATATCATAATTGTTGTATATTATATCATTACTTGTATGCTTATATCAGTACTTGTATGTTCTTGTATGCTAATATCATTACTTGTATGTGCTGATATGTTATATTGTGGAGGTGATCCGTGGGCGGACCGAACCGTGGGAAACCATTATTATAATTTGTTTGTGTGTCAGCTTCCCGTGAGAAAGTTATAGTTTGTGCTGATCACTTATTGGCTAGACTGTGGGAAACCGTTATTATTGTCCACCATGACGGAAATATTTGTGGGATATTATTCTTGTTATTATTGGCAGTTGCCAACACATTCTTTTATTTTATAAATATGTATCTATTATATTAGTAACTACATTATTTCTGCTTATACATGTATATCTAATCATTCATTAATTAGTTAAGTAATTCCCATTATATGGCTCCATGTAAGTAAGATTTATATTAAGTAAAAACTGTCACTTAAAATCATGTGCAGAAGCGACATCGGCTCCTGTCATGAGAACATTATTCAGTAACTGGACACCGGAAGGATCACATCTTGGAGTAAAGTCTGTAACATTATATCTATTCTATTCTGTTGTAATATGTTAGTCTGTGGAGACATAATTTTATTTTGATTTACATGTGATTACCCATTTGTTGCTTAACATATAACACTGATAATTACTTGAAGTATATTTATAATATATATTTATTTTAAATTGAGTGATGTCTTAGTCCTAAGGGGGTGATTAATTTTACATCTTGCCTGTACAAACCATGGGATTATAAAGGGGCCGCCAAGAGGTGCATAAAGAGTCGCCTAGAGGTACATAAAGAGCAGCCTAAAGGAACATAGAGGGGCCACCAAGAGGTACATAAAAGGTCGCCTAGAGGTACATAAAGGGCCGAATGGAGGTACTTAAAGGGCCGTCTAGAGGTACATAAAGGGACCGTCTAGAGGCACATAAAGAGCCGCCTAGAGGTACATAAAGGGCCGCCTAGAGGTACATAAAGGGCCGGCTAGAGGCACATAAAGAGGCCGCCTAGAGGTACATAAAGGGCCGCCTAGAGGTACATAAAGGGCCGCCTAGAGATACATAAAGAGCCGCTTAGAGGTACATAAAGAGCCGCCTAGAGGAACATAAAGGGCCGCTTAGAGGTACATAAAGGACCATCTAGAGGTACATAAAGGGGCGCCTAGAGGTACATAAAGGGCCGCCTAGAGGCACATAAAGGGACTGCCTAGAGGCACATAAAGGGCAGCCTAAAGGGACATAGAGGGGCCACCAAGAGGTACATAAAGGGCCACCAGAGTTATATAAAGGGCCACCTATACGTACATATAGGGCCACCTAGAGGTATATAAGAGTCTGCCTAGAGGCACATAAAGGGCCACCTATAGGTATATATAGGGCCACCTAGAGTTATATAAAGGGCCACCTAGAGGCACATAAAGGGGCCGCCTGGAGGTACATAAAGGGCCGCCTAGAGGCACATAAAGGGGCCGCCTAGAGGCACATAAAGGGGCCGCCTAGAGGCACATAAAGGGGCTGACTAGAGGCACATAAAGGGGCCGCCTAGAGGTACATAAAGGGGCCGTCTACAGGTACATAAAGGGGCCGCCTAGAGGTACATAAAGGGCCGCCTAGAGGTACATAAATGGTGCACACGGTATACCTTTATGTACATCCAGGCGGCCCTTTATGTACCTTTTGGCGGCGTTTTATGCACCTCTAGGCATTTATGAACCAGCAACAGTGTTCCTTGTGAACCATCAACAGTGTTCCTTGTGAACCAGCAACAGTGTTCCTTGTGAACCAGCAACAGTGTTCCTTGTGAACCAGCAACAGTGTACCTTGTGAACCAGCAACAGTGTTCCTTGTGAACCAGCAAGAGTGTTCCTTGTGAACCAGCAACAGTGTTCCTTGTGAACCAGCAACAGTGTTCCGTGTGAACCAGCAACAGTGTTCCTTGTGAACCAGCAACAGTGTTCCTGTGAACCAGCAACAGTGTTCCTTGTGAACCAGCAACAGTGTTCCTTGTGAACCAGCAACAGTGTTCCTTGTGAACCAGCAACAGTGTTCCTTGTGAACCAGCAACAGTGTTCCTTGTGAACCAGCAACAGTGTTCCTTGTGAACCAGCAACACAGTTCAGGAGAGAACAGCCCGCCACAGTCACACAGTCAGCCCCACAACATTAGGGTTCCTTGTGAACCAACAACAGTGTTCCTGTGAACCAGCAACACAGTTCAGGAGAGAACAGCCCGCCACAGTCACACAGTCAGCCCCACAACATTAGGGTTCCTTGTGAACCAGCAACAGTGTTCCTTGTGAACCAGCAACAGTGTTCCTTGTGAACCAGCAACACAGTTCAGGAGAGAACATCCCGCCACAGTCACACAGTCAGCCCCACAACATTAGGGTTCCTTGTGAACCAGCAACAGTGTTCCTTGTGAACCAGCAACAGTGTTCCTGTGAACCAGCAACAGTGTTCCTTGTGAACCAGCAACAGTGTTCCTTGTGAACCAGCAACACAGTTCAGGAGAGAACAGCCCGCCACAGTCACACAGTCAGCCCCACAACATTAGGGTTCCTTGTGAACCATCAACAGTGTTCCTTGTGAACCATCAACAGTGTTCCTGTGAACCATCAACAGTGTTCCTTGTGAACCAGCAACACAGTTCAGGAGAGAACAGACCGCCACAGTCACACAGTCAGCCCCACACCATTAGGGTTCCTTGTGAACCAGCAACAGTGTTCCTTGTGAACCAGCAACACAGTTCAGGAGAGAACAGCCCGCCACAGTCACACAGTCAGCTCCACAACATTAGGGTTCCTTGTGAACCAGCAACAGTGTTCCTTGTGAACCAGCAACAATGTTCCTGTGAACCAGCAACAGTGTTCCTGTGAACCAGCAACAGTGTTCCTGTGAACCAGCAACAGTGTTCCTTGTGAACCATCAACAGTGTTCCTTGTGAACCATCAACAGTGTTCCTGTGAACCAGCAACACAGTTCAGGAGAGAACAGCCCGCCACAGTCACACAGTCAGCCCCACAACATTAGGGTTCCTTGTGAACCATCAACAGTGTTCCTTGTGAACCATCAACAGTGTTCCTGTGACCAGCAACACAGTTCAGGAGAGAACAGCCCGCCACAGTCACACAGTCAGCCCCACAACATTAGGGTTCCTTGTGAACCAGCAACAGTGTTCCTTGTGAACCAGCAACAGTGTCCTTGTGAACCAGCAACAGTGTTCCTTGTGAACCAGCAACACAGTTCAGGAGAGAACAGCCCGCCACAGTCACACAGTCAGCCCCACAACATTAGGGTTCCTTGTGAACCAGCAACAGTGTTCCTTGTGAACCATCAACAGTGTTCCTGTGAACCAGCAACAGTGTTCCCTGTGAACCAGCAACACAGTTCAGGAGAGAACAGCCCGCCACAGTCACACAGTCAGCCCCACAACATTAGGGTTCCTTGTGAACCATCAACAGTGTTCCTGTGAACCAGCAACACAGTTCAGGAGAGAACAGCCCGCCACAGTCACACAGTCAGCCCCACAACATTAGGGTTCCTTGTGAACCATCAACAGTGTTCCTGTGAACCAGCAACAGTGTTCCTGTGAACCAGCAACACAGTTCAGGAGAGAACAGCCCGCCACAGTCACACAGTCAGCCCCACAACATTAGGGTTCCTTGTGAACCAGCAACAGTGTTCCTTGTGAACCAGCAACAGTGTTCCTTGTGAACCAGCAACAGTGTTCCTGTGAACCAGCAACAGTGTTCCTTGTGAACCAGCAACAGTGTTCCTGTGAACCAGCAACAGTGTTCCTTGTGAACCAGCAACAGTGTTCCTGTGAACCAGTAACACAGTTCAGGAGAGAACAGCCCGCCACAGTCACACAGTCAGCCCCACAACATTAGGGTTCCTTGTGAACCATCAACAGTGTTCCTGTGAACCAGCAACAGTGTTCCTGTGAACCAGCAACAGTGTTCCCTGTGAACCAGCAACAGTGTTCCTGTGAACCAGCAACACAGTTCAGGAGAGAACAGCCCGCCACAGTCACACAGTCAGCTCCACAACATTAGGGTTCCTTGTGAACCAGCAACAGTGTTCCTGTGAACCAGTAACACAGTTCAGGAGAGAACAGCCCGCCACAGTCACACAGTCAGCCCCACAACATTAGGGTTCCTTGTGAACCATCAACAGTGTTCCTGTGAACCAGCAACACAGTTCAGGAGAGAACAGCCCGCCACAGTCACACAGTCAGCTCCACAACATTAGGGTTCCTTGTGAACCATCAACAGTGTTCCTGTGAACCAGCAACAGTGTTCCTTGTGAACCAGCAACACAGTTCAGGAGAGAACAGCCCGCCACAGTCACACAGTCAGCCCCACAACATTAGGGTTCCTTGTGAACCAACAACAGTGTTCCTTGTGAACCATCAACAGTGTTCCTGTGAACCAGCAACACAGTTCAGGAGAGAACAGCCCGCCACAGTCACACAGTCAGCTCCACAACATTAGGGTTCCTTGTGAACCAGCAACAGTGTTCCTTGTGAACCAGCAACAGTGTTCCTTGTGAACCAACAACAGTGTTCCTTGTGAACCATCAACAGTGTTCCTGTGAACCAGCAACACAGTTCAGGAGAGAACAGCCCGCCACAGTCACACAGTCAGCCCCACAACATTAGGTTCCTTGTGAACCATCAACAGTGTTCCTGTGAACCAGCAACAGTGTTCCTTGTGAACCATCAACAGTGTTCCTTGTGAACCAGCAACAGTGTTCCTTGTGAACCATCAACAGTGTTCCTTGTGAACCAGCAACAGTGTTCCTTGTGAACCAGCAACAGTGTTCCTTGTGAACCAGCAACAGTGTTCCTTGTGAACCAGCAACACAGTTCAGGAGAGAACAGCCCGCCACAGTCACACAGTCAGCTCCACAACATTAGGGTTCCTTGTGAACCAGCAACAGTGTTCCTTGTGAACCAGCAACAATGTTCCTGTGAACCATCAACAGTGTTCCTGTGAACCAGTAACACAGTTCAGGAGAGAACAGGCCGCCACAGTCACACAGTCAGCCCCACAACATTAGGGTTCCTTGTGAACCAGCAACATGTTCCTGTGAACCATCAACAGTGTTCCTGTGAACCAGCAACACAGTTCAGGAGAGAACAGCCCGCCACAGTCACACAGTCAGCTCCACAACATTAGGGTTCCTTGTGAACCATCAACAGTGTTCCTGTGAACCAGCAACACAGTTCAGGAGAGAACAGCCCGCCACAGTCACACAGTCAGCTCCACAACATTAGGGTTCCTTGTGAACCAGCAACAGTGTTCCTGTGAACCAGTAACACAGTTCAGGAGAGAACAGCCCGCCACAGTCACACAGTCAGCTCCACAACATTAGGGTTGCGGCCTCCGGACAAATACGTGGTAAACAACAATTTGAAAGCAGTTATTACGGACTGATCACAGGAATATTAACATATATTTCTTCCCATCATCCCGAGCCCGCAGCTGCGAGAACATGTGACTTTTACAGTTGTCAAAAGACAGAGGAAGATGGAGACAGAGGCAGGTAGGGAGAAATGTGAAGAGGGAGGGAGAGCCAGGAGACGAGAGAGAGAGAGAGAGAGAGAGAGAGAGAGAGAGAGAGAGAGAGAGAGAGAGAGAGAGAGAGAGAGAGAGAGAGAGAGAGAGAGAGAGAGAGAGAGAGAGAGAGAGAGAGAGAGAGAGAGAGAGAGAGAGAGAGAGAGAGAGAGAGAGAGAGAGAGAGAGAGAGAGAGAGAGAGAGAGACCCGGCTCCACTTGGTGGCTATAGTAGTAAATTATCAACATTTCGACTAAATTGCTGCCAATAACTTAAACAATGACGATAGATATAATTATGAGAGTCACTTAACACTATTTTCCTCCATAACTTCACTACAACACTGGCCCACACCTGCCAGTCCACCATATAGCAGGGAAGTTACACTTAACAATATCTTCACCGATAACTTCACTACAACACTGTCCACACACCTGTCAGTCCACCATATAGCAGGGAAAGTTACACTTAACAATATCTTCACCGATAACTCACTACAACACTGGCCACACACCTGTCAGTCCACTATATAGCAGGGAAAGTTACACTTAGCACTATCTTCACTACAACACTGGCCACACACCTGCCAGGGAAAGGTTAATAAACTCAGGCACTAGTTAATTCACAACACAGACGAAAGCTTCAGGTGCCTCAACACACTGAGGAGTCTTAATAACAACTAAGAGGATTGGAAGCTGAACCACACACAGATATAAACACATCCGCCAGAGACTGATAACAGTGTTAACGCCGCACCTCCAGTATCACTCTCATCCCAGCTAACACCACCTCCAGTACCACTCTCATCCAGCTAACACCACCTCCAGTACCACTCTCATCCCAACCATCACCACCTCCAGTACCACTCTCATCCCAGCTAACACCACCTCCAGTACCACTCTCACCCCAGCTAACACCACCTCCAGTACCACTCTCATCCCAACCATCACCACCTCCAGTACCACTCTCATCCCAGCAAACAACACCTCCAGTACCACTCTCATCCCAACCATCACCCACTCCAGTACCACTCTCATCCCAACCATCACCACCTCCAGTACCACTCTCACCCAGCTAACAACACCTCCAGTACCACTCTCATCCCAACCATCACCACTCCAGTACCACTCTCATCCCAACCATCACCAACTCAAGTACCACTCTCATCCCAAGCTGACTGTGTGACTGTGGCGAGCTGTTCTCTCCTGAACTGTGTTGCTGGTTCACGGAACCTGGGGACAGGGACACTGTGCGTTCCGGACTGTTGCTTCACAGGAACACTGTTTGATGGTTCACAAGGAACCCTAATGTTGTGGGGCTGACTGTGTGACTGTGGCGGCTGTTCTCTCCTGAACTAGTGTTGCTGGTTCACAGGAACACTGTTGCTGGTTCACAAGGAACACTTTCGTAGGAAACTTGTGGTTCACAAGGAACACTGTTGCTGGTTCACAAAGGCGGTTCAAAGGACACGCTGGACAGAACTGTGCTGTCAAAGGACCTTGTGGCTGATGTATGACTGTTGCGGGCTGTTCTCTCCTGAACTGTGTTGCTGGTTCACAGGAACCACTGTTGCTGGTTCACAGGATACACTGTTGATGGTTCACAGGAACCCAGTTTGGCATGTGTGACTGTGGTTTCTCCTACTTTTGTGGAAAGGAACACTGTTGATGGTTCACAAGGAACGCTAATGTTGTGGGGCGACTGTGTGACTGTGGCGGGCTGTTCTCTCCGGAACTGTGGTTGCTGGTTCACAGGAAACACTGTGCGTTCACGGAACTGTTGATGTCACAAGGAACACTGTTAGCTGGTTCACAAGGAACCCTAATGTTGTGGGGCTCGACTGTGTGACTGTGGCGGGCTGTTCTCTCCTGAACTGTGTTGCTGGTTGACAAGGAACAACGTTGCTTGGTTCACAAGGACAACTGTTGCTTGGTTCACAAGGAAACTGTGCTTGGTTCACAAGGGACCCTAATGTTGTGGGGCTGAATGTGTGACTGTGGCGGGCTGTTCTCTCCTGAACTGTGTTGGCAGGAACGTGTGATGGTCACAAGGAACAACTGTTACTGGTTCACAAGGAACCCTAATGTTGTGGGGCCGACTGTGTGACTGTGGCGGGCTGTCTCTCTACGCTGGTAAAGACATGTGTTAGGACAATGTTGATTCACAGGAACACTGTTGCTGGTTCACAGGAAAGTGCTGTTCACAGGCCTGTGTTACAGGAACATTGTTGCTGGTCACAAGGAACACTGTAGCTGGTTCACAAGGAACCCTAATGTTGTGGGCTGAAGGGACTGTGGGGTTCTCAACTGTGTGGTAAAGACCTGAGCTGGTTAAGGCCTAGGTGTGGCTGTTGTGACTTGGTTGTTCACTCCTGAACTGTGTTGCTGGATCACAG
>WNGS01001429.1:7684-21378 GCA_020271785.1 Procambarus virginalis | reverse complement strand
CACTGTCTGGGGGCCCACCACACCACAACACTGTCTGGGGCCCACCACACCACAACACTGTCTGGGGCCCACCACACCACAACACTGTCTGGGGGCCCACCACACCACTGTCTGGGGCCCACCACAACACTGTCTGGGGGCCCACCACAACACTGTCTGGGGGCCCACCACAACACTGTCTGAGGGCCCACAACACCACAACTCTGTCTGGGGGCCCACCACACCACAACACTGAGGGTCCACCACACCACAACACTGTCTGGGGGCCCACCACAACACTGTCTGAGGGCCCACAACACCACAACTCTGTCTGGGGGCCCACCACACCACAACACTGAGGGCCCACCACACCACAACACTGTCTGGGGGCCCACCACACCACAACACTGAGGGCCCACCACACCACAACACTGAGGCCCCACCACCAGGGAGTGGTGGGGCCTGGACACTAACACATAACGCTGGAGACGATCGTTGCACTATGGTTCTAATATTATGTTTCCTGGAAGTGATGTGAGGTGGTGGGTGGCGACCCAAGGTGTGGTGAAGGCTGCCACAGCCTGGCCACCACCACAGTAACACACTTCACCACAGGGAGGCTCAGGGCCGCCCTGTGGTGAAGGCTGCCACAGCCTGGCCATCACCACAGTAACACACTTCACCACAGGGAGGAGGGAGGCTCACCACAGTAGGGAGGCTCAGGGCCGCCCTACACAGCCAGAGAGCACTGCTCAACACCCTCCCCACACACACTACACTCTCACCAGTGCCCAGGCCCGTCGTCCACTCCCCCAGGAAGAGAGCAGACGGTGGGAGGCAGGCTGGAAGGCAGGCAAGGCTGGAAGGCAGGCAGGGCAGGGCAGGGGGTGGTGTAGGAAACTGCGCGCGGGGCGGCTGATGGCTGCGCTGCTGCTCCTCCTCCTCCTCCTCCCCTCCCACCACTCTCCTCACATGGATCAATACCCACCACTACCACCACTACTACCACTATCACCACTACTACTACTATCACCATTATTACTACCACTACCATCACTGTCCCGAGACAGATCAATACCCACTACCATCACCACCACTATTACCACGACTACCACTATCACCACCACTACTACCACCTCTACTACCACTACCACCACTAACACCACCACCACTATCACCACCATTATCACTACTACTATCACCACTACTACTACTACCACCATCACCACCACTACTACTATCACCACCAGCACCAAAAATATTGCGTCAGCCAGAAAANCCACCAACATGAGGGACACAACACCCACCACCATGAGGACACAACACAACACCCACCACCATGAGGGACACAACACCCACCAACATGAGGGACACAACACAACACCCACCACCATGAGGGACACAACACCCACCACCATGAGGGACACAACACCCACTGTAACACCATAAGGTGTTTTGGTTTAGTTTTATTTAATACATACAGAGATATACATGAGTCCGAGACAAGGATTTGAGAGGCGCCAGCTTGTCGGCCTGATTCTCACACCTCTAAGCGTTAATGACCTCAAGTTGACCTGAGGTCAGCCATGAGAATTTCACCTTGCATCCGCTAATCTTATAATCCTTCAAACACGCCCGACGTTTAAGGAGTGGCTTGGTAGAGTGCCTGAGGATATCTACTTGTGGGCGGAGTTAGCTACTAGGTTTCCCAATATATAATCGGAGAGCTATCGATTCGGGAGGACAAGACAGAAGAACAGCCAGCGGAGCAGAACAGAAGACAGCCTAGCCACGGAGGCTGTCAGCCGGCGGGGCGGGACCGTCTCTGTCAACTACCCCCCCCCCCCCTCTATCCAGCTATAGGCCGACACTTGGTGAGTTGAGCATTTAGGTGACTTGGTTGTGTTTACAAGTGTTGTGTGATGATCAGAGGCAGACAGTTGTAGGGTTCTCAAATTCTTGGATGATGACTCACTTTGATATTAATCTTTAACATTTTAGCTGAATTGCTTAAATTATGACACTTATCATGTGAAATATAATTGAATTTATTATTTAAATTGTCTTTAACTTTGTTCCCTAGAGTTTTTAAGTTGAGGTGAGAAAGCCTCTGCGGTTACTGGTTTCATGATTTTTATGGGTACATGAGACAGATGGTACAGACTAATAATGACAACATCTTTGAGAATATTGTGATACAGACAAGTTCCATTCCTTGTCTTGTATGTAATGGTCTTGAATGGATGGTGGCAGCAATTTCTACTTCTACTATCTACTTTTCTACTTCTACCTATCTACCCTTCTACCTCTTCCACTTCTCCTACTCACTACATGAGTGTTATTCCATTTCCCTCCCCCCCCCCGTTACACCACCATGAGGGACACAACACGCCAGCTTACCATGTAGGGCGGCGTTCTTCTCCTCACTTACCTGTAACGGAAAAAATAATGAGTTAGTTAACAAACTCGTCATTATATATAAAATTCTTTACTACTATATACAATGATCTACTCGCATATACTATTATCGACTAGTATATACACCGCTCTACTTGTGTATACACTGATCTACTAGTATATACAATGATCTTTTCAACAGAATACTCTACTACACAATTGCTCTTCTTCAAGGAGTGCCGGACCAACCGGGCTGTGGTGGGTATGTGGGCCTGCGGGCCGCTCCAAGCAACAGCCTGGTGGACCAAGCTCTCACAAGTCAAGCCTGGCCTCGGGCCGGGCTTGGGGAGTAGAACAACTCCAGAACCCCATCAACCAGGTATCAACCAGGTCCAAAATGGCCAGTAACCGATGTCCACCAGTCACAGTGTCACAGTGTGAACCACACTCTGGCCCAACATGGCCAGTAACACTGTGTTACAATACGTCCCAGTATGTAAGATCTCTGCTCTGTGTTACCTAGAATATTGTGTTTCTTGGCCACACAAATGGAAGGCAGAAACGCTCGAGTTTATGCACAAAATTAAATACATTCTGTTTTCTGCGGAGTGTCCACTCTCCCGCCTCTCCTTCTTAGGGATAACTTGGATAATCTTTTTCTTTATTCAATAATGTCACTCGAGGCATTTTTTTACCTTTTTTTTTACATTATTTATACCCCTGGTGTTTGACGATAGTTCTTTATTGTTCTCCCGGTATTCTCCCTGGCCTTCCTTTGTTCTATTCATCCATCTCAAGTTCTTCCCGATTGCTTTTCTTGACATATTTTATGATTATCTTGATCAACCAGGCCGCGTCCAACAGCCTGGTTGATTAGTCTAGCAACGAGGAGGCCTGGTCGACGACCGGGCCGCGGGGTCGCTAAGCCCCGATATCATCTCAAGGTAACACCTCTGCGCCCTACTCCCGCTTCCCTGGGGGCCAGATTCACGAAGCAGTTACGCACTGGGGGCCAGATTCACGAAGCATTCACGCACCTGGGGGCCAGATTCACGAAGCACTTACGCACCTGGGGCCAGATTCACGAAGCACTTACGCACCTGGGGCCAGATTCACGAAGCACTTAGGCACCAGGGGCCAGATTCACGAAACAGTTACGCAAGTACTTACGAACGTGTACATCTTTCCTCAATCTTCGACGGCTTTGGTTACATTTATTAAACAGTTTACAAGCATGAAAACTTGCCCATCAACTGTTGTTATAAACAGCCTCCTGGTGCTTCGGAACTCATTAACTGTTTAATAATTGTAAACAAAGCCTCCAGAGATTGAGAAAAGATGTACAGGTTCGTAAGTGCTTGCGTAAGTGCTTCGTGAAACTGGCCCCAGTTGCGTAAGTGCTTCGTGAAACTGGCCCCAGTTGCGTAAGTGCTTCGTGAATCTGGCCCCCTGGTGCGTAGTGTATATATATATATATATATATGCTTGCTCTTCATATTATCATTTTCCTATAAGAGGAGGACAGGGGCTCAACCAACAGGGGCTCAACCAACAGGGGCTCAACCAACAGGGGCTCAACCACAGGGGCTCAACCAACAGGAGCTCAACCAACAGGGGCTCAACCAACAGGGGCTCAACCAACAGGGGCTCAACCAACAGGAGCTCAACCAACAGGGGCTCAACCAACAGGGCTCAACCAACAGGGGCTCAACCAACAGGAGCTCAACCAACAGGGGCTCAACCAACAGGGGCTCAACCAACAGGAGCTCAACCAACAGGGGCTCAACCAACAGGGGCTCAACCAACAGGGGCTCAACCAACAGGGGCTCAACCAACAGGGGCTCAACCAACAGGGGCTCAACCAACAGGGGCTCAACCAACAGGGGCTCAACCAACAGGGGCTCAACCAACAGGGGCTCAACCAACAGGGGCTCAACCAACAGGGGCTCAACCAACAGGGCTCAACCAACAGGAGCTCAACCAACAGGGGCTCAACCACAGGGGCTCAACCAACAGGGGCTCAACCAACAGGGGCTCAACCAACAGGGGCTCAACCAACAGGGGCTCAACCAACAGGAGCTCAACCAACAGGGGCTCAACCAACAGGAGCTCAACCAACAGGGGCTCAACCAACAGGGGCTCAACCAACAGGGGCTCAACCAACAGGGGCTCAACCAACAGGGGCTCAACCAACAGGGGCTGAAAGCGCTAAGACATAACTTCATACATTTACATGTGGTATTTTTGTTATAATAATTAATTCATTGTGTCGGGGGACAGGCAGCCAGTTTACATATTAGGTTTTTATCGAGTCGTCCCCCCCCCCCGCACCCTTCCCTGGGGTTGAACTACTGACCCTGGCCAGGATGTAACCCCACAATAAGCTAAGTCCTACGTACCTATTTACTGCTAGGGTGAACAGCTGCATTAGGGAGATAGGAAACACGTCCAACCATTTTTGTCCCATCCGGACTTCGAACCCGGAAATCTCGACTGTGAGTCGAGAATGAACCCGACTGCACTACCTATAAACTCTATATCAGTTTTTCTTTAGTTTTCTTTTGATATATGCCTATGCTTCGGGTATGCTCCAGGTATGCTGCAGGCATGCTCAAGGTGTGCTCCAAGTATGCTGCAGGCATGCTCAAGGTGTGCTCCAAGTATGCTGCAGGCATGCTCAAGGTGTGCTCCAAGTATGCTGCAGGCATGCTCAAGGTGTGCTCCAAGTATGCTGCAGGCATGCTCAAGGTGTGCTCCAAGTATGCTGCAGGCATGCTCAAGGTGTGCTCCAAGTATGCTGCAGGCATGCTCAAGGTGTGCTCCAAGTATGCTGCAGGCATGCTCAAGGTATGCTCCAAGTATGCTGCAGGCATGCTCAAGGTATGCTCCAAGTATGCTGCAGGCATGCTCAAGGTATGCTCCAAGTATGCTGCAGGCATGCTCAAGGTATGCTCCAAGTATGCTGCAGGCATGCTCAAGGTATGCTGCAGGCATGCTCAAGGTGTGCTCCAAGTATGCTGCAGGCATGCTCAAGGTATGCTCCAAGTATGCTACAGGCATGCTCAAGGTATGCTGCAGGCATGCTCCAGGTATGTTGCAGGTATGCTCCAGGTATGTTGCAGGTATGCTCCAGGTATGCTAAAAGTATACTCCAGGTACGCTCCAAGTATGCTCCGGGTATGCTCCAGGTATGCTCCGAATATGCTGCAGGTATGCTCCAGGTGTGCTCCAAGTATGCTCCGGGTATGCTCCGAATATGCTGCAGGTATGCTCCAGGTGTGCTCCAAGTATGCTCCAGGTATGCTCCAAACATAGTCCAGGTATGCTGCAGGTATGCTCCAGGTGTGCTCCAAGTATGCTCCAGGTATGCTGTAGGTATGAACCACGTATGCTCTGGGTATGCTCTGGGTATGCTCCGGGTATGCTCCAGGTATGCTCCAAGTATGTTCCAAGCATGCTCCAGGTATGCTCCAAGTATGCTCCAGGTATGCTCCAGGTATGCTCCAGGCATAGTCCAGGTATGCTCCAAGTACGCTCCAGGTATGCTCTGGGTATGCTACAGGTATGTTCCGGGTATGCTCCAGCTATGCTCCAAGTATGCTCCGGGTATGCTGCGGGTATGCAACTATGCTCCAAGTATGCTCCAGGTATGCTCCAAGTATGTTGCAAGTATGCTCCAGTTATGCTCCGAGTATGTTCCAAGTATGCTCCAGGTATGCTCCATGTAGGCTCCAGGTATGCTCCAAGTATGCTCCAAGTATACTCAAGGCAGGTCTAAACAAATTATCAAGCGCGAAGGGTTATTCAATCAATTTAATTGTATTAATAAAACGATAGATTGTGAAGAAATAAACAGGAATCTTACCAACATTCACTGGGAACCTGTTGTAAGTAATAGAAATCCCAGTGAATGAATAGAACTACTGACTTTATGTGCTGAAGTACAAATTCGGTCTCATATACGTTTTAATATTTTTAAAGAAATGCAAAGTGTCAGTAGCACAGGCACTCAGTATAGTGTGGAGGAAGAGCTTGGACACAGGGGTGATACCAGATGCGCTTAAAGCAGCAGACATTGACCCTCTACACAAGGGAGGGAGCAAAGCATTGGCAAAGAATTATAGACCAGTTGAACTAACGTCCCACACAATAAAAGTATTTGAGAGAGTGATCAGGAGTCAGGTCACCAGATTCATGGAGACTAATGACCTTCACTACCCAGGCCAACATGGATTTAGAGCGAGAATTTGGCATGTATTTAGAGCGAGAGCGATTTCTGGCTGCCGTAATATTTGCTTGGTTATGCTCCCTAAATTTTAGGTCGTCGGACATCATTATTCCCAAATCCTTGACATGCTGCTTTCCTACTATGGGCAGATTTGATTGCGTTTTGCACCCTGTATTATGTTCAAGGTTCTCATTTTTACCGTACCCGAGTACTTGGAATGTATCACTGTTAAACATCATGTTATTTTCTGCTGCCCAATCGAAAACTTTGTTCCTTTGTTACATAGACGCAATAAAGCACCTAAATTATTGGGATCGTCTCAAAGCTCTCCAAATGTACTCACTAGAAAGGAGACGAGAGAGATACCAAATAATATACACATGGAAAATACTGGAGGGCCAGGTCCCAAATCTGCACAGTAAAATAACAACGTACTGGAGTGAACGATATGGAAGGAAATGTAGAACAGAACCAGTGAAGGGCAGAGGTGCCATAGGCACAATCAGAGAACACTGTATAAACATCAGAGGTCCACGGTTGTTCAACGTCCTCCCAGCGACTATAAGATAATTGCCGGAACAACCGTGGACATCTTCAAGAGGAAACTAGACTGATTCCTCCAAGGAGTGCCGGACCAACCGGGCTGTGGTGGGTATGTGGGCCTGCGGGCCGCTCCAAGCAACAGCCTGGTGGACCAAACTCTCACAAAAACTCCCAGAACCCCATCAAGCAGGTATCAAGCAGTTATAACAAACAACTAAGAACACCCTCTAAGGTATGTATGATCCCATGTTGTGAAGGTTTCATTAAACAAAGACTTACATGATACAGGTTGTTACTGTAGGTGTTGTAGGGGTGTAGGTGGCGTGGCAGGTGAGGGCGGCAAGAGCGGGTGTCAACATCCTCACCTCAGCAGTCACCCCTCAAGTGCCCTCGTGCCGCCAGGGAGGTCTCCACACCACTACCGACCAGGTGGTGGCTGGAGGAGCTGGGGCGTGTCACAACACTGTGTCCTGGAGCCTCTCGTCGTCCACCATCAACATATTTCACTGCACAATTTGTACCACTCAAATGTCGTTCCTTGTACATAAATAAAGGCGTTCGCAGCTTCACTGATATTAAAAAATCTTTAAAAAGACACAAATATATTTATTAATTGCGAAGATAAATCAGTGTTCTTCGAAAGCTGTACACTAAGTCCAGGCACAATGATGATCAACAGTTAGTGTTCAGTAAAGGCTTTACGGCACCACGTCCCAGGATGTGGCTGGCCACTATAGTGCCCCCCAGGGTGTGGCTGGCACACTAGTGTCCCCCAGGGTGTGGCTGGCCCATTATAGTGCCCCCCAGGGTGTGGCTGGCACACTAGTGTCCCCCAGGGTGTGGCTGGCCCACTATAGTGTCCCCCCAGGGTGTGGCTGGCCCACTATAGTGCCCTCAGGGTGTGGCTGGCCCACTATAGTGTCCCCAGGGTGTGGCTGGCACACTATAGTGTCCCCCAGGGTGTGGCTGGCCCACTAGTGTCCCCCCAGGGTGTGGCTGGCCCACTATAGTGTCCCCCAGGGTGTGGCTGGCCCACTATAGTGTCCCCCCAGGGTGTGGCTGGCACACTATAGTGCCCCCAGGGTGTGGCTGGCACACTAGTGTCCCCCAGGGTGTGGCTGGCCCACTATAGTGTCCCCCAGGGTGTGGCTGGCCCACTATAGTGTCCCTCAGGGTGTGGCTGGCCCACTGGCACACTATAGTGTCCCCCAGGGTGTGGCTGGCCCACTATAGTACCCTCAGGGTGTGGCTGGCCCACTATAGTACCCTCAGGGTGTGGCTGGCCCACTATAGTGCCCCCCAGGGTGTGGCTGGGCCACTATAGTGCACCCCAGGGTGTGGCTGGGCACTATAGTGCCCCCCAGGGTGTGGCTGGGCCACTATAGTGCCCCCCAGGGTGTGGCTGGCCCACTATAGTGCCCCCCAGGGTGTGGCTGGCCCACTATAGTGCCCCCCAGGGTGTGGCTGGGCACTATAGTGCCCCCCAAGGTGTGGCTGGGCCACTATAGTGCCCCCCCAGGGTGTGGCTGGGCCACTATAGTGCCCCCCCAGGGTGTGGCTGGGCACTATAGTGCCCCCCAGGGTGTGGCTGGCCCACTATAGTGCCCCCCAGGGTGTGGCTGGCCCACTATAGTGCCCCCCAGGGTGTGGCTGGCCCACTATAGTGCCCCCCAGGGTGTGGCTGGCCCACTATAGCGCCCCCAGGGTGTGGCTGGCCCACTATAGTGCCCCCCAGGGTGTGGCTGGCCCACTATAGTGCCCCCCAGGGTGTGGCTGGCCCACTATAGTGCCCCCCAGGGTGTGGCTGGCCCACTATAGTGCCCCCCAGGGTGTGGCTGGCCCACTATAGTGCCCCCAGGGGTGTGGCTGGCCCACTATAGTGTCCCCCAGGGTGTGGCTGGCCCACTATAGTGTCCCCCAGGGTGTGGCTGGCCCACTATAGTGTCCCCCAGGGTGTGGCTGGCCCACTATAGTGTCCCCCAGGGTGTGGCTGGCCCACTATAGTGTCCCCCAGGGTGTGGCTGGCCCACTATAGTGTCCCCCAGGGTGTGGCTGGCCACTATAGTGTCCCCCAGGGTGTGGCTGGCCCACTATAGTGTCCCCCAGGGTGTGGCTGGCACACTATAGTGCCCTCAGGGTGTGGCTGGCCCACTATAGTGTCCCCCAGGGTGTGGCTGGCCCACTATAGTGCCCTCAGGGTGTGGCTGGCCCACTATAGTGCCCTCGGGGTGTGGCTTGCACACTATATTGCCCTCTGGGTGTGGCTGGCCCACTATAGTGCCCTCGGGGTGTGGCTTGCACACTATATTGCCCTCGGGGTATGGCTTGCACACTATATTGCCCTCAGGGTGTGGCTGGCCCACTATATTGCCCTCGGGGTGTGGCTGGCCCACTATAGTGCCCTTAGGGTGTGGCTGGCCCACTATAGTGCCCCCAGGTTGTGGCTGGCCCACTATAGTGCCCCCAGGGTGTGGCTGGCCCACTATAGTGCCCCCAGGTTGTGGCTGGCCCACTATAGTGCCTTCAGGGTGTGGCTGGCCCACTATAATGCCCTCAGGGTGTGGCTGGCCCACTATAGTGCCTTCAGGGTGTGGCTGGCCCACTATAGTGCCCTCAGGGTGTGGCTGGCCCACTATAGTGCCCCCAGGTTGTGGCTGGCCCACTATAGTGCCTTCAGGGTGTGGCTGGCCCACTATAATGCCCTCAGGGTGTGGCTGGCCCACTATAGTGCCCTCAGGGTGTGGCTGGCCCACTATAATGCCCTCAGGGTGTGGCTGGCCCACTATAGTGCCCTCAGGGTGTGGCTGGCCCACTATAGTGCCCTCAGGGTGTGGCTGGCCCACTATAGTGCCCTCAGGTTGTGGCTGGCCCACTATAGTGCCCCCAGGGTGTGGCTGGCCCACTATAGTGCCCTCAGGGTGTGGCTGGCCCACTATAGTGCCCCCAGGGTGTGGCTGGCCCACTATAGTGCCCTCAGGTTGTGGCTGGCCCACTATAGTGCCCTCAGGGTGTGGCTG
Source organism: Procambarus virginalis (assembly GCA_020271785.1). NCBI lineage: Eukaryota > Metazoa > Arthropoda > Malacostraca > Decapoda > Cambaridae > Procambarus > Procambarus virginalis. Next base: position 11,214 of record WNGS01001429.1, on the reverse strand, counting down.
GCCCACTATAGTGCCCCCAGGGTGTGGCTGGCCCACTATAGTGCCCTCAGGTTGTGGCTGGCCCACTATAGTGCCCTCAGGGTGTGGCTGGCCCACTATAGTGCCCCCAGGGTGTGGCTGGCCCACTATAGTGCCCTCAGGTTGTGGCTGGCCCACTATAGTGCCCCCAGGGTGTGGCTGGCCCACTATAGTGCCCTCAGGGTGTGGCTGGCCCACTATAGTGCCCTCAGGGTGTGGCTGGCCCACTATAGTGCCCTCAGGGTGTGGCTGGCCCACTATAGTGCCCTCAGGGTGTGGCTGGCCCACTATAGTGCCCTCAGGGTGTGGCTGGCCCACTATAGTGCCCTCAGGGTGTGGCTAAGGGATATTTTGATTCTTGTCAAGTGCACGGCCGCAACCAAAATATACATCATTAATATTTACATTATAACGGTGGTGGAGGTTTGTTCACGAACCACAGAAAATATACTGAGTTGAACACTACGCCCCCCCTCCCACCTCACCCCAACACTGTCTGGGGGCCCACCACACCACAACACTGTCTGGTAGCCCACCACAACACTGTCTGGGGGCCCACCACAACACTGTCTGGTAGCCCACCACAACACTGTCTGGGGGCCCACCCCAACACTGTCTGGGGGCCCACCACACCACAACACTGTCTGGTAGCCCACCACAACACTGTCTGGGGGCCCAAACCAACACTGTCTGGGGCCCACCCCACCACAACACTGTCTGGGGGCCCACCACACCACAACACTATCTGGGGGCCAACCCCACCACAACACTGTCTGGGGGCCCACCACATACCTGGTTGATACCTGGTTGATGGGGTTCTGGGTGTTCTTCTACTCCCCAAGCCCGGCCCGAGGCCAGGCTCGACTTGTGAGAGCTTAGTCCACCAGGCTGTTGCTTGCAGCGGCCCGCAGGGCCACATACCCACCACAGCCCGGTTGGTCCGGAACTTCTCTTAGAAACAGTCCAGTTTTCTCTTGATGATGTCCACGGTTGTTCCGGCAATATTTTTTATAGTCGCTGGGAGGACGTTGAACAACCGCGGACCTCTGATGTTTATACAGTGTTCTCTGATTGTGCCTATGGCACCTCTGCTCTTCACTGGTTCTTTCTTGCATTTTCTTCCATATCGTTCACTCCAGTACGTTGTTATTTTACTGTGCAGATTTGGGACTTGGCCCTCCAGTATCTTCCATGTGTATATTATTTGGTATCTCTCTCTCGTCTCCTTTCTAGAGAGTACATTTGGAGAGCTTCGAGACGATCCCAATAATTTAGGCGCTTTATCTCGTCTATGCGTGCCGTATATGTTCTCTGTATTCCCTCTATTTCAGCAATCTCTCCTGCTCTGAAGGGGGAAGTGAGCAGTACTCGAGACGGAACAACACAAGTGACTTGAAGAGTACAACCATTGTGATGGGATCCCTGGATTTGAAAGTTCTCGTAATCCATCCGATCATTTTTCTGGCTGACGCAATATTTGCTTGGTTATGCTCCCTAAACGTTAGGTCGTCGGACATCATTATTCCCAAGCCCACCACAACACTGTCTGGGGGCCCACCACACCACTGTCTGGGGGCCCACCACACCACTGTCTGGGGGCCCACCACAACACTGTCTGGGGGCCCACCACACCACAACACTGTCTGAGGGCCCACCACACCACAACACTGTCTGGGGGCCCACCACACCACAACACTGTCTGGGGGCCCACCACAACACTGTCTGGGGGCCCACCACAACACTGTCTGGGGGCCCACCACAACACTGTCTGGGGCCCACCACAACACTGTCTGGGGGCCCACCCCACCATAACACTGTCTGGGGGCCCCCACACCACAACACTGTCTGTGGGCCACCACAGCACTGTCTGGGGGCCCAACACAACACTGTCTGGGGGCCCACCACACCACAACACTGTCTGGGGGCCCACCACAACACTGTCTGGGGGCCCACCACAGCACTGTCTGGGGGCCCACCACAACACTGTCTGGGGCCCACCACAACACTGTCTCGGGGCCCACCACAACACTGTCTCGGGGCCCACCACAACACTGTCTCAGGGCCCACCACACCACAACACTGTCTGGGGGCCTACCACACCACAACACTGTCTGGGGGCCCACCAAACTACAACACTGTCTGGGGGCTCACCACAACACTGTCTGGGGTCCCACCACAACACTGTCTGGGGGTCTACCACACCACAACACTGTCTGGGGGCCCACCACAACACTGTCTGGGGGCCCACCACAACACTGTCTGGGGGCCCACCCCACCATAACACTGTCTGGGGGCCCACCACAACACTGTCTGGGGGCCCACCACAACACTGTCTGGATGGCCCACCATAACACTGTCTGGGGGCCCACCCCACCATAACACTGTCTGGGGGCCCACCCCACCATAACACTGTCTGGGGGCCACCCACCATAACACTGTCTGGGGCCCACTCCACCATAAAACTGTCTGGGGGCCCACCACAACACTGTCTGGGGCCCACTCCACCACAACACTGCCTGGGGGCCCACCCCACCACAACACTGCCTGGGGCCCACCACAACACTGTCTGGGGGCCCACCACAACACTGTCTGGGGCCCACGACAACACTGTCTGGGGGCCCACCACACCACAACACTGTCTGGGGGCCCACCACACCACAACACTGTCTGGGGGCCCACCACACCACAACACTGTCTGGGGGCTACCACACCACAACACTGTCTGGGGGCCCACCACACACAACACTGTCTGTGGGCCCACCACAACACTGTCTGGGGGCCAACACAACACTGTCTGGGGGCCCACCACACCACAACACTGTCTGGGGGCCCACCACAACACTGTCTGGGGCCCACCACAACACTGTCTGGGGGCCCACCACAACACTGTCTGGGGGCCCACCACAACACTGTCTCGGGCCCACCACAACACTGTCTCGGGGCCCACCACACCACAACACTGTCTGGGGGCCCACCACACCACAACACTGTCTGGGGGGCCCACCACACCACAACACTGTCTGGGGGCCTACCACACCACAACACTGTCTTTGGGCTACCACACCACAACACTGTCTGGGGGCTACCACACCACAACACTGTCTGTGGGCCCACCACAACACTGTCTGGGGGCCCAACACAAACACTGTCTGGGGGCCCACCCCACCACAACACTGTCTGGGGGCCCACCACACCACAACACTGTCTGGGGGCTCACCACAACACTGTCTGGGGGCCCACCACAACACTGTCTGGGGGCCCACCACACCACAACACTGTCTGGGGGCCCACCACACCACAACACTGTCTGGGGGCCCACGACACCACTGTCTGGGGGCTCACCACACCACAACACTGTCTGGGGGCCCACCACACCACAACACTGTCTGAGGGCCCACCACACCACAACACTGTCTGGGCCCACCACAACACTGTCTGAGGGCCCACCACCACCACTGTCTGGGGGTTCACCACACCACAACACTGTCTGGGGGCCCACCACAACACTGTCT
>WNGS01001428.1:19812-35031 GCA_020271785.1 Procambarus virginalis | reverse complement strand
CAAGAGCATGGAGCATGAGGACCAAGAGCATGGGGTTATCGGGACCAAGAGCATGGAGATGAGGAAAACGAGCATGCTGCATTGGGTCCAAGAGCATGGGGCATGGGGACCAAAAGCATGGGGCATGGGGACCAAGAGCATGGGGTATGGGGACCAAGAGCATGGGTCATGGGGACGAAGAGCATTGGTCATGAGGACCAACAGCATGGGTCATGGGGACCAACAGCATGGGGCATGGGGACCAACAGCGTGGGGCATGGGGACCAACAGCATGGGTCATGGGGACCAACAGCATGGGTCATGGGGACCAAGAGCATGGGGCATGGGGACCAAGAGCATGGGGCATGGGGACGAAGAGCATTAGACCTAGGGACCAAGAGCATGGGGACCAAGAGCATGGGGACCAAGAGCATGGGGCATAGGGACCAAGAGCTTGGCGCAGGAGGACCAAGAGCATGGGGCATTAGGACCAAGAGCATTGGGACCAAGAGCATGGGGACCAAGAGCTTGGCGCAGGAGGACCAAGAGCATTGGGACCAAGAGCATGGGGACCAAGAGCTTGGCGCAGGAGGACCAAGAGCATGGGGCATGGGGACCAAGAGCTTGGCGCAGGAGGACCAAGAGCATGGGGCATGGGGACCAAGAGCTTGGCGCAGGAGGACCAAGAGCATGGGGCATGGGGACCAAGAGCTTGGCGCAGGAGGACCAAGAGCATGGGGCATGGGGACCAAGAGCTTGGCGCAGGAGGACCAAGAGCATGGGGCATGGGGACCAAGAGCTTGGCGCAGGAGGACCAAGAGCATGGGGCATGGGGACCAAGAGCTTGGCGCAGGAGGACCAAGAGCATGGGGCATGGGGACCAAGAGCTTGGCGCAGGAGGACCAAGAGCATGGGGCATGGGGACCAAGAGCTTGGCGCAGGAGGACCAAGAGCATGGGGCATGGGGACCAAGAGCTTGGCGCAGGAGGACCAAGAGCATGGGGCATGGGGACCAAGAGCTTGGCGCAGGAGGACCAAGAGCATGGGGCATGGGGACCAAGAGCTTGGCGCAGGAGGACCAAGAGCATGGGGCATGGGGACCAAGAGCTTGGCGCAGGAGGACCAAGAGCATGGGGCATGGGGACCAAGAGCTTGGCGCAGGAGGACCAAGAGCATGGGGCATGGGGACCAAGAGCTTGGCGCAGGAGGACCAAGAGCATGGGGCATGGGGACCAAGAGCTTGGCGCAGGAGGACCAAGAGCATGGGGCATGGGGACCAAGAGCTTGGCGCAGGAGGACCAAGAGCATGGGCATGGGGACCAAGGGTCATGAGCATGCCTAGGTTTTGGGGAGTGGTTGTTGCTGCAGGTAGCGTCACGTAGCTGCAGGTAGCGTCACGTAGCTGCAGGTAGCGTCACGTAGCGGCAGGTAGCGTCACGTAGCTGCAGGTAGCGTCACGTAGCTGCAGGTAGCGTCACGTAGCTGCAGGTAGCGTCACGTAGCTGCAGGTAGCGTCACGTAGCGGCAGGTAGCGTCACGTAGCTGCAGGTAGCGTCACGTAGCTGCAGGTAGCGTCACGTAGCTGCAGGTAGCGTCACGTAGCGGCAGGTAGCGTCACGTAGCTGCAGGTAGCGTCACGTAGCTGCAGGTAGCGTCACGTAGCGGCAGGTAGCGTCACGTAGCGGCAGGTAGCGTCACGTAGCTGCAGGTAGCGTCACGTAGCGGCAGGTAGCGTCACGTAGCGGCCGGTAGCGTCACGTAGCGGCAGGTAGCGTCACGTAGCGGCAGGTAGCGTCACGTAGCTGCAGGTAGCGTCACGTAGCGGCAGGTAGCGTCACGTAGCGGCAGGTAGCGTCACGTAGCGGCAGGTAGCGTCACGTAGCTGCAGGTAGCGTCACGTAGCTGCAGGTAGCGTCACGTAGCTGCAGGTAGCGTCACGTAGCGGCAGGTAGCGTCACGTAGCTGCAGGTAGCGTCACGTAGCTGCAGGTAGCGTCACGTAGCTGCAGGTAGCGTCACGTAGCGGCAGGTAGCGTCACGTAGCGGCAGGTAGCGTCACGTAGCTGCAGGTAGCGTCACGTAGCTGCAGGTAGCGTCACGTAGCGGCAGGTAGCGTCAAGCATCAGCAGGAAGCGTCAAGTAGCAGCAGGTAGCAACAAATAACAGGAGGTAGCGTCAAGCAGCAACAGGTAGCGTCAAGCAGCAGCAGGTAGCGTCACGTAGCAGCAAGTAGCGTCAAGCAGCAGCAGGTAGCGTCACGTAGCAGCAGGTTGCTTCACGTAGCAGCAGGTAGCGTCTTGTAGCAGCACGTAGCGTCAAGTAGCAGTAGGTAGCGTCAAACAGCAGCAGGTAGCGTCAAGTAGCAGCACGTAGCGTCAAGTAGCAGCAGGTAGCGTCAAGTAGCAGCAGGCAGCGTCAAGTAGCAACAGGTAGCATCACGTAGCAACAGGTAGCATCACGTAGCAACAGGTAGCGTCAAGTAGCAGCAGGTTGTGTCACATAGCAGCAGGAAGCGTCACGACGCTGCAGGTAGTGTCACGTAGCGGCAAGTAGCGTCAGGTAGCAGCATGTAGCGTCAAGTAGCAGCAGGTAGCTTCAAGTAGCAGCAGGTAGCGTCAAGCAGCAGCAGGTAGCGTCAAGCAACAGCAGGTAGCGTCAAGTAGCAGCAGGTAGCGTCAAGCAGCAGCAGGAAGCGTAAAACAGCAGCAGGTAGTGTCAAGTAGCAGCAGGTAGCGTCAAGTAGCAGCAGGAAGCGTCAAGTAGCAGCAGGTAGCATCACGTAGCAGCAGGTAGCGTCAAGTAGCAGCAGGTTGCGTCACGTAGCAGCAGGTAGCGTCAAGTAGCAGTAGGTGGCGTCAAGTAGCAGCAGGTTGCGTCACGTAGCAGCAGGTTGCGTCAAGTAGCAGCAGGTAGCATCACGTAGCAGCAAGTAACGTCAAGTAGCAGCAAGTTGCGTCACGTAGCAGCAGGTAGCATCGCGTAGCAGCAGTTAGCGTCTAGTAGCAGCAGGTATCGTCAAGCAGCAGCAAGTAGCGTTAAGCAGCAGCACGTAGCGGCAAGTAGCAGCGGATAGCGTTAAGTAGCAGCATGTTGCATCAAGTAGCAGCAGGTAGCATCAAGGAGCAGCAGGTAGCGTCAAGAAGCAGCAGTTAGTGTCAAGTAGCAGCAGGTAGCATCAAGTAGCAGCAGGTAGCATCAAGGAGCAGCAGGTAGCGTCAAGAAGCAGCAGTTAGTGTCAAGTAGCAGCAGGTAGCGTCACGTACCAGCAGGTAGCGTCAAGTAGCAACAGGTAGCGTCAAGCAGCAACAGGTATCGTCAAGCAGCAGCAGGTAGCGTCACGTAGCAACAGGAAGCGTCAAGCAGCAACAGGTAGCGTCAAGCAGCAACAGATAGCGTCAAGCAGCAACAGGTAGCGTCACGTAGCAGCATGTAGCGTCACGTAGCAGCAGGTAGCGTCACATAGCAGCAGGTAGCGTCAAGTAGCAGCAGGTAGCGTCAAGAATGAGCAGCTAGCGTCAAGCAGCAGCAGGCAGCGTCAAGTAGCAACAGGTAGCGTCAAGTAGCAGCAGGTTGCATCACGTAGCAATAGGTAGCGTCAAGCAGCAGCAGGAAGCGTCAAGCAGCAGCAGGTAGCGTCAAGTAGCAGCAGGTAGCGTCACGTAGCAGCAGGTAGCGTCAAGTAGCAGCAGATAGCGTCAAGCAGCAGCAGGTAGCGTCACGTAGCAGCAGGTAGCATCACGTAGCAGCAGGTTGCGTCAAGTAGCCGCAGGTAGCGTCAAGTAGCAGCAGGTAGCGTCAAGGAGCAGCACGTAGCGTCACGTAGCAGCAGATAGCGTCAAGTAGCAGCAGGTTGCGTCACGTAGCAGCAGGTAGCGTCAAGTAGCAGCAGGTAGCGTCAAGTAGCAGCACGTAGCGTCAAGTAGCAGCAGATAGCGTCAAGTAGCGGCAGGTTGCGTCAAGTAGCAGCAGGTAGCATCAAGCAGCAACAAGTAGCGTCAAGCAGCAGCAGGTAGCCTCACGTAGCAGCAGGTAGCGTCACGTAGCAGCAGGTAGCGTCAAGCTGCAGCAGGTAGCATCAACTAGAAGCAGGTAGCGTCACGTAGCAGCAGGTAGCGTCAAGTAGCAATAGGCAGCGTCAAGCAGCAGGAGGTAGCGTCACGTAGCAGCAGGTAGCGTCACGTAGCAGCAGGTAGCGTCAAGTAGCAGCAGGTAGCGTCAAGTAGCAGCAGGTAGCGGCAAGTAGCTGCAGGTAGCGTTAAGTAGCGGCAGGTTGCGTCAAGTAGCAGCAGGTAGCATCAAGCAGCAGCAAGAAGCGTCAAGCAGCAGCAGGTAGCGTCACATAGCAGCAGGCAGCGTCACATAGCAGCAGGCAGCGTCAAGAAGCAGCTTGTAGCGTCACGTAGCAGCAGATAGAGTCAAGCAGCAGCAGGTAGCGTCAAGTAGCAGCAGGTAGCGTCACGTAGCAGCAGGTAGCGTCACATAGCAGCAGGCAGCGTCAAGAAGCAGCTTGTAGCGTCACGTAGCAGCAGATAGAGTCAAGCAGCAGCAGGTAGCGTCAAGTAGCAGCAGGTAGCGTCACGTAGCAGCAGGTAGCGTCAAGAAGCAGCAGGTAGCGTCACGTAGCAGCAGATAGAGTCAAGCAGCAGCAGGTAGCGTCAAGTAGCAGCAGGTAGCGTCACGTAGCAGCAGGTAGCGTCACGTAGCAGCAGGTAGCGACAAGCAGCAGTAGGTAGCGTCCCGTAGCAGCAGGTAGCGACACGTAGCAGCAGGTAGCGACACGTAGCAGCAGGTTGCGTCAAGTAGCAGCTGGTAACGTCAAGTATCAGCAATTAGCGTCAAGGAGCAGCAGGTAGCGTCACTTAGCAGCAGGTAGCGTCAAGTAGCAACAGGTAGCGTGAGCAGCAACAGGTAGCGTCACGTAGCAGCAGGTAGCGTCAAGAACAGCATGTAGCGTCAAGCAGCAGCATGTAGCGTCAAGTAGAAACAGGTAGCGTCACGTAGCAGCAGTTAGCGTCTAGTAGCAGCAGGTAGCGTCAAGCAGCAGCAAGTAGCGTCAAGCAGCAGCAGGTAGCGGCAAGTAGCAGCAGATAGCGTTAAGTAGCAGCAGGTTGCATCAAGTAGCAGCAGGTAGCATCAAGGAGCAGAAGGTAACGTCAAGCAGCAGCAGTTAGTGTCAAGTAGCAGCAGGTAGCGTCACGTACCAGCAGGTAGCGTCAAGTAGCAACAGGTAGCGTCAAGCAGCAACAGGTATCGTCAAGCAGCAGCAGGTAGCGTCACGTAGCAACAGGAAGCGTCAAGCAGCAACAGGTAGCGTCAAGCAGCAACAGATAGCGTCAAGCAGCAACAGGTAGCGTCACGTAGCAGCAGGTAGCGTCACGTAGCAGCAGGTAGCGTCACATAGCAGCAGGTAGCGTAAAGTAGCAGCAAGTAGCGTCAAGAATGAGCAGGTAGCGTCAAGCAGCATCAGGTAGCGTCAAGCAGCAGCAGGCAGCGTCAAGTAGCAGCGGGTAGCGTCAATTAGCAGCAGGTTGCGTCAAGTAGCACAGGAAGCGTCAAGCAGCAGCAGGAAGCGTCAAGCAGCAGCAGGTAGCGTCACGTATCAGCAGGTAGCGTCACGTTGCAGCAGGTAGCGTCAAGCAGCAGCATGTAGCGTCAAGTAGCAGCAGGTAGCGTCACGTAGCAGCAGGTAGCGTCAAGTAGCAGCAGATAGCGTCAAGCAGCAGCAGGTAGCGTCACGTAGCAGCAGGTAGCGTCACGTAGCAGCAGGTTGCGTCAAGTAGCAGCAGGTAGCGTCAAGGAGCAGCACGTAGCGTCACGTAGCAGCAGATAGCGTCAAATAGCAGCAGGTTGCGTCACGTAGCAGCAGGTAGCGTCAAGTAGCAGCAGGTAGCGTCAAGTAGCAGCAGGTAGCGTCAAGTAGCAGCAGGTAGCGTCAAGTAGCAGCAGGTAGCGTCAAGTAGCAGCAGGTAGCGTTAAGTAGCGGCAGGTAGCGTCAAGTAGCAGCAGGTAGCATCAAGCAGCAGCAAGTAGCGTCAAGCAGCAGCAGGTAGCCTCACGTAGCAGCAGGTAGCGTCACGTAGCAGCAGGTAGCGTCAAGCAGCAGCAGGTAGCATCAAGTAGCAGCAGGTAGCGTCACGTAGCAGCAGGTAGCGTCAGTAGCAATAGGCAGCGTCAAGCAGCAGGAGGTAGCGTCACGTAGCAGCAGGTAGCGTCACGTAGCAGCAGGCAGCGTCAAGTAGCAGCAGGTAGCGTCAAGCAGCAGCAGATAGCGTCACGTAGCGTCAAGTAGCAGCAGGTAGCGTCAGCAGCAGCAGTAACGTCAAGCAGCAGCAGGTAGCGGCGTCAAGTAGCAGCAGGTAGCGTCAAGTAGCAGCAGGTAGCGTCAATAGCAGCAGGTAGCGTCAAGTAGCAGCAGATAGCGTCAAGAAGCAGCAGGTAGCGTCAAGTAGCAGCAGTAGCAGCAAGTAGCAGCGGATAGCGTCAAGTAGCAGCAGGTAGCGTCAAGTAGCAGCAGGTAGCGTCACGTAGCAGCAGGTAGCGTCAAGCAGCAGCAGGTAGCGTCAAGTAGCAGCAGGTAGCGTCACGTAGCAGCAGGTAGCGTCAAGTAGCAGCAGGTAGCGTCAAGCAGCAGCAGGTAGCGTCCCGTAGCAGCAGGTAGCGACACGTAGCAGCAGGTTGCGTCAAGTAGCAGATGGTAACGTCAAGTATCAGCAGTTAGCGTCAAGGAGCAGCAGGTAGCGTCACGTAGCAGCAGGTAGCGTCAAGTAGCAACAGGTAGCGTGAAGCAGCAACAGGTAGCGTCACGTAGCAGCAGGTAGCGTCAAGAACAGCATGTAGCGTCAAGCAGCAGCAGGTAGCGTCAAGTAGCAGCAGGTAGCGTCACGTAGCAGAAAGTAGCGTCAAGTAGCAGCAGGTAGCGTCAGGTAGCAGCAGGCAGTACCAAGTAGAAGCAGACAGCGTCAAGTAGCAGCTGGTAGCGTCTAGTAGCAGCAGGTAGCGTCAAGCAGCAGCAGGTAGCGTCAAGTAGAAGCAGGCAGCGTCAAGTAGCAGCAGGCAGCGTTAAGTAGCAGCAGGTAGCGTCAAGTAGCAGCAGGTAGCGTCAAGCAGTAGCAGGTAGTGTCACGTAGCAGTAGGTAGCGTCAAGTAGCCGCAGGTAGCGTCAAGTAGCAGCAGGCAGAGTCAAGTAGCAGCAGGTAGCGTCAAGTAGCAGTAGGCAGCGTCAAGCAGCAACAGGTAGCGTCAAGTAGCAGCAGGTAGCGTCAAGCAGCAGCAGGTAGCGTCAAGTAGCAGCAGGCAGCGTCAAGCAGCAACAGGTAGCGTCAAGTAGCAGCAGGTAGCGTCAAGCAGCAGCAGGTAGTGTCACGTAGCAGTAGGTAGCGTTAAGCAGCAGCTGGTAGCGTCAAGCAGGAGCAGGTAGCGTCACGTAGCAGCAGGTAGCGTCAAGTAGCAGCAGGTAGCTTCAGGAAGCAGCAGGCAGCGTCATGTAGCATCATGTTGCGTCACGTAGCAGCAGGTAGCGTCAAGTAGCAGCAGGTGCGTCACGTAGCAGCAGGTAGCGTCAAGTAGCAGCAGGTAGCGTCAAGCAGGAGTAGGTAGCGTCACGTAGCAGCAGGTAGCGTCAAGTAGCAGCAGGTACGCCAAGCAGGAGCAGGTAACGTCACGTAGCAGCAGGTAGCGTCAGGAAGCAGCAGGGATCATCCCGTAGCAGCAGGTAGCGTCACGTAGCAGCACGGAGCGTCACGTAGCAGCAGGCAGCGTCAAGTAGCAGCAGGCGGCGTTAAGTAGCAGCAGGTAGCGTCACGTAGCAGCAGGCAGCGTCACGTAGCCGCAGGCAGCGTCAAGTAGCAGCAGGTAGCGTCACTTAGCAGCCGGCAGCGTCACGTAGCAGCAGGCAGCGTCAAGTAGCAGCAGGTAGCGTCACTTAGCAGCAGGCAACGTCACGTAGCACCAGGCAGCGTCAAGTAGCAGCAGGCAGCATCACGTAGCAGCAGGCAGCGTCAAGTAGCAGTAGGAAGCGTCAAGTAGCAACAGGTAGCGTCAAGTAGCAGCAGGCAGCGTCAAGTAGCGGCAGGTAGCGTCAAGTAGCAGCAGGCAGCGTCACGTAGCAGCAGGGAGCGTCACGTAGCAGCAGGCAGCTTTAAGTAGCAGCAGGCAGCGTCACGTAGCAGCAGGCAGCGTCAAGTAGCAGCTGGCAGCGCCACGTAGCAGCAGGCCGCGTTAAGTAGCAGCAGGCTGCGTCACGTAGCAGCAGGCAGCGTTAAGTAGCAGCAGGCAGCGTCACGTAGCAGCAGGCAGCGTCAAGTAGCAGCAGGCAGCGTCAAGTAGCAGCAGGCAGCGTTAAGTAGCAGTAGGCAGCGTCACGTAGCAGCAGGCAGCTTCACGTAGCAGCAGGCAGCGTCACGTAGCAGCAGGCAGCGTCAAGTAGCAGCAGGCAGCGTCTAGTAGCAGCAGGCAGCGTCAAGTAGCAGCAAGTAGCGTCACGTAGCAGCAGGCAGCGTCACGTAGCAGCAGGTAGCGTCAAGTAGCAGCAGGCAGCGTCACGTAGAAGCAGGCAAAGTCACGTAGAAGCAGGCAGCGTCACGTAGCAGCAGGCAGCGTCAAGTAGCAGCAGGTAGCGTCACGTAGGAGCAGGCAGCGTCACGTAGAAGTAGGCAGCGTCACGTAGCAGCAGGCAGCGTCAAGTAGCAGCAGGTAGCGTCACGTAGCAGCAGGCAGCGTCACGTAGAAGCAGGCAGCGTCACGTAGCAGCAGGCAGCGTCACGTAGAAGCAGGCAGCGTCACGTAGCAGCAGGTAGCGTCACGTAGCAGCAGGCAGCGTCACGTAGAAGCAGGCAGCGTCACGTAGAAGCAGGCAGCGTCACGTAGCAGCAGGCAGCGTCACATAGCATCAGGCAGCGTTAAGTAGCAGCAGGTAGCGTCACGTAGCAGCAGGCAGCGTCACGTAGAAGCAGGCAGCGTCACGTAGCAGCAGGCATCGTCAAGTAGCAGCAGGTAGCGTCACGTAGCAGCAGGTAGCGTCACGTAGCAGCAGGCAGCGTCACGTAGCAGCAGGCAGCGTCAAGTAGCAGCAGGCAGCGTCACATAGCAGCAGGCAGCGTCACGTAGCAGCAGGCAGCGTCAAGTAGCAGCAGGCAGCGTCACATAGCAGCAGGCAGCGTCACGTAGCAGCAGGCAGCGTCAAGTAGCAGCAGGCAGCGTCACATAGCAGCAGGCAGCGTCACGTAGCAGCAGGCAGCGTCAAGTAGCAGCAGGCAGCGTCAAGTAGCAGCAGGCAGCGTCACATAGCAGCAGGCAGCGTCACGTAGCAGCAGGCAGCGTCAAGTAGCAGCAGGCAGCGTCACATAGCAGCAGGCAGCGTCACGTAGCAGCAGGCAGCGTCAAGTAGCAGCAGGCAGCGTCACATAGCAGCAGGCAGCGTCACGTAGCAGCAGGTAGCGTCAAGCAGCAGCAGGTAGTGTCACGTAGCAGTAGGTAGCGTTAAGCAGCAGCTGGTAGCGTCAAGCAGGAGCAGGTAGCGTCACGTAGCAGCAGGTAGCGTCAAGTAGCAGCAGGTAGCTTCAGGAAGCAGCAGGCAGCGTCATGTAGCATCATGTTGCGTCACGTAGCAGCAGGTAGCGTCAAGTAGCAGCAGGTTGCGTCACGTAGCAGCAGGTAGCGTCAAGTAGCAGCAGGTAGCGTCAAGCAGGAGTAGGTAGCGTCACGTAGCAGCAGGTAGCGTCAAGTAGCAGCAGGTACGCCAAGCAGGAGCAGGTAACGTCACGTAGCAGCAGGTAGCGTCAGGAAGCAGCAGGGATCATCCCGTAGCAGCAGGTAGCGTCACGTAGCGGCACGGAGCGTCACGTAGCAGCAGGCAGCGTCAAGTAGCAGCAGGCGGCGTTAAGTAGCAGCAGGTAGCGTCACGTAGCAGCAGGCAGCGTCACGTAGCCGCAGGCAGCGTCAAGTAGCAGCAGGTAGCGTCACTTAGCAGCCGGCAGCGTCACGTAGCAGCAGGCAGCGTCAAGTAGCAGCAGGTAGCGTCACTTAGCAGCAGGCAACGTCACGTAGCACCAGGCAGCGTCAAGTAGCAGCAGGCAGCATCACGTAGCAGCAGGCAGCGTCAAGTAGCAGTAGGAAGCGTCAAGTAGCAACAGGTAGCGTCAAGTAGCAGCAGGCAGCGTCAAGTAGCGGCAGGTAGCGTCAAGTAGCAGCAGGCAGCGTCACGTAGCAGCAGGGAGCGTCACGTAGCAGCAGGCAGCTTTAAGTAGCAGCAGGCAGCGTCACGTAGCAGCAGGCAGCGTCAAGTAGCAGCTGGCAGCGCCACGTAGCAGCAGGCCGCGTTAAGTAGCAGCAGGCTGCGTCACGTAGCAGCAGGCAGCGTTAAGTAGCAGCAGGCAGCGTCACGTAGCAGCAGGCAGCGTCAAGTAGCAGCAGGCAGCGTCAAGTAGCAGCAGGCAGCGTTAAGTAGCAGTAGGCAGCGTCACGTAGCAGCAGGCAGCTTCACGTAGCAGCAGGCAGCGTCACGTAGCAGCAGGCAGCGTCAAGTAGCAGCAGGCAGCGTCTAGTAGCAGCAGGCAGCGTCAAGTAGCAGCAAGTAGCGTCACGTAGCAGCAGGCAGCGTCACGTAGCAGCAGGTAGCGTCAAGTAGCAGCAGGCAGCGTCACGTAGAAGCAGGCAAAGTCACGTAGAAGCAGGCAGCGTCACGTAGCAGCAGGCAGCGTCAAGTAGCAGCAGGTAGCGTCACGTAGGAGCAGGCAGCGTCACGTAGAAGTAGGCAGCGTCACGTAGCAGCAGGCAGCGTCAAGTAGCAGCAGGTAGCGTCACGTAGCAGCAGGCAGCGTCACGTAGAAGCAGGCAGCGTCACGTAGCAGCAGGCAGCGTCACGTAGAAGCAGGCAGCGTCACGTAGCAGCAGGTAGCGTCACGTAGCAGCAGGCAGCGTCACGTAGAAGCAGGCAGCGTCACGTAGAAGCAGGCAGCGTCACGTAGCAGCAGGCAGCGTCACATAGCATCAGGCAGCGTTAAGTAGCAGCAGGTAGCGTCACGTAGCAGCAGGCAGCGTCACGTAGAAGCAGGCAGCGTCACGTAGAAGCAGGCATCGTCAAGTAGCAGCAGGTAGCGTCACGTAGCAGCAGGCAGCGTCACGTAGAAGCAGGCAGCGTCACGTAGCAGCAGGCAGCGTCAAGTAGCAGCAGGCAGCGTCACATAGCAGTAGGCAGCGTCAAGTAGCAGCAGGCAGCGTCACATAGCAGCAGGCAGCGTCAAGTAGCAGCAGGCAGCGTCACGTAGCAGCAGGCAGCGTCAAGTAGCAGCAGGCAGCGTCAAGTAGCAGCAGGCAGCGTCAAGTAGCGGGAGGGTGAAGGCGAGATAAGCCATGGTTCTGTTAGGGAGGGGGGGAGGGGGGTGAGGGGGGGGAGGGGGGCACCACTCGTCATTATGGCCCGACTTGGCTTTAATTGCCTCGTTAACTATCGTAATCTCTACCACACAGCGGCCTGCACGCCCGCACCTTATACGGATACCGTCTCTCTCTTCCTTCCATATCCGGCTCTCTCGTGTCCGGCTGTTGGTCTCTACCTCACCTCTCGTGTCCGGCTGCTGGCCTCTACCTCACCTCTCGTGTCCGGCTGCTGGCCTCTACCTCACCTCTGGTGTCCGGCTGCTGGCCTCTACCTCACCTCTGGTGTCCGGCTGCTGGTCTCTACCTCACCTCTCGTGTCCGGCTGCTGGCCTCTACCTCACCTCTCGTGTCCGGCTGCTGGCCTCTACCTCACCTCTGGTGTCCGGCTGCTGGCCTCTACCTCACCTCTCGTGTCCGGCTGCTGGCCTCTACCTCACCTCTGGTGTCCGGCTGCTGGCCTCTACCTCACCTCTCGTGTCCGGCTGCTGGCCTCTACCTCACCTCTGGTGTCCGGCTCCTGGCCTCTACCTCACCCCTGGTGTCCGGCTGCTGGCCTCTACCTCACCACTGGTGTCCGGCTGCTGGCCTCTACCTCACCTCTGGTGTCCGGCTGCTGGCCTCTACCTCACCCCTGGTGTCCGGCTGCTGGCCTCTACCTCACCCCTGGTGTCCGGCTGCTGGCCTCTACCTCACCCCTGGTGTCCGGCTGCTGGCCTCTACCTCACCTCTGGTGTCCGGCTGCTGGCCTCTACCTCACCCCTGGTGTCCGGCTGCTGGCCTCTACCTCACCTCTGGTGTCCGGCTGCTGGCCTCTACCTCACCTCTGGTGTCCGGCTGCTGGCCTCTACCTCACCCTGGTGTCCAGCTGCTGGCCTCTACCTCACCTCTTGTGTCCGGCTGCTGGCCTCTACCTCACCCCTGGTGTCCGGCTGCTGGCCTCTACCTCACCTCTGGTGTCCGGCTGCTGGCCTCTACCTCACCCTGGTGTCCGGCTGCTGGCCTCTACCTCACCTCTTGTGTCCGGCTGCTGGCCTCTACCTCACCCTGGTGTCCGGCTGCTGGCCTCTACCTCACCTCTCGTGTCCGGCTGCTGGCCTCTACCTCACCTCTCTCGTGTCCGGCTGCTGGCCTCTACCTCACCTCTGGTGTCCGGCTGCTGGCCTCTACCTCACCTCTGGTGTCCGGCTGCTGGCCTCTACCTCACCTCTGGTGTCCGGCTGCTGGCCTCTACCTCACCTCTGGTGTCCGGCTGCTGGCCTCTACCTCACCTCTGGTGTCCGGCTGCTGGCCTCTACCTCACCTCTGGTGTCCGGCTGCTGGCCTCTACCTCACCTCTGGTGTCCGGCTGCTGGCCTCTACCTCACCTCTCGTGTCCGGCTGCTGGCCTCTACCTCACCTCTGGTGTCCGGCTGCTGGCCTCTACCTCACCTCTGGTGTCCGGCTGCTGGCCTCTACCTCACCTCTGGTGTCCGGCTGCTGGCCTCTACCTCACCCCTGGTGTCCGGCTGCTGGCCTCTACCTCACCTCTCGTGTCCGGCTGCTGGCCTCTACCTCACCTCTGGTGTCCGGCTGCTGGCCTCTACCTCACCTCTGGTGTCCGGCTGCTGGCCTCTACCTCACCTCTGGTGTCCGGCTGCTGGCCTCTACCTCACCTCTGGTGTCCGGCTGCTGGCCTCTACCTCACCTCTGGTGTCCGGCTGCTGGCCTCTACCTCACCTCTGGTGTCCGGCTGCTGGCCTCTACCTCACCTCTGGTGTCCGGCTGCTGGCCTCTACCTCACCCCTGGTGTCCGGCTGCTGGCCTCTACCTCACCCCTGGTGTCCGGCTGCTGGCCTCTACCTCACCTCTGGTGTCCGGCTGCTGGCCTCTACCTCACCCCTGGTGTCCGGCTGCTGGCCTCTACCTCACCTCTGGTGTCCGGCTGCTGGCCTCTACCTCACCTCTGGTGTCCGGCTGCTGGCCTCTACCTCACCTCTGGTGTCCGGCTGCTGGCCTCTACCTCACCTCTGGTGTCCGGCTGCTGGCCTCTACCTCACCTCTGGTGTCCGGCTGCTGGCCTCTACCTCACCCCTGGTGTCCGGCTGCTGGCCTCTACCTCACCTCTGGTGTCCGGCTGCTGGCCTCTACCTCACCCCTGGTGTCCGGCTGCTGGCCTCTACCTCACCTCTGGTGTCCGGCTGCTGGCCTCTACCTCACCTCTGGTGTCCGGCTGCTGGCCTCTACCTCACCTCTGGTGTCCGGCTGCTGGCCTCTACCTCACCTCTGGTGTCCGGCTGCTGGCCTCTACCTCACCTCTGGTGTCCGGCTGCTGGCCTCTACCTCACCTCTGGTGTCCGGCTGCTGGCCTCTACCTCACCTCTGGTGTCCGGCTGCTGGCCTCTACCTCACCTCTGGTGTCCGGCTGCTGGCCTCTACCTCACCTCTGGTGTCCGGCTGCTGGCCTCTACCTCACCTCTGGTGTCCGGCTGCTGGCCTCTACCTCACCTCTGGTGTCCGGCTGCTGGCCTCTACCTCACCTCTGGTGTCCGGCTGCTGGCCTCTACCTCACCTCTGGTGTCCGGCTGCTGGCCTCTACCTCACCTCTGGTGTCCGGCTGCTGGCCTCTACCTCACCTCTGGTGTCCGGCTGCTGGCCTCTACCTCACCTCTGGTGTCCGGCTGCTGGCCTCTACCTCACCTCTGGTGTCCGGCTGCTGGCCTCTACCTCACCTCTGGTGTCCGGCTGCTGGCCTCTACCTCACCTCTGGTGTCCGGCTGCTGGCCTCTACCTCACCTCTGGTGTCCGGCTGCTGGCCTCTACCTCACCTCTGGTGTCCGGCTGCTGGCCTCTACCTCACCTCTGGTGTCCGGCTGCTGGCCTCTACCTCACCTCTGGTGTCCGGCTGCTGGCCTCTACCTCACCTCTGGTGTCCGGCTGCTGGCCTCTACCTCACCTCTGGTGTCCGGCTGCTGGCCTCTACCTCACCTCTGGTGTCCGGCTGCTGGCCTCTACCTCACCTCTGGTGTCCGGCTGCTGGCCTCTACCTCACCTCTGGTGTCCGGCTGCTGGCCTCTACCTCACCCCTGGTGTCCGGCTGCTGGCCTCTACCTCACCTCTGGTGTCCGGCTGCTGGCCTCTACCTCACCTCTGGTGTCCGGCTGCTGGCCTCTACCTCACCTCTGGTGTCCGGCTGCTGGCCTCTACCTCACCTCTGGTGTCCGGCTGCTGGCCTCTACCTCACCTCTGGTGTCCGGCTGCTGGCCTCTACCTCACCTCTGGTGTCCGGCTGCTGGCCTCTACCTCACCCCTGGTGTCCGGCTGCTGGCCTCTACCTCACCTCTGGTGTCCGGCTGCGGCCTTGTAACAATGTAACAGATTAATCGCGTGAATCAGTTACTGAAGCATTGATGACTGTGTTGAACTTTAGCATCATCCTCACCTCCATCACCATCACCCCCAGTGTCACCATCACCCAGTGTCACCATCACCCCCAGTGTCACCATCACCCAGTGTCACCTCACCTCTGGTGTCCGGCTGCTGGCCTCTACCTCACCTCTGGTCCGGCTGCTGGCCTCTACCTCACCTCTGGTGTCCGGCTGTTGGCCTCTACCTCACCCCTGGTGTCCGGCTGCTGGCCTCTACCTCACCTCTGGTGTCCGGCTGCTGGCCTCTACCTCACCTCTGGTGTCCGGCTGCTGGCCTCTACCTCACCTCTGGTGTCCGCTGCTGCCTCTACCTCACCTCTGGTGTCCGGCTGCTGGCCTCTACCTCACCTCTGGTGTCCGGCTGCTGGCCTCTACCTCACCTCTGGTGTCCGGCTGCTGGCCTCTACCTCACCCCTGGTGTCCGGCTGCTGGCCTCTACCTCACCCCTGGTGTCCGGCTGC
>WNGS01001426.1:24563-35171 GCA_020271785.1 Procambarus virginalis | reverse complement strand
GATCATCCACAGGGTATGGCTACTAGACCATGGTGAGGATGTGGCTAATAGACCAACCTTAGGGTATTGATACTGGACAAGCCTGAGGTGTATGGCTACTAGGACCATCCTGATGGTATGGCTACTAGACCATCCTAGGCCTAAAGCTACTAGACAATCCTGAGGATAAGGCTACTAAACCATCCAGAGAGTGAGGCTACTAGACCATCCTGAGGGGTAAAGCTACAGGACCATCCTGAGGGTATGGATACTAGGACCATCCTGATTATATGGCTACTAGACATCCTAAGGGTATGGCTACTAGACCATCCTGAGGGTATGGCTACTAAGACCGTCCTGAGGGTATGGCTACTAGGCCATCCTGAAGGGTAAAGCTACTAGACCATCCTGAGGGTATGGCTACTAGGACAATACTGAGGGGTAAAGCTTATAGACCTTTCTAAAGGGTATGGTTACTAGACCATCTTGAGGGTAAGGCAACTAGACCATTCTGGGGGTAAGGCTACTAGGACCATCCTGAGGCTATGGCTACTAGGGCCATCCTGAAGGTCTGTCTACTAAGATCATCCTAAAGGTATGGCTACTAGACCCTCCTGAGGGGAAAAGAATCAAGACCATCCTGAGGGTATGGCTACTAGGACCATCCAAAGGGTATTACTACTAGACCATCCTGAGGGTATGGCTACTATACCATCCTGAGGGTAAGGCTACGAGGTCCATCCTGAGGGTATTGGTACTAGGACCATCCTGAGGGTAAGGCTAATAGACCATCCTCAGGGTATCGCTACTAGATCATCATGAGGGTATGGCTACTAGCCCAACATGAGGGTATGTCTACTAGACCATCCTGAGGGTATCACTACTATGACCATACTGAGGGTATGGCTACTAGACCATCCTTTAGGTAAGGCTACTAGGCCATCCTGAGTGTGAGGCTACTAGACCATCATGTGAGTATTGCTTCTAGACCAACATGAGGGTATGGCTACTAGACAATCCAGAGGCTATCGCTAATAGTACCATCCTGAGGGTATCGGTAATAGTACCATCCTGAGGGTAAGGCTACTAGATCATCCAGAGGGTATGGCTACTAGACCATCTTGAGGATATGGCTACTAGACCATACTGAAGGTATGGCTACTAGACTATCCTGAGGGTATGCCTAATAGACCAACCTGAGTGTATGGCTACTAAACCATCCTGAAAGTATGGCTACTAGACCATGCTGAGGGTATGGCTACTAGGACTATCCAGAGGGTATGGCTACTAGACCATTCTGAGGGTACGGCTTCTAGACCATCCTGAGGATATTGCTACTATGACCATCCTGAGGGTATGGCTGTTAGACCATCCTGAGAGGTAAAGCTACTAGACCATCCTGAGGGTAAGGCTACTAGACCATCCAGAAGGGTAAAGCTACTAGACCATCCTGAGGGTATGGCTACTAGACCATACTGAGGGTATGGCTACTAGGACCATCCTGAGGGTATTACTACTAGACCATCCTGAGGGTATGGCTACTATACCATCCTGAGGGTAAGGCTACGAGGTCCATCCTGAGGGTATTGGTACTAGGACCATCCTGAGGGTAAGGCTAATAGACCATCCTCAGGGTATCGCTACTAGATCATCATGAGGGTATGGCTACTAGCCCAACATGAGGGTATGTCTACTAGACCATCCTGAGGGTATCACTACTATGACCATACTGAGGGTATGGCTACTAGACCATCCTTTAGGTAAGGCTACTAGGCCATCCTGAGTGTGAGGCTACTAGACCATCATGTGAGTATTGCTTCTAGACCAACATGAGGGTATGGCTACTAGACAATCCAGAGGCTATCGCTAATAGTACCATCCTGAGGGTATCGGTAATAGTACCATCCTGAGGGTAAGGCTACTAGATCATCCAGAGGGTATGGCTACTAGACCATCTTGAGGATATGGCTACTAGACCATACTGAAGGTATGGCTACTAGACTATCCTGAGGGTATGCCTAATAGACCAACCTGAGTGTATGGCTACTAAACCATCCTGAAAGTATGGCTACTAGACCATGCTGAGGGTATGGCTACTAGGACTATCCAGAGGGTATGGCTACTAGACCATTCTGAGGGTACGGCTTCTAGACCATCCTGAGGATATTGCTACTATGACCATCCTGAGGGTATGGCTGTTAGACCATCCTGAGAGGTAAAGCTACTAGACCATCCTGAGGGTAAGGCTACTAGACCATCCAGAAGGGTAAAGCTACTAGACCATCTTGATGGTATGGCTACTAGACCATCCTGAGGGTATGGCTACGAGACCATCCTGAGTGTATGGCTAATAAGACCATCGTGAGGGTATGGTTACTAGATCATCCTGAGGGGTAAAGCTACTAGACCATCCTGAGGGTATGGCTATTAGGACCATCCTGAGGGTATGGCTACTAGACCATCCAGAGGGTATGGCTAATACGACCATCCTGTGTGTATGGCTACTAGACCATCTTGAGGGCAAGGCAACTAGACTATTCTGAGGGTATGGCTGCTTAACCATCCTGAGGTTATGGTTACTAGACCATCCTAAGGGTATGGCTACTAAGCCCCTACTGAAGGTATGACTACTAGACCATCTTGAAGGTATGGCTACTAGACCATCCTGAGGGAATAGCTACTGCACCACCCTGAGGGTAAAGTTACTAAGACCATCCTGAGGGTATGGCTACTAGACCATCTTGAGGATATGGCTACTAGACCATACTGAAGGTATGGCTACTAGACTATCCTGAGGGTATGCCTAATAGACCAACCTGAGTGTATGGCTACTAAACCATCCTGAAAGTATGGGTACTAGACCATGCTGAGGGTATGGCTACTAGGACCATCCAGAGGGTATGGCTACTAGACCATTCTGAGGGTACGGCTTCTAGACCATCCTGAGGATATTGCTACTATGACCATCCTGAGGGTATGGCTGTTAGACCATCCTGAGAGGTAAAGCTACTAGACCATCCTGAGGGTAAGGCTACTAGACCATCCAGAAGGGTAAAGCTACTAGACCATCTTGATGGTATGGCTACTAGACCATCCTGAGGGTATGGCTACGAGACCATCCTGAGTGTATGGCTAATAAGACCATCGTGAGGGTATGGTTACTAGATCATCCTGAGGGGTAAAGCTACTAGACCATCCTGAGGGTATGGCTATTAGGACCATCCTGAGGGTATGGCTACTAGACCATCCAGAGGGTATGGCTAATACGACCATCCTGTGGGTATGGCTACTAGACCATCTTGAGGGCAAGGCAACTAGACTATTCTGAGGGTATGGCTGCTTAACCATCCTGAGGTTATGGTTACTAGACCATCCTAAGGGTATGGCTACTAAGCCCCTACTGAAGGTATGACTACTAGACCATCTTGAAGGTATGGCTACTAGACCATCCTGAGGGAATAGCTACTGCACCACCCTGAGGGTAAAGTTACTAAGACCATCCTGAGGGTATGGCTACTAGGACCATCCTGAGGGTATGGCTACTAGACCATCCTGAGGGTAAAGTTACTAAGACCATCCTGAGGGTATGGCTACTTGGACTATCCTGAGGGAATGGCTAATAGGACCATCCTGAGGCTATGGCTACTAGGCCCATTCTGAGGGTATGGCTACAAGGACCATCCTGAGGGTATGTCTACTAAGACCATCCTAAGGGTATAGCTACTAAACCATCCTGAGGGTATGGCTACTAGGATCATCCTGAAGGTATTACTACTAGACCATCCTAAAAGTATGGCTACTAGACCATCGTGAGGGTATTGCTACTAGCCCATTCTGAGGGTATGGCTACTAGACCATCCTGAGGATATGGCTACTGGGACCGTCCTGAGAGTATTACTACTAGACCATCCTGAGGGTATGGCTACTAGACCATCCTGAGGGTATGGCTACTAGGCCATCCTGTGATAATGGCTTCTACACCATCCTGAGGGTATGGCTACCAGACCATCCTGATAGTAAGGCTACGAGGATCATCCTGAGAGTATGGCTACTAGGACCTTTCTGAGGGTATCGCTATTAGACCATCCTGAGGGTATGGCTACTAGACCTTCGTGAGGGTATGGCTAGTAGACCATCCTGAGGGTATCGCTACTAGGACCATCCTGTGGGTATGGCTACTGGGACCATCTTGCGTGTGAGGCTACTAGACCATCCTGTGGGTACTGCTACTAGACCATCCTGATGGTATGGTTACTAGACCATCCAGAGGGTATCGCTAATTGTACCATCCTGAGGGTATGGCTACTAGACTATGCTGAATGTAAGGCTACTAGACCAACCTGAGGGTATAGCTACTTGGATATTCCTGAGGGTAAGGCTACTAGACCATCCAGAGGGTATGGCAACTAGACCATCTTGAGGGTATGGCTACTAGACTAACCCGAGGGTATTGCTATTGGACCAGCCTGAGGGTATGGCTACTAGACCATCTTCAGGGTATGGCTACTAGACTATCCTGAAGGGTAACGCTACTAGACCTTCCTGAGGGTATGGCTACTAGGACCATCCTGATGGTATGGCTACTAGACCATCATTAGGGTATGGCTAATAGGACTATCCTGTAGGTATAACCGGTCGGGTCGGCCAAGCGGACAGCACGCTGGACTTGTGATCCTGTGGTCCTGGTTCGATCCCAGGCGCCGGCGAGAAACAATGTGCAATAAATAAAACAATAAAAAGTAACTGGGACAATAAAAAGCCCCGAAATCATCTCAAGATAACCTCAAGAAGAAGATGGCAACTAGACCATCCTCAGGGTAAGGCTACTAGACCATCCTCAGGGTAAGGCTACTAGACCATCCTCAGTGTTAGGCTGCTTGACCATCCTGAGGGTATGGTTACTAGACCATTCTAAGGGTAAGACTACTAGGACCATCCTGGGGGTATGACTACTAGGACCATCCTGAGGGAAAGGCTACTAGGACTATCCTGAGGCTATGGCTACTAGGACCATCCTGCGGGTATGACTACTAGGACCATCCTGAGGGAAAGGCTACTAGGACTATCCTGAGGCTATGGCTACTAGGACCATCCTGCGGGTATGACTACTAGGACCATCCTGAGGGAAAGGCTACTAGGACTATCCTGAGGCTATGGCTACTAGGACCATCCTGCGGGTATGGCTACAAGGAAAACCCTAAGGGAAAAGCTACTAGACCATCCTGAGGGTATTACTACTAGAACATCCTGAGGGTATGTCTACAAGGAAAACCCTAAGTGAAAAGCTACTAGTCCATCCTGAGGGTATGGCTACTAGACCATCCTGAAGGAATTGCTACTAGAGCAACCTGAGGGAATGGCTACTAGACCATTCTGAGGGTATCGCTAGTTGGACCATCCTGTGGGTCTGGCTACAAGACCATCCTGAGGGTATTGCTACTAGTCCATCCTTTAGGGTAAGGCTACTAGACCATCCGGAGGGTAAGGCTAATAGACCATCCAGATGGTATGGCTACACGACCATCCTGAGGGAATGGCTACTAGACCATCCTGAGCATAAGGCTACTAGACCATCCTGAGTGTATGACTACTAGACCATCCTGAGGGTATGGCTACTAGGACCATCCTGAGGGTATGGCTACTAGACCATCCTAAGGGTAAGGCTACTAGACCATCCTGAGCATATGACTACTATTCCATCCTGAGGGTATGTCTACTAAGAGCATCCTAAGGGTATGGGTACTAGACCATTCTAAGGCTATGTCTACTAGACCATTCTGAGGGTATGGCTACTAGATCATCCTTAGGATATGGTTACTAGACCATCCTGAGGGTACGGTTACTAGACCATCCTGAGGGTAAGGCCACTAGACCATCCTGAGGGTAAGGCTACTAGACCATCCTCAGGGTAAGGCTACTAGACCATCCTCAGGGTAAGGCAACTAAACCATTCTGAGTGTATGGCTGCTTTACCATCCTGAGGGTATGGTTATTAGACCACCCTGAGGGTATGGCTACTAAGCCCTTCCTAAAGGTATAGCTACTAGACCATCCAGAGTGTATGGCTACTAGACCATTCTCAGGGTAAGGCTACTAGGACCATCCAGCGGGTATGACTACTAGGGCCATCCTGAGGGAAAGGCTACTAGGACTATCCTGAGGGTATGGCTACAAGGAACACCCTAAGGGAAAAGCTACTAGACCATCCTGAGGGTATGGATACTAGACCATCGTGAGGGTATTGCTACTAGAGCAACCTGAGGGTATGGCTACTAGACCATCCTGAGGGTATCGCTAGTAGGACCATCCTGTGGGTCTGGATACAAGACCATCCTGAAGGTAAGGCTACTAGACCATCCTGAGGGTATGGCTCTAAGACCATCCTGAGTGTATGGCTACTAGACCATCCTGAGGGTATGGCTACTAGACCATCCTGAGGGTATGGCTCTAAGACCATCCTGAGGGTATGGCTACTAGACCATCCTGAGGGTATGGCTACTAGACCATCCTGAGGGTATGGCTACTAGACCATCCTGAGCATAAGGCTACTAGACCATCCTGAGCATAAGGCTACTAGACCATCCTGAGCATAAGGCTACTAGACCATCCTGAGTGTATGACTACTAGACCATCCTGAAGGAAAGTCTACTAAGGCCATCCAAAGGGTATGGCTACTAGACCCTCCTGAGGGTATGGCTTCTAGATCATCCTGAGGGTATGGCTAATAGACGATCCTGATCGTATGACTATTATACATCCTGAGGGTATGGCAACTATTCCATCCTCAGGGCATGTCTACTAAGACCATCCTAAGGGTACGGGTACTAGACACTCATGAGGGGTAAAGCTACAAGACCATTCTGAGGGTATGGCTACTAGACCATCCTGAGGGTATGGCTACTTGGACCATCCTGAGGGTATGGCTAATAGACCATCCAGAGGGTATAGCTACTACGACCATCCTGAGGGGTAAAAGAAATAAACCATCCTGAGGGTATGGCTACTAAGACCCTCCTGAGGGTATGGCTACTAAGACCCTCCTGAGGGTATGGCTAATAGACCAAACTGAGGATGGATAAGGCTACTAGACCATCCTGAGGATAAGGCAACTAGACCATCCTGAAGGTACGGTTATTAGACCATCCTGAGTGTATGGCTAATAGGCCCATCCTGAGCGTATGGCAATTAGTCCATACTGAGAGTATGGCTACTAGACCATCATGAGGGCAAGGCTACTAGGACCATCCTGAGGGTATGGCTACAAGACTCTCATGAGGGTAAGGCTACAAGGACCATCCAGCGGGTATTGCTACCAGGAACATGCTGAGGGAAAGGCTATTAGACTTCTTCAGGGTATGTCTACTAGGACCATCCTAAGGTTTGGGGTTCTTGACCATCCTGAGGGTATAGCTACTAGACCGTCCTGACGGTACGGCTGCTAGACCATCCTGAGGGTATGGCTACAAGACCATCCTGAGGGTTAGGTTACTAGGACCATCCTGCGGGTATGGCTACTCGAACCATCCTGAGGGAAAAGCTACTAGGACCATTCTGAGGCTATGGCTACAAGGACCATCCAGGTTGGTAAGGCTACTAGGACCATCCTTAGGGTAAGGCTTCTAGACTATCTTTTAGGGTATTACTACTAGACCATCATGAGGGTATGGCTACTAGACCATCCTGAGGGTATGGCTACTGGTCCATCCTGAGGGTATGGCTTCTAGACCATCCTTTAGGTGTTGATACTAGACCATCCTGAGGGTATGGCTACTAAGACCATCCTAAGGGTATGGCTACTAGACCCTCATGAGGAGTAAAGATACTAGACCATCCTGAGGGTATGGCTACTAGGACCATCCTGAGGGTATTACTAATAGACCATTCTGAGGGTATGGCTACTAGGACCATCCTGATGGTATGGCTACTAGACCATCCTGAGGGTAAGGCATCTAGACCATCCTGAGGGTATGGCTACTAGACCATTCTGAGGGTATGGCTACTAGACCATCCTTAGGATATGGCTACTAGACCATCCTGAGTGTATGGTTACTAGGGCCATCCTGAGGGTATGGCTACTAGACAATCCTGAGGGTATGGCGACTAGACCATCATGAGGGAATTGCTGCTACACTATCCTGAGGGTATAGTTACTAGGACCATCCTGAGGGTATTGCTACCAGACCATCCTGATGGTATGGCTAATAGGACCATCCTGACTTTATGGCTACTAGGATTAAGATGAGGGTAAGGCTACTAAGACCATCCTGAGGCTATGCCTACTAGAACCATCCTGAGGGTAAGGCTACTAAGACCATCCTGAGGCTATGCCTACTAGAACCATCCTGAGGGTAAGGCTACTAGAACCATAATGAGGGTATGGCTACTAGGACCATCCTGAGGGTAAGGCTACTAGACTAACCTTAGGGTATGGCTACTACACCATCCTGAAGGTAAGGCTACTATACAACACTGAGGGTATGGCTACTAGACCATCCTGAGGGTATGGGTACTAGACCATCCTGAGGGTATGGCACCTACGACCATCCTGAGGGTATGGCACCTACGACCATCCTTTGGGTATGTGTGGCTACTAGACTATCATGAGGGTATGGCTACTAGACCATACTGAAGGTATGGCTCCTAGGACCATCAAGAGGGTATGGCTACTAGACCATCTTGAGGGTAAGGTTACTAGACCATCCTGAGGGTAAGGCTACTAGACCATCCTGAGGGTAAGGCTACTAGACCATCCTGAGGGTATGGCTTCTAGACCATTCTGAGGGTAAGGTTACCAGACTAACCTGAGGGTATGGTTACTAGACCATCCTGAGGGTAAGGCTACTAAACAATACTGAGGGTATGGCTACTAGACCATCCTGAGGGTTTGGCTACTAGGCCATTCTAAGGGGTAAAACTAATAAACAATCCTGAGGGTATTGCTACTCGGACCATCCTGAAGGAATGGCTACTAGACCCTCCTGAGTGTATTGCTACTAGGACCATCCTGAGGGAATGGCTACTAGACCATCCTGAGGGTAAGGCTACTAGACCATCCTGAGGAAAATGCAAATAGATCATCTTGAGGGTATGGCTACTAAACCATCCTGAGGGTATTGCTACTAGACCATACTGAGGGTATGGCAACTAGGCCCATCCTGAGGGAAAGGCTACTAGACCATCCTGAGGGTATGGCTACTAGGCCGATCCTGAGGGTATGACTACTAGACCATCCTGAGGGTATAGCTACTAGACCATCCTGAGGGCATGGCATCTTGGACTATCCTGAGTGTATGGCTACTAGACCATCCTAAGGGTATATCTACTAGGACCATCTTGTGGCTATTACTAATAGGACCATCCTGAGGGAAAGGCAACTAGGACCATCCTGAGAGTAAGGCTACTAGACCATCCTCTGGGTATGGCTACTAGGACCATCCTGAGGGTATGGCTTCTAGACATCCTGAGAAGAGTATGATTACTAGGACCATCCTGATGGTATTGTTATTAGATCATCCTGAGGGTATGGCTCCTAGCCATCCTGAGGGTATGGCTACTAGACCATCATGAGGGAACGGCAATAGACCATCCTGAGGACATGGCTACAAGACCCTCCTGAGAGTAAGGCCACAAGGACCATCCAGCGGGTATGGCTACTAGGAACATGCTTAGGGAAAGGCTTCTAGACTTCTTGAGGTTATGTCTACTAGGACATCCTAAGGGTTGGGGTTCTTGACCATCCTGAGAGTATGGCTTGTAGACAATCCTGAGGGTATGGCTACTAGACCATCCTGAGGGTTGTGGTACTAGACCATCCTTAGGGTAAGGCTTCTATACTATCTTTTAGGGTACTACTACTAGACCATCTGAGGGATGGCTACTAGACCATCCTGGGGTAAGTCTACTAGTCATCTGGAGGTATGGCTTCTAGAGCATCTGAAGGTAAGGCTACTAGACCATCCAGAGGGTATGGCTACTAAGACCATCCGAAGGGTATGGCTACTAGACCCTCATGAGGGGTAAAGCTACTAGACCTTCATGGGTATGGCTACTAGGCATCCTGAGGGAATGGCTACTAGACCATCCGGAGGGTATGGTACTAGACCATCCTCAGGAGGCTACTAGACCATCCTGAGGGTAAGGCTTCTAGACCATCCTGAGTGTATGATTACTAGACCATCCTGAGGGTATGGCTACTATTCCATCCTGAGGGTAAGGCTATTAGACATCCTGTGGGTAAAGTACTAGATTATCTGAGGGTATGGCTACTAGACCGTTCTAAGCGTATGGCTACTAGACCATCCTTAGGGTATGGCTACTAGACCATCCTGAGGGTAGGCATCTAGACATCCTTAGGTATGGCTACTAGACCATCCTGAGGGTATGGCTACTTGGACCTCCTGAAGGTGAGGATATAGACCATCCTGAGGGTATGGTCTTGGACCATCCTGAGGTAAGGCTACTAGACCATCCAACGGGTATACCCTCCTGAGGGTATGGCTACTAGACCATGCTGAATGTTAGGCTACTAGGACCATCCTTCGGGTATGGCTACTCGGACCATCCTGAAGGAAAGGCTACTAGACCATCCTGATTGTATGGCTTCTAGACCATCCTGAAGGTAAGGCTACT
>WNGS01001426.1:0-15330 GCA_020271785.1 Procambarus virginalis | reverse complement strand
TGGACCATCCTCAGGTAAGGCTACTAGACCATCCAGAGGGTATACCCTCTGAGGGTATGGCTATACCCTACTGAGGGTATGGCTATACCCTCCTGAGGGTATAGCTACTAAGCCCATCCTGAGGGTATAGCTACTAGACCATCCTAGGGTCATGGCTACTAGACCATCCTGAGGGTATAGCTACTAGACCATCCTGAGGGTAAGGCTACTAGAAAATCCTGAAGATATCGTTAAAAGACCATCATGAGAGTATCTAGAGAGATATCTGGAACGAACTTACCCGCAATCTTGCGGAGCTTCTTCCAGATCTGCGGTAGAGGAGTATCGGACATAAAGGTGGAAACGTAAGATTTCCAACTCTCACGCTTAGCTGTACAGATGGTCCTATGGGCCATCCTACTTGCTTTCCGAAACAAAATTAAAAAATCAGCCGTCTATCGGCGTCGGTGTTTCTTCCAGGCTGCACTCTTACAGTGGACAGCTCAAGCACAGTCCGCATTCCACCAGGGAACGCATTTCCGCGTGCCCTGGGACGAAGAGCGACGATTAGAGTGGAGGGCAACATCGAAGATGGTCATGAGAAAGGAGTAGGGCACGAGGAAGAGACAGAGAGGAGACGTCAGTGAGAGAATCATGGAGGGGGAATAGGTTCCAGTCAGCTTTGGCAAACTGCCACCTAGGGAAGGAGAGGGGATGGTCAAAAGAGAAAAGGAAAAAAGGATGGGGAAATGGGCACTGTTATGGAGATCATCAAGAACCCTTCACGTGAGATCTAAGTAAAGGGACGACGAGCAGAGAGAAAGATCAAGACAGGAAAGAGTACGAGTTCGATAGTCCATATGGGTGGGCTCACCAGAATTCAGAAGAGACAGGGAAGAAGAGAGGATGAATGGTTCGAGAAGACAGCCTCGGGCGTTTGTCAGAACATCACCCCGGAGGGAATGTCGACAGTTGAAATCACCCAACAGAAGCACTGGCTTTGTCAAGGAGACCAGGAGGTGTTTAAGATCAGGAAGGGAAAGCGGGACATTTGAGGGAAGATAAATGGAACAGACTTTATACCATTTACTCGCAAAAACACATGCACTAGAACAATGGATAGGCGATGGAAACAGTTGGGGGGGGGGCGAAGGGAATATCAGTACGAATCAAGAGAGCAGTAGAGTTATGAGCCCCAGCAAGATCTGGGGGGGGGGGACAGGAATAACCACGAAAGTGACCAGGACGAGCACCAAGCATCGGTTCCTGGAGAAAAACACAAAGTTGTGGATCTGACTGTGAGTTTATCAGTTAATGTTTCCTATCCTACTCCTAATACCTTAATTTTCTGAGGCACTTGGTAGTCAGGAAATTCTAATTCAATAAGTTTATTTAAATTTGCATCATTTGTTGCCCACGACTGGAGAGATATGTTGGTTCCAAGAACTCTTGATTGGCTTCATGATAAATTGTTAGCAGTTCCTTTTCGCTGCTAGTGGTACCTTGAAAATTGTCTACATGCAGATTGTTACTAATTTCAGTCTTTTAATGGCTATTGGAGTTCTTCAATTGTGTGTGTATAAAGTAGCCTGAAACAGAAACAGAGATGCAAAAACGGAGAAGAAGTAGCTCCAAACCGGACTCATGTAACTCTGTATGTTATTAAATGGCTATTTGAATCACTTGAATCTTTTATCCAAAGGAACTTTGTGAAATTTCTATCCTTCTCTTGGAGGCTTACCCTAAGGAATGCCTTACTTATGTCAGCTGTATATGCATAAATTCCTGTTCTGAATTTTAATAGCACGTCATAAAGCCTTTTGGTTAGGTTAGGGCCAGTTTAAAGGCAGTCAATAAATGAGACATAATTATGTTTGCCTTTAGCGTTTCTGGTCTAGACTATCCTCAGTGGGGTAGTAACTGAGGCTTTCAATACTGCAAGGTGTAGCAATAGTGTCCTTTCTTAAGGCTGTTGTTTTCTACGACTTCAATGAATTTATTTTCGATTTGTTTCTGGAATAATTTAGGTGCTCAGGTTGTCTTTGTAAGTGCAACACCTGAGATTTTTTTGTGACATGAAAAGGTTTGTTGACAGCTGAGGATGATTCAGACACCATGGTAGCCTGACCTAGTATGGGTTGTCCCTATAGACAAGTAAGTCAAGGTATTGTTAATATGTCCTGGCATTGTCTGGACTAGGTTGTTCAGGAACGATTTCTAAGGTAGCTAGATCTCATAATTTATTGACAGGGGGTTCCACCTCATCCTCAGTAATGGCTCTGAACATTTGTGGTGACTGCCTTTCGCCTAGTCATGTAACCATTACTAAATTGATTAGTTTGTTGTTTACAGGTGTCGGCTTATCCAGACTCAGTACTGGACCAATGAGTAATTTGCCTCCCGCAGACATTAACAGGTTCATTCACTCTTGTTTTATGTGTCTAGTGAAGAATTTATGATAGTAGTCCGCACCTCCAAGGATTTCAATATTGGTGAGGTGGTCAGACATAATTTTATTGTTTGCCAATTTAACTCCCATTTCTTTCAGAAATTTGGTAGTTGCTCCAAGATCATGAACATATAGGTCCGAAGGAATTTTGTCCACCACGATGGTTTGTACTGAACGAACATAACCGCCCAAACATACATGAGGTTGTACCACTTGGTAGACTTGAGATCCTGTGTTAGTAAGGAACACTGAAATGATAAATTTTAATATCTTAATATCTAATAAATTTTACCTCGGTTGCAGGTTATAATTGAAGATCATCTGTCACTTTTGAGTGACAAAAGTCTTCTGGGGACCCTTGGTAAAACAACCCTCGGGTATAGACCTTGGTCTCCATATTTTCAACCCGTCCTCGCAAATTTAATAAGTCAATATTGACTTATTAAATATGTGCATAGGTGACATACTTAACATAATAGTTTCCCTTGAAAATCTTCATAGAAAACACCGACCTTACCTAACCTTGTTAGTATGTAAAGACAAGCATCTTATTGCTTCGTAATTACAATTATTACCTAACCTATACCTATAATAGGTTAAGTAACAATTGTAATTACGAAGCTAAAAGATGCTTATTTTAACATACTAACAAGGTTAGGTAAGGTCGGTGTTTTCTATGAAGATTTTCAAGGGAAACTATTATGTTAAGTATGTCACCTATGCACATATTTAATAAGTCAATATTGACTTATTAAATTTGCGAGGACGGGTTGATATTTTTTATGGTCAGATGGGCAGTGGGCAAAGTCGCATTTTGGTTGGACTTTGTAGACATGACACTAATCTCCTGTCGCATCTTGCAGTACTGTAAGGTGGTGGAAGCTTTATCGTCATCCACCTTGGGTTTTGAAGACTTCACTTTTGTGTTCCTGCACAGTGCTGAAAGGTGTTGACCCTTGTTGCACCTGTTGCAAGTGTATAGGTGGGTCTGACAGGTGTGGGTGTTGTGTGACCTGAGATATCTCGTGCATTTTTGCAACTCCTTGAGTCGCTTGATAAGAGTGGCACGATCAAGATAATTTGTGCAGTGGTAAACAGTGTTCCTCACTGCAGAACCAAAATGTTTGCCAGCTTACAGCACATTTTGGAGTCACCGCCTTGGGTGACACAGAAACAACAAGATTCAAGGGGACCCACTGCATAAGTGCCCACACTGCCAGACTTCCACTTAGAAGTGGAAGTGTTTTGTTTGGGCTTATTGTTAGTACCTTTGGGAGCCGGTCGGCCGAGCGGACAGCACACTGCACTTGTGATCCTGTGATCCCGGGTTCGATCCCGGACGCCGGAGAGAAACAATGGGCAGTTTCTTTCACCCTATGCCCCTGTTACCTAGCAGTAAAATAGGTACCTTGGTTTTAGTCAGCTGTCACGGGCTGCTTCCTGGGGGGTGGAGGCCTGATCAAGGACCGGGCCGCGGGGACCCTAAAAAGCCCCGAAATCATCTCAAGATAACCTCAAGATCTCCACTGACTTCGTCGTTTTAGACATCAGTTGAAGAACTCTGTTGGTCCTCTCTCACGTACTTTCATACAATTTACAATCATCCTTAAAGTCTTAAAGATTTTATCCAGTGTGAGGATGTCTGTCTTGTACTGAGAGCAGAGAGATTACAAAATTTCCTTTGGTAATTTTCTCTGACTCTCTAATTTGAACACCCATTCTGCCCGAGGCACATCAGCCTTAGCATCTAGAGCTTTGATAAAAGACTCTACTTGGAGTCTAAAGTCTTTTATAGCCTCAGGTATATTAATGTGCTTAATTGCACTAGTTCATTTATGGATCACGAGGATACAGGTTCGTAGAACCATAAGAATGTGGTTTAAGAACCGGTTAATTTATGGGTTGATGGACCAACAGAACGACCGAAATTTGTAGAATCGTTATGGGATCCATTTAGGATCGCAAGGACTATAAGAATGTGGGAAAATGTACCAGTGGTATGTTATTTTAATTATTTATCTATTTGTTATTTAACTAATTATTATATATTTATTATTTATTTAATTATTTATTCAATAACTAATTATGTGATTTTACAATTAAATTATTTCATTAGCAAGTGGACTGTATCAGATAATTTTATCCCACTAATAAGCTCCTAAAAAGCTTGGGGTTATACTAAAATTCAACAGGACAGGAATTCTTAGTTGCTTCAAATATTTCGCAATTTTTAAATGATTAATTACAATAATTAAATATATACTCCATAGCGTAAATTTCAATTAAATATTTCTAATAAATTTAATGTCAGCTTAGCGAACAAAAAGTGTAGTTGGCCTGGACGAATATCAATCACATGGGCTCGAGACCTCCTGTGGTGATGGAATCTCACAGGTGTCAGACCACGTGTTGACACAGGTGTCGGACCACGTGTTGACACAGGTGTCGGACCAGGCATTGACACAGGTGTCGGACCATGCATTGACACTGGTGCCAGACCACGTGTTGACACAGGTGTCGGACCACGTGTTGACACAGGTGTCAGACCACGCGTTCACACAGGTGTTGGACCAGGCATTGACACAGGTGTCGGACCATGCATTGACACTGGTGCCAGACCACGTGTTGACACAGGTGTCGGACCACGCGTTCACACAGGTGTTGGACCAGGCATTGACACAGGTGTTGGACCATGCATTGACACTGGTGCCAGACCACGTGTTGACACAGGTGTCGGACCACGCATTCACACAGGTGTTGGATCACACGTTGCCACAGGTGTTGGACCATACATTGACACAGGTGTCAGACCACGTGTTGACACAGGTGTTGGACCACGCATTGACACAGGTGACAGACCACGCATTGACACAGGTGCCGGACCACATGTTGACACAGGTGTCGGACCACACATTCACACAGGTGTTGGATCACACATTGCCACAGGTGTCGGACCACGCATTGATACAGGTGTCAGACCACGTGTTGACACAGGTGTTTGACCACGCATTCATTACTTCCATATCGTAAATAATTTACCTGTCCCCACAATAGCTTGTGTATTGGGCCAAAACAATAGTTAAATTTAAGCTTTAATTGTTATTTTATGATAATTAAGGTTAATAACTTAAGATTATGAGATGCTCACCATTCATTTTGTGTTTTCATGCGTCATAACCCACGACAACATAACTATGCTATGAGTTCATAACATATTAAAATTTATATCACGGGAAAGACTCTTATCCTGGAAGATGGCTTGAAGTAATGTGGCTATTGAACACTCGTAAACTAACGTAATAATTAACTGTTTGTGAGCTATCAACCAAACACATCCTCCTCGTTCAATTCAAAATGGCCAGCCCTTCCCCCTCGGGCCGGAGATTCGAACCCAAATTCATTTTATGGATTCCCAGAAAGAGGGGTTTTATTTACTTTATTTGATTACTCGTAATTTAATTTAATTTAATTTATAGTTATGAGATGTTGTGAGATGACCTTAAGTGATGCAGCAAATATTTGCTGTTATAAGTTTTTTTAGAAGGAACTTGTCACATACAATTGTCACCTTTTTGGGATAACTTATGTAATTTAATTTATAATTTATATAACACAAAGACAGCAGTTATTTCTTACTGCATATTGTTTAAAGATATTATGTGTTGAGGGAAGTCTTCCAACAAGGAGGTGATGGCTAACTGTAAGTGCTGGAGGAGGAGGTGGACAGATGCAAGTGCTGGAGGAGGAGGTGGACAGATGCAAGTGCTGGAGGAGGAGGTGGACAGATGCAAGTGCTGGAGGAGGAGGTGGACAGATGCAAGTGCTGGAGGAGGAGGTGGACAGATGTAAGTGCTGGAGGAGGAGGTGGACAGATGCAAGTGCTGGAGGAGGAGGTGGACAGATGCAAGTGCTGGAGGAGGAGGTGGACAGATGCAAGTGCTGGAGGAGGAGGTGGACAGATGCAAGTGCTGGAGGAGGAGGTGGACAGATGCAAGTGCTGGAGGAGGAGGTGGACAGATGCAAGTGCTGGAGGAGGAGGTGGACAGATGCAAGTGCTGGAGGAGGAGGTGGACAGATGCAAGTGCTGGAGGAGGAGGTGGACAGATGCAAGTGCTGGAGGAGGAGGTGGACAGATGCAAGTGCTGGAGGAGGAGGTGGACAGATGCAAGTGCTGGAGGAGGAGGTGGACAGATGCAAGTGTTGGAGGAGGAGGTGGACAGATGCAAGTGCTGGAGGAGGAGGTGGACAGATGCAAGTGCTGGAGGAGGAGGTGGACAGATGCAAGTGCTGGAGGAGGAGGTGGACAGATGCAAGTGCTGGAGGAGGAGGTGGACAGATGCAAGTGCTGGAGGAGGAGGTGGACAAAGGCAAGTGCTGGAGGAGGAGGTGGACAGATGCAAGTGCTGGAGGAGGAGGTGGACAGATGCAAGTGCTGGAGGAGGAGGTGGACAGAGGCAAGTGCTGGAGGAGGAGGTGGACAGAGGCAAGTGCTGGAGGAGGAGGTGGACAGATGCAAGTGCTGGAGGAGGAGGTGGACAGAGGCAAGTGCTGGAGGAGGAAGAGGACAGAGGCAAGTGCTGGAGAAGGAGGTATCTACCAGCAAGTTCTGGAGGGGGGGGGGGGCTGGCTAGCTGCAAGTGCTGGAGAAAGAGGTGGCTGGCTGCAAATGTTTGAGGAGGAGGTGGCTAGCTACAAGTGTTGGAGGAGGAGGTGGCTAGCTTCAAGTGTGGGAGGGATAGGAGGTGGCTAGCCTCAAGTGCTGAAGCAAGAGGTAGCTAACTGCATGTGCTGGAGGAGGTGGTGGCTAACAGCAAGTGCTGAAGCAGGAGGTGGCTTGCTGAAAGTGCTGGAGGAGGAGGTGGGTAGCTGCAAGTGTTGAAGGAGGAGGTAGCTAGCATAGAGCGCTGGAGGAGGAGGAGGAGGTGGATAGCTGCGAGTGCTGAAGGAGAAGCTGGGTAGCTGCAAGTGCTAGAGGAGGAGGTGGTTAGCTGCCAGTACTGGAGAAGGAGGTTGTATGCTTTCTGCCTTTGCTGTGTTAGGAAAGGGTTAGCTGCCAGTGCTGGAGGAGGAGGAGGTGTAGACTGCCTTTTGTTGAAGGAGGAGGTGGCTTGCTGACCTGAAATCGTCGACGCCTTCAAATCGGTTCCTGTGACCGTCGTCGACCAGGAGGAAGTGAGTGTGGTCTCTGTTGAGGGAGAGAGGAGCCTCAAGGACCACCTTCTCCTTCACCCTGTACCTGAGGGAGAGAGGAGGACCAAGGTAACGCTTGGAGAGATAATAGTATAAACACAGAGAAAATTTGTAATATCATCAGTAAAGGTTCAATAAATTATTGAACTACCTTGTGCGTATGGTTACTAGGATAATCCTGAAGGTATGCTCTCTATGTCCATCCTGTGGGTATAGTTAATAAGACCATCCTGAGGGTATGGTTACCATGACCATCCTGCAAGTAATATTACCATGACCATTCTGAGGGTATGGTCACTAGGACTATCCTGAATGTATTGTTACTACAACCATCTTGAGCGTATGGTTACAAGGACCATTCTGAAAGTATGGTTACCAGGACTATCCTGAGGATATGGTTACTATGACCATCCCGAGGGTAAATAGTCACTAGGTCTATCCTGAGGGTATGGTTACTAAGACCATTATGTATGTGTGGTTACTTGAGAATATCCTAAAAATAGGGTTATTAGAACCATGGGTGTCGACGAATTTATCATTTATCACCATTAATTGTTATTTCATGCTTGCGCTGAAATGCTTAACTACACTCCTCTTAGTTTCACAAATACCACCTAGTAATACTCACTACATATCTTTCCTACTATGCATTACTAACCTAAGTCTAATACTCAAGCTCTCTCTATTTACTATTTAATTTGTTATTCCCTATATCGTTACTCTATACGATATATAGTGATGCTTACCTGACAGGAACATCCTACCTGAAAGAAAACTCTTACTCGAAAAGAATTTCATACCCAAAATGAACCTTCTACCCGAAAAGGAAACTCCTACCCGAAATGAACCTTCTACCCGAAAAGGAAACTCCTACCCGAAATGAACCTTCAACCCGAAAAGGAAACTCCTACCCGAAATGAACCTTCTGCCCGAAAAGGAAACTCCTACCCGAAATGAACCTTCTACCCGAAAAGGAAACTCCTACCCGAAAAGGAACCTCTTACCCGAAAGGAACCTCATACCGAAAGGAACCTCATACCTACTATAAAATGTACAGATGAAAAAACACTTTTAGAACGTAGATTCAAAATAAGATACTTTTTTTTAACATTTCTCTGTACGAATTTTTTTGGCTCGTGCCCAAAACTTTACAATTTTCCTGTTTAATTTAGTTCACTTCAATACTGCATTAATTCATTTTCAATACTTTGTAATGATGAAACTGCATTGCAATTATATTGCCATATATCGAAACCAGATCCACTTGCACGATCATGAATGCAATTGTTCTACATAATTGCAAGTCAAAAGACTGCACACGGTTGTGTCCTCAATTACACTAATTAGTTACTAGACCATCCTGATGGTATGGTTACTATAACCATCCTAAGGGTATGGGTACTAGACCATCCTAGGATAAGACTACTAGGACCATCCTGAGGGTATGGCTACGAAGACTATCTGAGGTATAGCTACTAGACCATCCTGAGGTATGGTTACTAGGACAATCCTGAGGTACGACTACTAGACCATCCTGAGGGTATAGCTACTAGACATCCTGAGGGTATGGTTACTAGGACAATCCTGAGGGTATGGCTACTAGACCATCCTGAGAGTATGGCTAACTAGGACCATCCTGAGGGTATGGCTACTAGACCAACCTGAGGTATGGCTACTAGACCATCCTGAGGGTATGGCTAACTAGGACCATCCTGAGGGTATGGCTACTAGACCATCCTGAGGGCATGGCTACTAGGACCATCCTGAGGGTATGGCTACTAGACCATCCTGAGGGTATGGCTACTAGACCATCTTTAGGTATGGTTACTAAGACCATCCTAAGGGTATGGCTACCAGACTATCCTGAGGGTATGGCTACAAAACCCTCTTTAGGGTATGGTTACTAAGACCATCATAAGGTATGGCTACCAGACTATCCTGACGGGTAAAGCTACTAAACCATCCTGAGGGTATGGCTACTATACCATTCTGAGGGAATGGCTACTAGACCATCCTCAGGGTATGGCTACAAGACCATCCTCAGGGTATAGCTACTAGACCATCCTCAGGGTATAGCTACTAGACCATCCTGAGGGTAGGCTACTAGACCATCCTGAGGGTATGGCTACTACACCATCTGAGGTATGGATACTAGACCTTTCTGAGGGTATAACTACTAGACCATCCTGAGGGCATAGCTACTATACCATTCTGAGGGAATGGCTACTAGACCATTCTGAGGAATGGCTACTAGACCATCCAGAGGGTATGGCTACTAGACCATCGTGAGGGTATGGCTACTAGACCATCCTGAGGGTATGGCTACTAGACCAACCTGAGGGGTACGGCTACTAGACCATCCTGAGGGTATGGCTACTAGGACCATCCTGAGGGAATTACTAACAGACATTCTGAGGGTATGGCTACTAGACCATCCTGAGCGTATGGCTACAAGACCATCTAGAGGGTATGGCTACTAAGATCATCCTGAGGGTATAGCTACCAGACTATCCTGAAGGGTAAAGCTACTAGACTTTCCTGAGGGTATGGCTACTAGGACCATCCTGAGAGTATATCTACTTTGACCATCCTGAGGGTATGCCTACTAGAACATTTTGAGGGAAAGGCTACGTGAACATCCTGACGGCATGGCTACTAGACCATTCTTAGGGTATGGCTACTAAGCCATTCTGAGGGTATGACTACTAGGCCCATCATGAGGGTATGGCTACTAGACCATTCTGAGGATATGGGTACTAGGCCCATCATAAGGGTATGGCTACTACACCACCCTGAGGGTATGGCTACTAGAACCATCCTGAGGGAAAGGCTACTAGGAACATCCTTGATTCTATGGCTACTAGAACCATCCTGAGGGTATGGCTACAAGGACCATCCTGAGGGTATGGCGACTAGGACCATCTAGAGAGTAAGGCTACTTCACCATTCTTAGGGTATCGCTACTAGACCATCCTGAGGGTAAGGCTACTAGACCATCCTGAGTGTATGGCTACTAGACCATCTTCAGGGTATCGTTTCTAGGACCATCCTGAGGGTATGGCTACTAGACCATCCTGAAGGTAAGGCTACTAGACCATCCTGAGGGATTGCTACTAGACAATGGTGAGGATGTGGCTAATAGACCAACCTTAGGGTATTGATACGGACCACCCAGAGGTGTATGGCTACTAGGACCATCCTGATGTTATGGCTACTAGACTATCCTAGGCGTAAAGCTACTAGACAATCCTGAGGATAAGGCTACTAAACCATCAAGAGAGTAAGGCTACTAGATCATCCTGAGGGGTAAAGCTACAGGACCATCCTGAGGGTATTGATACTAGGACCATCCTAAGGGTATTACTACTAGACCATCCTGATGGTAAGGCTACTAGACGAACCTATGGGTATGGCTACTAGACCATCCTGAGGGTATGGCTACTAAGACCATCCTGAGGGTATGGCTACTAGACCATCCTGAAGGGTAAAGCTACTAGACCATCCTGAGGATATGGCTACTAGGACAATCCTGAGGGGTAAAGCTATTAGACCTTCCTGAGAGTATGGCTAATGGACCATCCTGAGGGCAAGGCAACTAGACCATTCTGAGGGTATGGTTGCTTGACCATCCTGAGGGTATGGTTACTAGACCATCCTAAGGTATGGCTACTAAGCCATCCTGAAGGTATGACTACAAGACCATCCAGAGGGTATGGCTACTAGGATCATCCTGAAAGAAAGGCTACTAGGACCATCCTGAGGCAATGGCTACTAGGACCATATTGAGGGTATAGCTACAAGGACCATCCTGAAGGTATGTCTACTAAGATCATCCTAAGGGTATTACTACTAGAAAATCCTGAGGGGCAAAGCTTCAAGACCATCCTGAGTGTATGGCTACTAGGACCATCCTAAGGTATTACTACTAGACCATCCTGAGGGTATGGCTACTAGACCATTCTGAGGGTAAGGCTACTAGACCATCCTCAGGGTATCGCTACTATATCATCATGAGGGTATGGCTACTAGACCAACCTGAGGGTATGTCTACTAGACCATCCTGAGGGTATGGAGAGTAGACCATCCTGAGGGTATCACTACTAGGACCATCCTGTGTGTATGGCTACTAAGACCATCCTGAGTGTGAGGCTACTAGACCATCATGTGAGTATTGCTTCTAGACCAACATGAGGGTATGGCTACTAGACAGTCCAGAGGCTATCGCTAATAGTACCATCCTGAGTGTATCGGAAATTGTACCATCCTGAGGGTATGGCTTCTAGACTATGCTGAAAGTAAGGCTACTAGACCATCCTGAGGGTATGGCTACTAGGCCATCTTGAGGGTATGGCTACTAGACCAACCTAAGGGTATTGCTTCTAGACCATCCTGAGTGTAAGGCTACCAGAGCATCCTGAGGGTATGGCTAATAGACCAACCTGAGGTATAGCTACTAGACCATCCTGAAGGTATGGCTACTATACCATCCTGAGGGTATGGCTACTAGGACCATCCAGAGGGTATTGCGACTAGACCATTCTGAGGTAGGCTTCTAGACCATCCTGAGGATATTGCTACTATGACCATCCTGAGGGAATAGCTTTTATACCATCCTGAGAGGTAAAGCTAGTAGACCATCCTGAGGGTTTGCTACTAGACCACATCCTGAGGGTATGGCTACTACACCATCCTGAGGGTAAGGATACTAGACCAACCTGAGGGTATAGCTACTATACCATCCTGAAGGTATGCTACTATACCATCCTGAGGGTATGGCTACTAGGACCATCCAGAGGGTATGGCGACTAGACCATTCTGAGGGTATGGCTTCTAGACCATCCTGAGGATATTGCTACTATGACCCATCCTGAGGGAATAGCTTTTATACCATCCTGAGAGGTAAAGCTAGTAGACCATCCTGAGGGTATGGTACTAGGACCATCCTGAGGGTATGGCTACTACACCATCCTGAGGGTAAGGATACTAGACACCAACCTGAGGGTATAGCTACTATACCATTCTGAGGGAATGGCTACTACCATCCTGAGGGAATGGCTACTAAACCATCCTGAGGGTATGGCTACTCCACCATCGTGAGGGTAGGCTACTCGACGATCGTGAGGTATGGCTACTAGGACCAACCTGAGGGTGGCTACTAGACCATCCTAAGGGGGTACGGCTACTAGACCATCCTGAGGGTATGGCTACTAGACCATCCTGAGGGATTTAACTACTAGAACGATTCTAAGGTAATGGCTACAAGACCATCTAGAGGGTATGGGTACTAAGACCATCCTGAGGGTTTAGCTACAGACTATCCTGAAGGGTAAAGCTACTGACCATCCTGAGGGTATAGCTACTAGGACCATCCTTGATTCTATGGCTACTAGACCATCCTGAGGGTATGGCTACTAGACCATCCTGAGTGTATGGCTACTAGACCATCTTGAGGGTATCGTTTCTAGGACCATCCAGAGGGTATGGCTACTAGACCATCCTAAAGGTAAGGCTAGTAGACCATCCTGAAGGTATAGCTACTAGTACCATCCTGAGAGTATGGCTACTAGACCATGGTGAGGATGTGGCTAATAGACCAACCTTAGGGTATTGATACTGGACAAGCCTGAGGTGTATGGCTACTAGACCATACTGAGGGTATGGCTACTAGGACCATCCTGAGGGTATTACTACTAGACCATCCTGAGGGTATGGCTACTATACCATCCTGAGGGTAAGGCTACGAGGTCCATCCTGAGGGTATTGCTACTAGACAATGGTGAGGATGTGGCTAATAGACCAACCTTAGGGTATTGATACTGGACCACCCAGAGGTGTATGGCAACTAGGACCATCCTGATGTTATGGCTACTAGACCATCCTAGGCGTAAAGCTACTAGACAATCCTGAGGATAAGGCTACTAAACCATCCAGAGAGTAAGGCTACTAGATCATCCTGAGGGGTAAAGCTACAGGACCATCCTGAGGGTATTGATACTAGGACCATCCTGATGGTAAGGCTACTAGACGATCCTAAGGGTATGGCTACTAGATCATCCTGAGGGTATGGCTACTAAGACCATCCTGAGGGAATGGCTACTAGACCATCCTGAAGGGTAAAGCTACTAGACCATCCTGAGGATATGGCTACTAGGACAATCCTGAGGGGTAAAGCTATTAGACCTTCCTGAGCGTATGGCTACTAGACCATCCTGAGGGTTTGGTTGCTTGACCATCCTGAGGGTAT
Organism: Procambarus virginalis; assembly: GCA_020271785.1. NCBI lineage: Eukaryota > Metazoa > Arthropoda > Malacostraca > Decapoda > Cambaridae > Procambarus > Procambarus virginalis. The sequence goes on along the minus strand of WNGS01001426.1, from coordinate 1,468 downwards.
GGTTTCTAGACTCTCCTAAGGGTATGGCTACTAAGCCCATCCTGAAGGTATGACTACAAGACCATCCAGAGGGTATGGCTACTAGGATCATCCTGAAAGAAAGGCTACTAGGACCATCCTGAGGCAATGGCTACTAGGACCATATTGAGGGTATAGCTACAAGGACCATCCTGAAGGTATGTCTACTAAGATCATCCTAAGGGTATTACTACTAGACCATTCTGGGGGGCAAAGCTTCAAGACCATCCTGAGTGTATGGCTACTAGGACCATCCTAAGTGTATTACTACTAGACCATCCTGAGGGTATGGCTACTAGACTATTCTGAGGGTAAGGCTACTAGACCATCCTAAGGGTATCGCTACTAGATCATCATGAGGGTATGGCTACTAGACCAACCTGAGGGTATGTCTACTAGACCATCCTCAGGGTATGGAGAGTAGACCATCCTGAGGGTATGGAGAGTAGACCATCCTGAGGGTATCACTACTAGGACCATCTTGAGGGTATGGCTACTAGACCATCCTTTAGGTAAGGCTACTATACCTTCCTGTGTGTATGGCTACTAAGACCATCCTGAGTGTGAGGCTACTAGACTATCATGTGAGTATTGCTTCTAGACCAACATGAGGGTATGGCTACTAGACCATCCTGAGGGTATAGCTACTAGGATCATCCTGAGGGTAAGGCTACTAGATCATCCAGAGGGTATGGCTACTAGGCCATCTTGAGGGTATGGCTACTAGACCAACCTAAGGGTATTGCTTCTAGACCATCCTGAGTGTAAGGCTACCAGAGCATCCTGAGGGTATGGCTAATAGACCAACCTGAGTGTATAGCTACTAGACCATCCTGAAGGTATGGCTACTATACCATCCTGAGGGTATGGCTACTAGGACCATCCTGAGGGTATGGCGACTAGACCATTCTGAGGGTATTGCTTCTAGACCATCCTGAGGATATTGCTACTATGACCATCCTGAGGGAATAGCTTTTAGACCATCCTGAGAGGTAAAGCTACTAGACCATCCTGAGGGTATGGCTACTAGGACCATCCTGAGGGAATTACTACTACACGATTCTAATGGTATGGCTACTAGGCCATCCTGAGGCGTATGGCTACAAGACCATCTAGAGGGTATGGCTACTAAAAACATCCTGAGGGTATAGCTACCAGACTATCCTGAAGGGTAAAGCAACTAGACCATCCTGAGGGTATAGTTACTAGGACCATCCTTGATTCTATGGCTACTAGGACCATCCTGAGGGTATGGCTACTAGACCATCCTGAGTGTATGGCTACTAGACCATCTTGAGGGTATCGTTTTTAGGACCATCCAGAGGGTATGGCTACTAGACCATCCTGAAGGTAAGGCTAGTAGACCATCCTGAAGGTATAGCTACTAGTACCATCCTGAGGGTAAAGCTACTAGATCATCCACAGGGTATGGCTACTAGACCATGGTGAG
>WNGS01001425.1:26575-38961 GCA_020271785.1 Procambarus virginalis | reverse complement strand
AAGTTGTTACAAATGATAACCAAAAAGAAGGTCACTACTTACCACACCATTGTGTACAGAAGAATTCTCCAACTACCCCATTACGGATAGTCTTTAATTGCAGTCCTAAAATGAGGCCGAGTAGTGTTTCGTTAAACGACTGTCTTCAAAATGGCCCTAAGACCTAACACAAAGCCTTTACGACGTGCTGTTAAAGTCCCGTATTGTGACTTATGCATATACGGCCGGACATCAGCAAGGCATTCCTTAGGGTTGGTCTTCAAGAAGAAGACCGGAACGACACAAAGTTCCTATGGAATTAAGGATCCTAACGATTCCGAACAGTGAATTAATCACTTACTGGTTTGCCTCTGTCCTTTTTGGCGCCAAGTCATCTCCTTTTCTGCTCCCAAGCTACCTTGGATACGCACTTGAAGGAGTCCAATAGCCCAAACAAGACACAAATTAGCCCCACAAACCTCTGTATGTGGCTAATTTTCACGGTACAGACCATAACAGTGAAAGTAACACTGTTGGACATATATATCATGAGGCTAATTGAGAGTTATTGGGAGCAAATATTCCTCTCCAGTCGTGGGTCTCTTAACAATGACAAATTAAATCAGCTGATCTCAACTGAATTTCCCGATTACCAGGTACCCGAGATGACAACAGTACTAGGTGTCGAATGGAACTCGACAACAGATCAGTTGACAACCAAGTCGGTGGAGCCAAATACAACTAACTTAACAATGAGAAACTTACTATCACAAGTCAGCAATCCCTTCGACCCATTAGGACTATTAAGCCCAATAATGCTTAATTGGGAAGTTGACCTAATACAGAAATTTGGCAACAAAAGATAGGCTGGGATGATCTTCTCACACCTGCTCTACAAGAAAATTGGCAAGGTTTAGTAAAAGATTTAAGTACCCTAGAGTCTGTCAAGATCCACTAGGAAACACGTAGTAAATGAAAAGAACCCCAATTAAGCTACATGTCTTTGTTGTGATGCCTCAGGAAAGGCTTACGGCACACTAGCTTACCTGGTCACCACACCCCCCCACCTGTTGCCAGACTGTCACGGTGGTGTCCTCTCTGGTCCCACCACATCACTGAACGAAGCCAGCAATAGAATGAGGGGCCACCTTTAAAGAAAAGTTCACTGCCACAACTGGAATTAACCGCCTTACTGTTAGGAGTAAGCTTGGACTCATTATTTGATCAAGGCCTTCCGCCACATCCACTTTAACGAAACAGTAGCTTGGTCAGATAATGAGGCAGTGCTACAGGGTCTTTTAAGAACAATAACAGTAAGACTCCTTACGTGAGTAACCGTGTTAAGGAAATATGAGAGTTGTCAGCAGGGTATATAACTAAGATATGTCCCCACAAAAGAGAATCCAGCTGACTATCTCTCCTGAGGACTGACTTTACGGCAATTAACAACGGCAGAGATGTGGTTCAATGGAACTCAGTGGCTAATCAGCGACCAGTGGCCTGACCAAAAGCCACAAGTCATTGTGACCAATGTTACTGTTCCACTTGAGAACCCAGAACCAGCCTCGACTTTGGTTATTGATCCTAGCTCGGGTACTATTGAACTGAACAAGCCTATAGGTGTCACCCAAGTGGTGTTTCATTTTCTAAAGAAAATAGGAATCAAATATCAATTCCCTAATGCCCTAAGGTATTGGGTCAAAAGAGCTCAGATCGCCACATTCGGGACAGAATTTGACAATGTTCCAAGAAGCTACAACATGATCTAGGTCTCTGGTTAGACACTGACAATTATAAAATAATCAGATGCGGAGGCCGCTAACAGCACGCTGAACACTAGATTTGAAGCAAAAAATCCAATATTGCTCCCTCGTCACCACATTGTAAGCAAACTAATTGTGTTAAATATACACAAATACTGCACTCGGCATGGTGGGGTATTAGATAATCTCACAGACTTAAGACCCCAGTTACTGGGCTATCCCCCACAGGCTTAAGACAACAGTACTGGTTTCCCCAAGGTAGACAGACAGTTAAATCAATAATCAAATCCTGTGTTATTTCCCGGAGTACCGAGGCCAGAGTGTGTCCGTATCCATGGCCCTCCCTCACTACCTTCCGAAGGAACGAGTCGTACAAATTCGTCCCTTTGAGACTACAAGGAGAAGATTTCACAGGAGCACTAACGCTTACAGGCACTAAAGACAAGAAACCAGTAAAGCTGTACATATGTCTTTTTACTTGTGCGACAACAAGGGCAGTCCATCTAGAAGTGACTCCCGCTATGAGTGCCGAAGCATGATCTTACAGGCTTTCCGCAGGTTTGCTTCACGTAGATCCTGTCCTAAGTTAATGATCTCAGACAATGGGTCCAACTTAGTGGCAGGAGAACATGTCTGAGGAAAATCTGGACACATCCAAAGGTACGCACAACCCTAAATCAACGGCAGTGCCATTGGAAATTCATACCTCCCAGAGCACCATGGCACGGAGGCTTCTATGAACGCATGGTTGGTACGGTAAAACGTTCTCTACGGAAAACCCTACACCGCCAAAAGATTGACCTGCAGGAGCTTCAACAGTAGTATAGAGATAGAAGCACGAGTCAATAACCGACCACTCTACACCTACCTCTCTGATGATGTTTTTGCAGCGTGAACCATAAGTCCAGCTCATTTGATGTATGGTAGACCTCTCAAAACACTTGTGTCCCTTACAGACGAGGAACCAGAGGATCCTTCATATGTCCAAGAGAATGATTGGTTCACGTTTCAAACATCTATCAAGGGTGATAGTCGGTGAATGACGTATGGACTCGAGAATACCTTACAGCTCTGAGAGAGTATCATTATGGGGCAAACAACCCCTACAACAGAATTAACTTGAACCCTGGTGACATAGTTCTGGTGGATAGTGATGGACCCGCTCAGAGTGGCTTTAGGTCAAATAGTCTCTGTTCATCCAGACAGCCAGGGCATCTTGAGAATAGTGAAGTAAAATGCCGAGGCAACACTACTCTCAAAACTTTAGAGAAATTAGTTCCTTTAGAACTGGCCAGGACGAAGACGTACAGCGACTTCCAGCACCCGATACCCCGTACGGGACATACATCCCCAAAGGACTGCAGCTCAACAATGTAAACTCAAATTAAAGCAGCATTATAATTCTGAAGGAGAAGAATAAAGTGATTCACTTTAAAGTAAAGTACACAATAGTATAGTCTTCCTTTAACAGTATCCTCTTAAAATTAGAGAATGGGAGACTCCGTGACGTCATCGACGTCGCCAGTATTTACATTATTAAACCACTGTTCATACACAGTTTAATGTCTAAATTGAATAAAAAGTGTTCAATAAGACTGAATATAATTATTAACACCAAAATATAGCTTGATTCCCTTGTTAACGTAAATTTAACTTAGAAGTGGAACCAGCACAATATTGGAACAGTACACAAAGCGAGCGTCTCTTACAGACGCCACGCTCACACGTAAACAATAACAAACGCAGCCTACGCTGCACATGGCTCCAGAGTTGGTTTAACACCTAGACACCTATTTACGTGTCAACAACCAGCTACACAGCCTATCAACAACTACAACAACGATTGTATCCGGCTTACCAAGTATTTGTTTATTATTCTAGTGCACTGTATAATATCAAAGATAAGTCGGTTATGATATATGGAAACACCCCACAATGTACGTGTACCCCATTTTTACAGCCCTCACATACCATGTTATACCTGTATTGATATGCTTAGGGAAATGTACTAACTTCTTGCATCCCAAACAGGTAAATTGTGACTTGGAACAGCAAGTAGCTGAGTAGTAGAACTATGCACATGTACCTAGCTGTTGCCAGCCTTGAAGGCCTCCACAGCTGCCATTGGCATCATGAGGCACAGGGCCACACCCACATAGATGCTAACATGACACAGCCTTAGCAGGCCCTTACTACAGGCTCAGATAAGGCCATTCTAGTTATTGTAGTAGTAGTATTCATAACTAGTAATAATTGTTGAAATAATAGTAGATTAGACCACCATATGTGGTATGATAAAATATTATAAAAACTTAGGTAAACAATTTGTAGTTTAAGAAGGAGCCATTACAAGTGGTTTAAGCTACAAATTGTCCCCCCCATTTGTGTGAGAATAATTTCAGGCAGTTTTAACAAGTACATACAGCCCACTCAATTTCTTACCTACTAAGAAAAAATAAGATAAACTTTAATTATTGAAGTCAATTAAAAGGAGATATACTGCCTGGAGTTTTTACCACATTGGTTCATATATCTTCCCCTCTAAGAGTTTCTTTCTCACTATTTTCTCTCGTTGTGTGTTCCGTTCTCACAATGGACTCGTATCTATGTTGCTACAGTCATCCTGATCGTCGTGTTTGACAAGTGTGCTAATATGAATCAGGTTGTGTTGTCTGGCCATGACAATTGATCAGCTCGTTCTTGTGTGAAAACACACCACACACACACACACATACACATCTACCAGTTGATTGACAGTTGAGAGGCAGGACCAAAGAACCAAAGCTCAATTCCCGCAAGCACAACTACGTGAGTACACACACACACACACATACACACTAATCATGAGAGACTTCAACCACGGAAGAAAGATTGGGAGGACAGAGTCCCATATGGAGAACCAGACACATGGAGAGCTAAGCTGCTGGACATGCCAACAAGAAACTTTCTAATGGGACCGACAAGAATGAGAAGGAAAGATGAACCAGCTATGCTTGATCAGATATTTACCCTAAATGAGTGGGATATAAAGGAAGTAAAGTTGGAAGCCTCCTTGGAAATGAGTGATCACAGTGTATTCATCTTTGAGTTCCTGGTAGAGCTAGGAATTATCTCCCCAAAAAGGAACTATGAAACAAAAGGCTGGCGTACCGAAAGGAAAATTATGAGGAGATGAGAAGTTTCCTAAGGGATATACCAAGGGACACAGACTCAGAGCTACGTCTGTACAAGACATGTTGGACTATGTCACCCATAGTGTCAGGAGGCAGGAAACAGGTTTACCCGGCCCGACAGGAAAAACCGAGAAGTAAAAGAAGAATCCATGGTTTAATAGTGCATGTATGAAAGCAAAGGAACTGAACAAAAGGGCGTGGAGGAACTCCCGAAATAACAGAACACCAGAAAGCAGAGAGAGAGATACCAGAGAACCAGGAACGAGTATGTTAGTGTGAGAAGAGAAGCAGAGAAAAGTAATGAAAATGATATAGCAAACAAAGCCAAGACTGAACCGAAGCTACTCCACAGTCACATCAGGAGGAAAACAACAGTGATGGAACAGGTGATGAAATTTAGAACGGGTGAGGACAGGTACACAGAGAATGACAAAGTGTGTGTTGAAGAACTCAAAAAGAGGTTCCAAGAGGTCTTCACAACAGAACAAGGTGAGGTCTCTGCGCTAGGAGAGGTAGCAGTAAACCAGGCGGCCTTGGGAGCGTTCGAAATTACAAGAGATGAGGTCAAAAGACACCTGTTGGATCTGGATGTGAGAAAGGCTGTTGGTTCAGACTGAATCTCACCAAATGGTATTAAAAGAGTGTGCAGAGGCACTTTGCTTGCCACTCTCCATAGTGTCTAGTAGGTCTATGGAAGACGGCTAATGTATTCCCAATATACATAAAGGGTGACAGACAAGAGGCACTAAACTACAGGCCAGTAACTGTATACTGTTATGACCACACATACACCAGTATGATCATACTGTGGCTGGTGTATTGTTATTGCTGGTGGTGTTCAAACTGTTTAGAGATATCTCGACAATATACTAGTAATAATTGTGTATTACCAATATGTCTAATAAACCTACCTATGTATACTATATTTATGTACCATAAGTTATACTATATTTATGTGCCATAAGTATTTGCCATGTATTTGTGGATATGTATTGGAAGTGTAGTAAATAGCAGTAGCCTAATATCACATTATTTGGATGTCATGATGTAGAATGTATACATTTAGGTCTCTGATGTATTACTCGTATGTATACTGTGAAATATCCATTTCATTATTGTTTATTGCATTGTCCTCTTGTCATGACAGTAATTTACAATCTGGCATTGAGAGATGTATACCACAGAGACAAGGTTTTGTTACTAATTTTGGGTATATGATGCATTCTACTGTATTCATGTATACTTATGTATAACGGCTGGCTGGCAACGTCTTAAAATCCTCCCTTAATCCCCCCCCCCCTCCCTCACCCTTTTGCCTCCCAGCCAGTGTTACCTTGTCTCGCTAATATGAATTCCCTGTTCACTTATTTTTATATCATGACATAATTTATTATGTAGTGAGTTATTGATATGTAGTGTAAGGTTGTGTAATATAACCCTTATTCAGTTATATTATGAATTAAAAGTTATTTGCTGAGAAATGTCTGAATATACGCTTGTGATATTCGAAAGAAGAGAGTCAGCTGGTTTGTGGATTTGGTTAGTGTCGGTCCCGGTCTGCTTGGCTCTTAGACGGTCACTTCTCCTTGAACTTCCTAGTCGGGGGGATGTGTTGTCGCTCTGATCCGGGTTTAGTGGCCTTATTTGTGTTAATTGACTGCTAGGATATTTTATAGGATGCAGTAGTGTTTTACCATGGATTATTTCTACCGTTGTACATCATTTATACCAGGTGGTAGGTGCTTTTATATGTATTATTGAGGTGGGTACCTGAGGATCTTAAGTGATGCCATTGTGCTATGTTGATATTGATTCCTCAACATCATTTTGTTAATGATTGTGACACCACCATCCTGTAGTGGTATTACCAGCATAATAGGCGCCAGTGTCCCACTGCGCCAGGGCAGAGCCTGGTGTCTGCTAGTGCTGATTGAATGCTGTTTTGAGCCCTGTTGATGGTCATGCAAAGTTTTAAGAAGCTGGATAAAGTAATAGAATGTGAATTATAGAGATTTTAGTTAATTACGCTGTTATTGTGACTTACGTTTTATGCCCAGTAAACTGGAATATTTTTTACTGGCATTTAACTCCGCAGGACCTTATTGATTATTGGCCAGGCTATGTTTTCTAGCAATGCTGTTGGTTCACTACCCCCTATAGCATTAAATGGGGGCACATAACATTATATATATACCATGCAAGGTAATGGGAAAGATCGTGAGAACAACCTTGTAACACATCTGGAGAGAAGCGACTTCGTGACAAATCGTCAACATGGGTTTCAGGGAGGGTAAATCTTGCCTTACAGGCTTAATAGACTCCTACGATCAGGTGACAAAATAAAAGGCTGATGCATAAACTAGAAAAACAGGCAGGAGTAACTGGTAGGGCGATCCATTGGATAAGGGAGTAACAAAGCAATAGGAAGCAAAGCGTTGCAGTGAGGGGTAAGACCTCAGATTGGCGTGAAGTCACCAGTGGGGTCCCACAGGGCTCTGTACTCGGACCTATCTAGTTTCTGATATATGTAAATGATCTCCCAGAGGGTACAGATTCATTTCTCTCAATGTTTGCGGACGATGCCAAAATTATGAGAAGGATTAAGACAGAAGAGGACTGTTTGAGTCTTCAAGAAGACCTAGACAAACTGAAGGAATGGTCGAACAAATGGTTGTTAGAGTTTAACCCAACCAAATGTAATGAAATGAAGATAGGTGTAGGGAGCAGGAGGCCAGATACAAGGTATCGTCTAAGGAGAGGAAATTCTTCAGGAGTCAGAGAAAGAAAAAGACTTGGGAGTTGATATCACGCCAGACCTGTCTCCTGCAGCCCATATCAAGAGGATAACATCAACGGCATATGCCAGGCTGGCCAACATACGAACGGCATTCAGAAACTTGTGTAAAGAATCATTCAGAACTTGTATACCACATATGTCAGACCAATCCTGGAGTATGCAGCCCCAGAATGGAGTCCATATCTAGTCAAGCATAAGACTAAACTGGAAAAAGGTTCAAAGGTTTGCCACCAGACTAGTACCCAAGCTGAGAGGTATGAGCTACGAGGAGAGACTACGGGAATTAAACCTCACTTCGCTGGAAGACAGAAGAGTTAGGGGGGACATGATCACCACATTCAAGATTCTGAAGGGAATTGATAGAGTAGATAATGACAGGCTATTTACACAAGGGGCACACGCACAATTGGACACAGGTGGAAACTGAGGCGCCCAAATGAGCCACAAGATATTAGAAAAACTTTTTAGTGTCAGAGTGGTTGACAAATGGAATACATTAGGAAGTGATGTGGTGGAGGCTGACTTCATACACAGTTTCAAGTGTGATATGATAGAGCCCAATAGGCTCAGGAATCTGTACACCTGTTGATGACGGTTGAGAGGCGGGACCAAAGAGCCAGAGCTCAAACCCCGCAACCACAACTAGCTGAGCACACACAGATAGAAATAGTGAAAATGTTCCACGTAATAATAAACAGAACGAGGGGACATGGGTGGAAACTGGAAACTCAGATGAGTCACAGAGATGTTAGGAAGTTTTCTTTTAGCGTGAGTGTAGTGGAAAATAGAATGCACTTGGGGAAACAGGTTGTGGAAGCAAACTCTGTTCATACTTTTAAAATTAGGTATGGATAGGGAAATGGGACAGAGTCATTGCTGTAATCAACCGATGGCTGGAAAGGCGGGATCCAAGATCCAATGCTCGATCCTGCAAGCACAAATAGGTGAGTACAAATAGGTGAGTACAGGCCACACAATGATTTTTTACAGTGTCAGAGTAGTAGACAAATGGAATGCATTTGCAGTGATGAGGTGGAGGCTGACTTCATACACAGCTTCAAGGTAGATATGATAGAGCCCAGTAGGCTCAGGAACCTGTACATTATTGACATTGTGAGAGGCGGGACCAAAGAGCCAGAGCTCAACCCCCCCCAAGCACAATTAGGTAAGTACAATTAAGTAAGTAGGGCTGGGTGGCTGAGTGGACAGCGCTCTAGACTCGGGACCTAGGGACTGGGGTTCGATCCCCGCACCCGGCGGAAACAGATGGGAAGAGTTTCCTTACCCTGATGCACCTGCTACCTAGCAGTAAATGGTACCTGGGAGTTACAAAGCTGCTACGGGGTGCTTCCTGGGTGTGTGTGATGTGTGTGGGGAGGAAAAAATAGTAGTTGGTAACAGTTGATTGAATGACAGTTGACAGGCGAGCCTAAAGAGCAGAGCTCAACCCCGCAAGCACAACTAGGTGAATACACAAGAATCAAGAAAGAAGAAGAGAAGAAGAAGGAGAGGAGGGATAGGCGGACTGAATATTCTTGGACTGCCGGAAAGCATTTGACACAGTACCCCATAGAAGGCTGGTACATAAGCTGGAAAACAGCCAGGAATAACAGGAAAAGTGCTCCAGTGGATAAGGGAGTACCTAAGCAATAGGAAACAGGTGTTACAGTGAGGGGGGAGACCTCAGATTGGCGTGAAGTCAGCAGTGGAGTCCAACAGGGTTCTGTACTCGGATCTATCCTGTTTTTGATATAAATGATCTCCCAGAGGGTTATAGACTCATTCCTCTTATTGTTTGCTAATGATGCCAAATTATGAGAAGGATAAAATATTAAAACACAGGAGGACTGCTGAGGCTTCAAGTAGACCTAGCCAAACTAAGAAATGGTCGAACAATGGTTGTTAGAGTTAAACCCAAGCATATGTAATGAAGATAGATGTAGGGAGCAGGAGGCCAGATACAAGGTATCATTTGTGAGATGAAATTCTTCAAGAGTCAGAGAGAGAGAAAGACCTGGGGGTTGATATCATGCCAGACCTGTCCCCTGAAGCTCATATCAAGAGGATAACATCAGCGGCATATGCCAGGTTGGCTAACATAAGAACGGCCTTTAGAAACTAGTATAAGGAATCATTCAGAACTTTAAATACCACATATGTCAGACCAATACTGGAATATGCAGCTCCAGCATGGAGTCCACATTTAATCAAGCATAAGACTAAACTGGAAAAAGTTCAAAGGTTTGCCACCAGACTAATACCTCAACTGAGAGGTATGAGCTACGAGTAGAGACGGGAATTAAACCTCACGTCGCTGGAAGACAGAGGAGTAAAGGGGGAGGGACATAATCACCACATACAAGATTATTAAGGTAACCGACAGGGTAGATAAAGACAAGTTATTTAACACAAGGGGCATACTCACAAGGGGACACAGGAGGAAACTGAGTGTCCAAATGAGCCACAGAGATATTAGAAAGAACTTTTCTAGTGTCAGAGTAGTTGGCAAGTGGAATGTATTAGGAAGTTAGGTGGTGGAGGCAGACTCCATACACAATTCCAAGTGTAGATATGATAGAGCCCAGTAGGCTTAGAAACTTGTACATCAGTTGATTGACTGTTGAGAGGCAGGACCAAAGAGCCAGAGTTCAACTCCCTCAAGCACAACTAGGTGAGTACACACACACACACAGCAGTGTGAGATCACCAGTGATGAGTTCAAAATGAATCTGCTGGAGCTGAAGTTGACAAAGGCTGTTGGGTCTGTCAGAATCTCCCCGTGTATACTAAAACAGGGTGCAGATGCACTAAGTGTGCCAGTCTCTATGGTGTTTAACAGGTATCTAGAAACAGAACACCTACCAGAAAGCTGGAAGACAGCTAATGTAGTTTCAGTATACAAAAAGGGTGACAGGCAAGAGGGACTGAACTACAGGCCAGTTTCCCTAACTTGTATACCATTTAAGGTGATGTTGAAGATCGTGAGGAAAAGACTCGTAGAGCATCTGGAGAGAAATAGCTTTGCAACACACCACCGGCATGGGTTCAGGGATGATAAATCGTGCCTTGTAGGCTTAATAGAATTCTATAACCAGGCTACAAAAATTAAGCAAGAAAGAGTAGGGTGGGCAGGCTGCATTTTCTTGGACTGTCAGTAAACCTTAGACAGAGTACCCTGAAGAGGCTATTACAAAAGTTTCAAAAGAAACAGACAGGAGTAAAAGATAAGGTGCTCTAGTGGATAAGGGAGTATCTAAGCAACAGGAAAAGGCGAGTAACGGTGAGTGGGGAGACATCAGAGTGGTGAGATGTCCCCACCAGAGTCCCACAGAGCTCTGTACTTCGACCCATCCTGTTTCTGATATATGTAAACGATCTTCCAGAGCGTATGCAAAACAGATGCAAAAAGAATAGTAAGCATCCATCAGTCTCAGGGGACTACGGAGTTGCGCTCTGGTTCTCGATCTGGAGTGGCCTCTTCAAGGCGCAAAGCCACCGTAGGTTGATACGGAGGAGAAGTTGATACCCAAGCAACAGAGCTACAGAGAATAGGGGTCATCTTCTTGAGGTTATCTTGAGATGATTTCGGGGCATTTTAGTGTCCCCGCGGCCCGGTCCTCGACCAGGCCTCCACCCCTAGGAAGCAGCCCGTGACAGCTGACTAACACCCAGGTACCTATTTTACTGCTAGGTAACAGGGCATAGGGTGAAAGAAACTCTGCCCATTGTTTCTCGCCGGCGCCTGGGATCGAACCCAGGACCATAGGATCACAAGTCCAGCGTGCTGTCCGCTCGGCCGACCGGCTCCCCCGCTCGGCCGACCGGCTCCCCGGGTCCTGGTAATTTACAACCCACCAGCAAACAACAGAAGACCCCAGCAGGAATATGATGACAACATCATAGCAAGCATTGAGGAATTGCGGAGAGCAGCAACAGTGGCAAACAAAATGAGAGCTGAACTTCTAGTCATGGGGGACCCAACTCATGGACTGGGAATCAAGAAATGCCTTGGGGGGGGGGGGGAGAAACGTGGGGAGAAAAATTAGTGGGGTGTTGTAGAAAGAAGCTTCTTAACACAGTATGCAAGGAGGTTACAAGAGAAATGGAAGAGATTCTCTAAGGAAACTGGACCTGATCTTTGCCCAAAATGAGGAAGACATCAAGAACTTGGAACATGAAACATCGCTAGGAGCAAGTGACCATTGTGCCCTGGTATTCGACTATGTTATCGAACTCAGAACATTGCCCATAAGTCAAGAAGGCAGGCAAGGGAGAGCAGACTGTAAAAAATGAGGACTACATGAAAGTAAGAGAGTATCTGGGGAGTGTGAAGTGGGAGGAGGAACTGAGAGGGAAGACAGTCCACGAAATGAAGGACTAAGTAAAACTGAGGTGAAAGAGGCAGGAGAGAGATTCATACCACCATTAAGAGAGAAAACCGGCAGAGAATATAATAATTTGAGGTTCAATAGACAGTGCCAGGAGGCGAATGCAAAACGTAGGTGGTGGAGGAAATACAAAGGGCAAAGCACAGAGGAAAACAGCATGAATAATAGATGCAACAAGATCAGGAATGTCTGGATATACGTAAGATTGTCAGAAAGAAACGATGAAAATGATATTTTTTGCCAAAGCAAAAACAACAACCGAAATTCCTAAATAACCATATAAGAA
>WNGS01001425.1:13932-25575 GCA_020271785.1 Procambarus virginalis | reverse complement strand
ACTCCTTTCTAAATTACTGTCCCCCCCTTTCCATCCCACGAATCTAATTAAAGAACAAGCCTTGCTTCGACAAGAAGCAAAGTACAATGCCATAAGCCAAATTGATGCTTTAGTCAGAGCGCTCCCTTTCCCAGAATATTTACACTGATGGATCCTTGCATCAGTCCTATGGTGCAGCTGGAAGTGCAGTTGTTGTGACAGGGAGAGATGGTTCCTTCTCCCATGAGTGTGGAGCGCGTCTAAGTAACTGGGCCTCCACTCTTCAAACAGAATTGGTTGCCATAATCCTTGCACTAGAGCGCGTATATGAATCCAAAGTTGACACGCTAATTGTAAGTGACTCCTTGTCATCCTTGACTGCCCTCAGCTCCCCAAGGCATAACTGTGACGTGCTTATCTCTGAAGCTAGACACAGATATAGTGAAATAATCAATGATGGAGTCAGAGTTTGTCTCCTGTGGATTCCTTCCCATATTGGTCTCCGAATGCATGATAGAACTGATGAGTTGGCCAAGACTTTTGCTCGTAAAGAGGGAATTGATTACAAACTTGGACTGCCTTTGAGCAGCCTGAGGGCAGCAATATCCCAGGAACATCAACTAAATTTCGGAGACTTGAGGCAAAGTGAAATTCACACCAGTTACTCCATCTATCATCATTCTATTATGCAGGAAGAACCGTACGTCTATGGGTCATCCAATAATGTTAGCAGATTTCTAGATGTTACCACTGCTAGGCTTAGGCTCGGCTACAAGTACCTCTGGGAGTTTGTAACATCTGCTGATGTAGATTTGACTAAATGTAAACTCTGTCAGCAGAACTATTCGCATACTTTGCATCATTATATAATGGAATGTGAAAAAATCGCGGAATTTAGATATAACACCATCAATAGTGTCCAAGAAATGTGTAAGTACTTCATTCATAATGATGTGCTGCCCCGAAATCTTAACAAAGTATCCAAAATTTGCTTACTGTAGGTAATGCATACACATGACTGTAAAGCTGCCACCAAGTTGGGTGGGTGTTGAGCAAGACTAGTAACTGTGTGACTCATCATAGATGTAAAGTGCCTTGTATAGTGACTGTTGTGAGCCTCTTGTTGATCACTTGTGACACAAAAGATTATTGATGTGTGTACTTGTGTGGGTGATTAAAATATGTATGTGTATGTCTTATGGCCACTATGGGTCGCAACCGGGTTCTTTGCTGGAGGAACCAAATTACTAGTATCCGACCGTAAGTCGGTAGTGGCTTTCAAGGAGTGAGCTTGATACGCCAAATTCTGTCACTGCCACTTCACTGGCAGACAGCAGATACTACTCAGTTCCTCTTCGGCGGCGGCTCAATGCTCACGTAAAGCAGAATGGAGAAGAGAGATAATAGACTGCCCTGGGTAGACTGACTGTCTTCGTACCACCGCAGCCCAACGTTGTCTCTGTGGATACAGACACGTCATCAGTAAACTGGCCAGTACTGGGGACACTAGGAAATACCACTTACGGACTCTGACATAAACATACAACTCCTCCCACAATAGATGGTGCTGACTTTCTAGGCGCCACCTCACCAGAGGTCAGCAACAGCAACTCTTCGGGCTGACCAAGGCAGGAATCTAGCGTCTCTTGCAGGTATTATACTGCCACCATCAGATGGCGTCGTCCATTTAGTGGGTGTTTAGGGAGCAGACTCACAGATGTCATTGACGTCGCTGCTCCATGCTCCGACGATGGAGTCGGGTTTGTAACAGTATGTATATATGTATACGTATATATATATGTACAAGTATGTATGAGAATGTGTACATGTATATATAACATTAATAATTGTGTAACTAGCGTCAAAAGATTGTTATTTGCTTAGCTAAATGAACTAGAGGGTTCAGTTCCTGAACTGATTATGTGCCTCTGTAATCCTTTACACCACCGCCCACGAGGTGGGTATGGGGTGCATAATAAAGAAAGAAATTGAATTGTGTCGTCCACCCCACATTGTGTCGTCCACCCCACATTGTGTCGTCCACCCCACATTGTGTCGTCCACCCCACATTGTGTCGTCCACCCCACATTGTGTCGTCCACCCCACATTGTGTCGTCCACCCCACATTGTGTCGTCCACCCCACATTGTGTCGTCCACCCCACATTGTGTCGTCCACCCCACATTGTGTCGTCCATCCCACATTGTGTCGTCCACCCCACATTGTGTCGTCCACCCCACATTGTGTCATCCATCCCATATTGTGTCGTCCACCCCCACATTGTGTCGTCCACCCCACATTGTGTCGTCCACCCCACATTGTGTCGTCCACCCCACATTGTGTCGTCCACCCCACATTGTGTCATCCATCCCATATTGTGTCGTCCACCCCCACATTGTGTCGTCCACCCCACATTGTGTCGTCCACCCCACATTGTGTCGTCCACCCCACATTGTGTCATCCATCCCATATTGTGTCGTCCACCCCCACATTGTGTCGTCCACCCACATTGTGTCGTCCACCCCACATTGTGTCGTCCACCCCACATTGTGTCGTCCACCCCACATTGTGTCGTCCACCCCACATTGTGTCGTCCACCCCACATGGTGTCGTCCACCCCACATTGTGTCGTCCACCCCACATTGTGTCGTCCACCCCACATTGTGTCGTCCACCCCACATGGTGTCGTCCACCCCACATTGTGTCGTCCACCCCACATGGTGTCGTCCACCCCACATTGTGTCGTCCATCCCATATTGTGCAGTCCATCCCATATTGTGTCAGCCACCTTTTATTGTGACGGCGACTCCATATTGTGTCGTCCACCCCATATTGGACGATGCAACTGCGGCCCACAAGTTGCGCTCCACAAAGCTATGCAGGTCCGCTGCTTCCGGACAGTCCGCCGGGTCCAGTCTTCGCATGCGTAGGTAGACTCGCCTTAGATCACCGAGGGCCTCTTAAACTTCGTCTCACTGATTTTGCCCGCCAGTCGAAGAGGTTTACCGGGTTTGGCAGCCGTTGTTGCCTGCAAGCAGGTACTAGGAGCCACAGGTGAGAGTGCAGGTGGGGACCACAACAGACAAACCACCCCAAAAGTGCGACTGTTCCCTGTCAGAGGTACTACCCTTCATTGACACCCCACCTCTCACTCACCTCTCACTGACACCCCCACACAACCCACCTCTCACTCGGGTCTCTCTCTACCTCAAGCCCATCATCACCCAGCAAAAATGTGTTATTAGGACAATAACAAACTCTGCTTTCAGACAACACACAGCTCCCCTGTTTAAATCCCTAAACATTCTAAACATAAATTCACTCCATACATTCTCCTGTCAATTACATTTATAAAACCCTTTTCTTAAGTGCAAACCCTGTTCTGAATCTCCTCCTGGACAGATGTAACACATACCACACCAGACAAAAATATCTCTTTAATATCCCCAGAGTCAAACTTAATCTGTGTAAACACTCTTTGCAAATGAAGGGACCTAGTCTATAGAGCTCACTCCCCTTATGAATTAAAAAGCTGTCCAACTTTTGCCATACTCAAAAATAAAACCAAAAAGTACCTAATTTCATCTTCATAGTTTCCTACCTAGTGCTTAACTCGCACTGTATCTAGTGCTACCCAATCCCCCAATACTTGTACCTAAGCCATATTACTTTACCATTGTAATCTTAGATATCATCTGATATCATGGTTGTTATATAGAGTGCATATTTACTGCATTATTCCTTGAAATGATCCTCAAATTGTGCTTCAGTGAACCAATGTATTACCCTGAAATTTTATCCTAATTTACCTAGTAATCCTTGTTCATTATAGTGTATTGTTATTATTGTGTATTATTCTAATCTCTGTTTTTGTGTCAAAATTTCTTACAATGTACCTGTAAACATTTATAATAAATTTTACTGTAATTTCTCTACTTAAAATTATCTGTACCTGTACCTGTAAAGTAAAGTTGTAAAGTACCTGTAAACATTTTTTTAGGACTTGTATTGGAAGGACTACATGGGACTTGTAATGGAAGGAAGGAGTTGGGTATATTTACATATGAGTCATGTTAAATTATGATAGGATGCACGGAAATAGTTGTTTAAGTCTTATATAAAAATGGAAAGAACTAGAGAATATGTAAGACTAAGTACTGATCCGAACACGCAGAGAATATGCCATGAACGGGGAAAGAATGTAAATTAACAGCTACATTAAAATTTATGAGACTTGGGTGAGATGGGGAAGGAGGTGGAGGGGCTAGGGGGGAAGATGAGTAGGAAGGCGGGAGGGGGCGAAAAGATAATTACGCAGTTACAGTTAGGTGCTTACTCTGATAAAGAGTTAGGCTGGAGGGAGGACTTGATCAGAAATATTTATGTTTGATGATCTAAGGCAGAGGAAAGGAAATGGAGCTCACCTAATGTCCTATTTTATTTTACTACGTTAGAAATATGGTGATCTTAAATCTCAGGGATTTGGTCTGATAATAAAGAACTTGTACAAATGCACTAAGCAGGGAAATAGTTGAAACTCGGTAACTGCACTGGCTTTATTTACTGTGTCTGAAATAGCTACGTCTTAAATTTTATGGGATTTGGTCAAATACTAAGGTAACTAAGGTGGAGAATGTGAGTTGGAACTCGGTAATTTGCTTTTGATTTATTTTAAAGGAGGGTCTGAAAATGTAGTTGGGGGGTTTAAATTTCAGAAAATTGATGGGTTATTAACGAAGATATGAGAGAGAGCTAGGACGGAGGACAAGAGTTAGAGTTTGGTAAATGTGTTATCTTTACTTACTCAGAAGTATGGCGTGTTTAAATTTTTATGAAAATTAATGGGTTATTAATAACGAAGATGCGCGAGGGAACTAAGGCTGAGGACGAGAGCTGGAGCGCAGTAATTAAATTGTCGTATTGTACTACGTTTGAAATATGACGGTATATATTCGGTATAAACTTGACTCTGATGAATATGTCTTACTGGACTCTGTTAATTTTTCAGGCTTAAACTGGACTCTGACGAATTTCTGTCTAAAACTGGACTCTGACGAATTTCTGTCTAAACTGGACTCCTGTCGATTTTGGGCATAAAATAGACTCTGGCTAATTTTCGGTCATTACTGGACAGAAATATTTATTGGTACAAAGTGGACTCTGACGAATTTCTGTCTACAATTGGACTGATGAAAATTGGTCTGAACTTGTCTCTGACTAATTTTCTGTCGTTAATTGGACTCTTGATTATTTTTGGGTATAACCTGGACTCTAGCTAATTTTCGGTCTTTACTGGTGAAATTGCTGTAAATGAATATAAAAACTAAAACTTACTGTTAAGATGTCTGTTTTCCTATTCTCAGTAATATGAAAGCTAACTTTGCCCTAACATTTTATAACAATTTCTATGAAATTATTTTATCATAGAACTCTTAACAAACTTTTATTAATACTTTATCTGAAAATGGTCTTTGAAAAAATCCGCAGTTTGAAAACAGGGAAATTTGACCGTAGAGTTTACTGGAACCCCTGACGCCAATCGGCCCTTTTTTCTGAATTTTCTATCAGATTTTCTTACTTATTTTTGCCCATAAGAACTCTTAACAATCTTCTAAGATCTCTGAAATTATTTTTCTTATTAGAAACCTTTAATTCCAAATCAGTGACTGGCCAAATTCACCTGGAACCCCTGACCCCATATGAGTGACTGGCCAAATTTACCTGAAAACTCTGCGACATGTGGATGATTTTCTGAAAAAAAATGTTCTCTACGGAGTCATCCCTACTACTTATAACATGCTGTAAGCAGCTCCAAGCTGTTCTACTCGGCATAGGCTGCTTCTATAAACTGCTATACTCGATTTCATTCATTAACTTTAACTGCTTGACTGGACACAGATAGCTTCAGTAAACTGCTCTATTCAACACAGTCTACTGATGTAATCCGAATACTTGACGTTGACATTCAAGTTTATCACATAACGAATAGGGTGCATTCAACTGCGTATTCTATTGCGCGCATTCTAGTATTCATCAAACTTTGAACTATAAAGCACAATTCAAACCTAAAATCTTATATAATTGAGAATCAACATCAATTTTGTTTATTTTCTTTACTATAAGTATGTAAGTGTGAATATTATTTCTAGTTAGTGAGCACGAATAAGAATTTCTCAAGATTTAGAAGTGTGAGGGCGACTTATGAAGAACTGAATATAGTATAAAAGAAGGAATTTTCCTGCGTCAGTATATTTTTCCAACGTTTCCAGCATGACTGTTAGAGGCGGGAAAATTTTCATGACTCATCAAGTTCCTGGTTTTTACCAGTGGCTGAAACACTGTTGGGGCAGTTTCTGGTTTGTGTACTTGCTTGCTTGTGCCTGCAGGATCGAACTATAGCTCTTGGACCCCGCTTTTTTAGCCGTTGGTTGTCTAATGTAATGACTCCTGACCTATTTCCCAAATATACCTGCTTTTAAAGTTTTGAATTGAGTGTCTCAATAACCTGTTCCTTCAGGTCATTCATTCCATTTACTCACTAACCTTATGCTAAAAGAGACCTATTTAAATATCTCTATGACACACATGATTCTCAAGCTTACATCCGTTCCCTCTTCTTCTGATGGTATTCATTGTGAACATTTCCTCTTTTTTCACCTTTTCAATCGTTCTAAGTATTTTATACGTCTGTATCATGTCTCCCCTCTATCACCTCCTTTCTAGTGTCGTCAGATTAAGTTCCTTCAGATTCTTTTTTGAACACATCATCCCTCGCAGCTTTGGGACGAGTCTCGTTGCAACATCTGCAAATTTTCGAACTTTCTTATGTGTGTTTTTAGAAGAGGGCTCCACAATGGGGCAGCATGCTCTTAAACTGGCCTTACGTAGGCGGTATACAGTGATCAAAAGGCCTCCTTATTTAAGTTCCTGAAGGATGTTCTGAATTTTGCCAGCGTAAAGTATGTGGCTGAGGCTCTGGAGTTGGGTTTGGCAATATGTTCTCTACCAGTCTTTTTTACTAGTAGGTATAGGGAAGTAGTTTCCCTTCATCTTATATTGGCCTTCGGTCTTTTGGCTCCTGATCCCATTCACTTGATGGTGTTGAATTCTAGCAGTTATTTTTCGGACCAACTCTAAGACTTGTTAAGTTGTCTTGGAGAATCTTACAATCCTCATCTGTCTCAACTCTTCTCATTAAGGTCGCATCGTCTGCCATCATAGACATATAAGACTCAACTCTTGCAGTCAAGTCATTAGATAAATGAGGTGCATGGGTCCCAGCACCGATCCTTGAGGCACCCCGCTTGTTACTCTACAACAGTCTAACTTCTCGTCCATCAATTCCTGATTCCTGTCAGGAATCAGGAATTGATGGAATCAGGAATATTTCACAGTATACATACGAGTAATACATCAGAGACCTAAATGTATACATTCTACATCATGACATCCATATAATGTGATATTAGGCTACTGCTATTTACTACACTCCAATACATATCCACAAATACATGGCAAATACTTATGGCACATAATATAGTATAACTTATGGTACATAAATATAGTATACATAGGTATATTAGACATATATTGGTAATACACAATTATTACTAGTATATTATCGAGATATCTCTAAACAGTTTGAACACCACCAGCTAACAATACACCAGCCACAGTATGATCATACTGGTGTATGTGTGGTCATAACAGTATACAAGTTACTGGCCTGTAGTTTAGTGCCTCTTGTCTGTCACCCTTTATGCATATTGGAATACATTTGCCGTCTTCCATAGACCTACTAGACACTATGGAGAGTGGCAAGCAAAGTGCCTCTGCACACTCTTTTAATACCATTTGGTGAGATTCAGTCTGAACCACAGGCTTTCTCACATCCAGACCCAACAGGTGTCTTTTGACCTCATCTCTTGTAATTTCGAACCTTTCCAAGGCCGCCTGGTTTACTGCTACATCTCCTAGCGCAGAGACCTCATCTTGTTCTGTTGTGAAGACCTCTTGGAACCTCTTTTTGAGTTCTTCACACACACCTTTGTCATTCTCTGTGTACCTGTCCTCACCCGTTCTAAGTTCATCACCTGTTCCATCACTGTTGTTTTCCTCCTGATGTGACTGTGGAGTAGCTTCGTTCAGTCTTGGCTTTGTTTGCTTTATCATTTTCATTACTTTTCTCTGCTTCTCTTCTCACACTGACATACTCGTTCCTGGTTCTCTGGTATCTCTCTCTGCTTTCTGGTGTTCTGTTATTTCGGGATTTCCTCCACGCCCTTTTGTTCATTCCTTTGCTTTCATACATGCCCTATTAAATCATGGATTCTTCTTTTTACCTCTCGTTTTTCCTGTCGGGCTGGGTAAACCTGTTTCCTGCCTCCTGACACTATTGGGTGACATAGTCCATCATGTCTTGTACAGACGTAGCTCTGAGTTCTGTGTCCCTTGGTATATCCCTTAGGAAACTTCTCATCTCCTCATAATTTTTCTTTCGGTACGCCAGCCTTTTGTTTCCTACTTCCTTTTTGGGGAGATAATTCGTAGCTCTACCAGGAACTCAAAGATGAATACACTGTGATCACTCATTTCCAGGAGGCTTCCAACTTTACTTCCTTTATATCCCCTCATTTAGGCTAAATATCGATCAAGCATAGCTGGTTCCTCTTCCCCTCTCATTCTTGTTGGTTCCATTAGAAAGTTCTTGGTGCCATGTCCAGCAGCTAGCTCTCCAGTGTCTGGTTCTCCTGTGGGTCTCTGTCCTCCCAATTATCTTTCCGTGGTTGAAGTCATCCCATGATAAGTGTGTTGTGTGTGTGTGTGGTGTGTACTCACCTAGTTGTACTCACCTAGTTGTGCTTGCGGGGGTTGAGCTCTGGCTCTTTGGTCCCGCCTCTCAACCGTCATCAACAGGTGTACAGTTTCCTGAGCCTATTGGGCTCTATCATATCTACACTTGAAACTGTGTATGGAGTCAGCCTCCACCACATCGCTTCCTAATGCATTCCATTTGTCAACCACTCTGACACTAAAAAAGTTCTTTCTAATATCTCTGTGGCTCATTTGGGCACTCAGTTTCCACCTGTGTCCCCTAGTGCGTGTGCCCCTTGTGTTAAACAGCCTGTCTTTATCACCCTGTCGATTCCCCTGAGAATCTTGAATGTGGTGATCATGTCCCCCCTAACTCTTCTGTCTTCCAACGAAGTGAGGTTTATTCCTGCAGTCGCTCCTCGTAGCTCATACCTCTCAGCTCGGGTACTAGTCTGGTGGCAAACCTTTGAACCTTTTCCAGTTTAGTCTTATGCTTGACTAGATAGGACTCCATGCTGGAGCCGCATACTCCAGGATTGGTCTGACATATGTGGTATATGTTCTGAAAGATTCCTTACACAAGTTTCTAAAGGCCGTTCTTATGTAGCCAACCTGGCATATGCTGCTGATGTTATCCTCTTGATATGAGCTTCAGGGGACAGGTCTGGCGTGATATCAACCCCCGGTCTTTCTCTCTCTCTGACTCTTGAAGTATTCATCTCCCAATGGTAAACCTTGTATCTGGTCTCCTGCTTCCTACCCCTATCTTCATTACATTACATTGCTTGGGTTGGGTTAAACTCTAACAGCCATTTGTTCGACCATTCCTGCAGCTTGTCCAGTCTTCTTGAAGTCTCAAGCTGTCCTCCTCTGTCTTAATCCTTCTCATAATTTGGCGTCGTCAGCAAACATTGAGAGGAATGAGTCTATACCCTCTGGAGATCATTTACGTATATCAAAACAGGATAGGTCCAAGTACAGAGCCCTGTGGGACTCCACTGGTGACTTCACGCCAGTCTGAGGTCTCACCCCTCACTGTAACTCTCTGCTTCCTATTGCTTAGTACTCCCTTATCCACTGGAGCGCCCTACCTGTTACTCCTGCCTGTTTCTCCAGCTTATGCATCAACTTTTATGGGGTACTGTGTCAAAGGCTTCCGACAGTCCAAAAAAATGCAGTCCGCCCACCTTCTCTTTCTTGCTTAATTTTTGTCACCTGATCGTAGAATTCTATCAAGCCTGTAAGGCAAGATTTACCCTCCCTGAACCCATGTTGATGGGTTGTCACGAAGTCTCTTCTCTCCAGATGTGTTACTAGTTTTTTTCTCACAATCTTCTCCATCACCTTGCATGGTATACAAGTTAAGGACACTGGCCTGTAGTTCAGTGCCTCTTGTCTGTCACCCTTTTTGTATATTGGTACTACATTAGCAGTCTTCCATATTTCTGGTAGGTCCCCCGTTTCCAGTGACTTACTATACACTATGGAGAGTGGTAAGCAAGTGCTCCTGCACACTCTTTCAATACCCATGGCGAGATTCCATCCGGCCCAACAGCTTTTCTCACATCCAGCTCCATAGGTGCTTTTTGACCTCATCTCTTGTAATTTCGAACCTATCCAAGGTCACCTGGTTTGCTGCCACCTCTCCCAGCGCCGTGATATCTCCCTGTTCTATTGTAAAGACCTCCTGGAACCTTTTGTTGAGTTCTTCACACACCCTCTTTGTCATTCTCTGTGTACCTGTCCTCGCCCACCCTAAGTTTAATCACCTGTTCCTTCACTGTTGTCTTCCTCCTGATGTGACTGTGTAGTAGCTTTGGTTCAGTCTTGGCTTTATTAGCTATATCATTTTCATACCTTTTCTCAGCTGCTCTTCTCACACTGACATACTCGTTCCTGGTTCTCTGGTATCTCTCTCTACTTTCTGGTGTTTGTTTTACGGAAGTTCCTCCATGCCCTTTTGTTCAGCTCCTTTGCTTTCATACATTCCCTATTAACCCACGGATTCTTCCTTGCTTCTCTGTTTTTTTCCTGTTTGTTGGGCTGGGACAAACCTGCTTACGCCTCCTGACATTTTTGGGTGACATAGTCCATCATGTCTTGTACGGACTGGTTCCGAGTTCTGTGTCCCAATGTATATCCCATAGGAATTTATTCATCTCCTCATAGTTTCCCTTTCGGTACGCCAGCCCTTTGGTTCCCAGTTCTTTTTTGGGGTGATAATTCCTAGCTCAACCAGGTACTCAAAGCTCAATACACTATGATCACTCATTCCAAGGGGGCTTCCAACTTAACTTCCCTTATATCCGACTCATTTAGGGTAAAATCAAATCAAGCAAGGCTGGTTCATCCCCTCCTCTCATTCTTGTCGGTCCCTTGACGTGTTGACTTAGAAAGTTTCTTGTTGCCACATCCAGCAGCTTAGCTCTCCTGTGTCTGGGCCTCCGTGTGGGTCTCTGTTCCCAATCTATCTTCCCATGGTTGAAGTCCTCCCATGATTAGAAGTCTGGATCGTTCGTTCCTGCTAGCCACAGAAGCTGCTCTCTCTCTTATATTGATGGTGGCCAGTTGTTTCTATCATATCCTGTCTGGGTCTTCTGTCATTCGGTGGGGGTGTTATATTACTACTATTATAATTTTTCTGTCCTCCAGTTGCAATGGTGCCTGATATTTAGTCCCTGAAACCTTCACAGTTCTGAATTACCATCTCTTCGAAAACTCCAACCTTCTCTTAGTAGGCTACTGGAAGGACGGGTTGCCTCAGCACCGGGCTACTGGAAGGACGGGTTGCCTCAGCACCGGGCTACTGGAAGGACGGGTTGCCTCAGCACCGGGCTACTGGAAGGACGGG
>WNGS01001425.1:0-11019 GCA_020271785.1 Procambarus virginalis | reverse complement strand
GCAAAAGCAAAGCCACACCACATCCTCCTCTCCCTTCTCTCTCTTTCCTCACTACATAGTAGCTGCTCCAGCACCGGGCTACTGGGTGGACGGGTTGCTCCAGCACCGGGCTACTGGGAGGACGGGTTGCTCCAGCACCGGGCTACTGGGAGGACGGGTTGCTCCAGCACCGGGCTACTGGAAGGAGGGTTGCTCCAGCACCGGGCTACTGGAAGGATGGTTGCTCCAGCACCGGCTACTGGAAGGATGGGTTGCTCCAGCACCGGGCTACTGGGTGGACGGGTTGCTCCAGCACCGCGCTACTGGGAGGACGGGTTGCTCCAGCACCGTGCTACTGGGAGGACGGGTTGCTCCAGCACCGGGCTACAGGAAGGACGGGTTGCTCCAGCACCGTGCTACTGGAAGGACGGGTTGCTCCAGCACCGGGCTACTGGGAGGACGGGTTGCACCAGCACCGGGCTACTGGGTGGACGGGTTGCACCAGCACCGGGCTACTGGGAGGACGGGTTGCTCCAGCACCGGGCTACTGGGTGGACGGGTTGCTCCAGCACCGAGCTACTGGGTGGACGGGTTGCTCCAGCACCGGGCTACTGGGTGGACGGGTTGCTCCAGCACCGCGCTACTGGAAGGACGGGTTTCTCCAGCACCGGGCTACTGGGTGGACGGGTTGCACCAGCACCAGGCTACTGGGAGGACGGGTTGCACCAGCACCGGGCTACTGGGAGGACGGGTTGCTCCAGCACCGGGCTACTGGGTGGACGGGTTGCTCCAGCACCGGGCTACTGGGTGGACGGGTTGCACCAGCACCGGGCTACTGGAGGACGGGTTGCACCAGCACCGGGCTACTGGGTGGACGGGTTGCTCCAGCACCGGGCTACTGAGAGGACGGGTTGCTCCAGCACCGGGCTACTGGGAGGACGGGTTGCTCCAGCACCGGGCTACTGGGTGGACGGGTTGCTCCAGCACCGGGCTACTGGGAGGACGGGTTGCACCAGCACCGGGCTACTGGGTGGACGGGTTGCACCAGCACCAGGCTACTGGGAGGACGGGTTGCTCCAGCACCGGGCTACTGGGAGGACGGGTTGCTCCAGCACCGGGCTACTGGGTGGACGGGTTGCTCCAGCACCGGACTACTGGAAGGACGGGTTGCTCCAGCACCGGGCTACTGGGAGGACGGGTTGCTCCAGCACCGGACTACTGGAAGGACGGGTTGCTCCAGCACCGGGCTACTGGGAGGACGGGTTGCTCCAGCACCGGGCTACTGGGAGGACGGGTTGCTCCAGCACCGGGCTACTGGGAGGACGGGTTGCTCCAGCACCGGGCTACTAGGAGGACGGGTTGCTCTAGCACCGGGCTACTAGGAGGACGGGTTGCTCTAGCACCGGGCTACTAGGAGGACGGGTTGCTCTAGCACCGGGCTACTAGGAGGACGGGTTGCTCAAGCACCGGGCTACTAGGAGGACGGGTTGCTCAAGCACCGGGCTACTGGGAGGACGGGTTGCTCAAGTAGGACCAGGGCTTCAGGTAAATTCGGTCCTCACACGCCCAAGCATATAACACAATGGTTATTTATCACAAAATATCACATTAATAAAAAGGTGATCAGGTTTGGCAGCGAAAAAAATCCGGTTTGGCAGCACGATGCTGCGTCTGGAAACTTTTCTTATTAAGACTACTCAATAGCTCGGTCGATAGAGCTTCGGCCTCACACACATCGGGTCGAGTTCAAGTCTTCTAGAACCCAGGAGAATGGAATAACAGTAAATAATTATACTATGAGATCTGGATTATTTTACTGGAATCGTTACCTTGATATTATACAGAACATGAACATTTAAAATTTGTCTTTACATCTACACCTGCTGCCTTCTCCCTCCCAGCACGACTTCACGACACAATTTTAAACTGGACAAATAAATGGACGGAGGAAATGTAAAGAAATATTGGTTCCCAGTACGGGTGGTCAACATGTGGAACACACTGAAGGAAAAAGTTATGCTAACCACCTCAATCCACAACTTTGAGGCCAGTTTGAACAACAAGACAGGTACCAGACAAGTTGGCCGGGTATAAAGAGCTACAACTTACTTCACCCTCGGCACTGACAGGTAAGCATGAACTGGACCTTGTGTGAGGCAGCCATTGTTGTTGCAGCGTACAGCGCCAGTTTCCTGAGACTCGTATATGCATTTTAGAAAATATGAGATATACTAATTTGTAAGAAGGCCTCTTTGCTGTATACATACTTCATCTCCATGCTGGAAGCAAGAGCTATTACAACATGAAAACAAATTCTTTACATTTGAAATAAAAGTGAACTGAAAGTAAGTCTACTTGAGGATATGGCCACCTACTTAGATATACTCGCCTATTACACAGATGTGGGAGCCTTAACCCTTAAGCTGCTAAGGGGTCCTGAGGAGATTTACACCCCCTGTGCGCAAGAAAAAAAATTATAAACAATTATTTCGTCTTCTAACAATTTTAATTTGTGTTCCCTGAGCACGGGGCAAAAAAAATCGTAGGTGACATATTTTGGGTGCAATAGACAGAGGAAGTCTGGCAAAAAGTGGGCGTTGACAGAGCAGTCGTCAGAGCAAGTCAGCGTCACCCGTGCTGACAGGTGGGAGTTGCCACAAAGATATTATCACTTAATTATTTCAATGTCTCTGAATGACTTTTTCCTTGTTTTTTGCAGTAATATTATTCAATAGTGTGTATTGTGATATATTTATATAATAAAAGGGGTGAATAATCGCTATACTCAAAAGTATGGTGTGCATATTAGTGATTCAATTATTATGTTCATAAAACAATAAGCAAATAGTTTTGCTGTTATTACACTCTATACACAGGTTATATATAAGTATCTGCATGTTTTGTTCACCATAACGAACCACTAAGTTGGTATTGAGAGTCGAAAAGCAACGAGGAGTGACCGCCACACACCAGCCAGCCACTCCCTCAACAACGCCTCACTCGCCCACTTTCTCCTCCCACCATCCTGTTTTATATTTTATTCACAATATACAGACGTTATATATAAGTATCTATATGTTTTGTTCACCACAACTGTACAACTAAGCTGATATAGTTAGTTCAGGCACTAAGAGTCGTCGCTACACAATCA
This sequence comes from Procambarus virginalis, assembly GCA_020271785.1. NCBI lineage: Eukaryota > Metazoa > Arthropoda > Malacostraca > Decapoda > Cambaridae > Procambarus > Procambarus virginalis. The sequence goes on along the minus strand of WNGS01001425.1, from coordinate 7,889 downwards.
GCTGGCGGCTCCCTCACTCATTCAGGGTCACACGCACTAAACTTTCTCCCCCAACAATACTGTTTGCAGTGTTATTACACTATATACACACATTATATATAAGTATCTACGTGTTGTATGCACCGTAACTTTACACCTAAGCTTGTAGAGGTAGAGTGCCCAAAGAGCATAGTGGCCACCCTCTACACAGCCAGACAAATCATGCAGACGACGTCACCTCCGTCACCCAAATTGCTCCTCCCAACATAATCCTTTTGCTGTTATTACACTAACACACACATTATATATAAGTATCTACATTTGTGTTCACCATAGAGAACCACTGAGCTGGTATGGTGAATGCAGACAATAACAGGTGACCACACAGTCAGTAAACAATGCAATCTCCCAATCTCCCACTCCTCTCACAGCGCTAATTATTACAACAATCCTGCTATTATCACAAACCTGGTCATTTTTATCACAGTCAGGGGTCATCTGTAATATTTTCATCACTAAATAATGGCAGTTTTATATTTATTTTGACATTTTTCGGCGATGCTGTGGTCACAAGCAGAACAGCAATGTTGTTCGCTCATGCTGCGTGCGCCAGCCTTGGTTGCTTCAACAGTATTGTGGCTCTCACACCTGAAAATATTGCTCATGATTTTTTTTAAATGGCGTCTGTTTGCAAGAGCCCTGAAGAAGCTAATGTGAGCCCCGTGTAGTCGCGGGCCATTTGAATCATGCCTGGCACCCTATGCCATATATATACGCCATGTGCACTGTGAGACATGTTACTCATGGCGTATATATACGCCATGCGCAGTTTAAGGGTTAAAGTAAACTAAGGATTTTCCCTCTCCCTTCTCTCACCAAAGCTTCCCGTAGCAAGACAAATAAGTGCGTATGTATGACATTGTCATTATTCTCGCGACAATGTTACGGATTTGGTCATATTGAAGAGTCTCCACGGGGCTCCTACACCTCCGTTCCTGACGGCCACCAACGGTGGCTACTCAGTTTGAACCCCTTCTTGGGGTCCACAGGAGTTTTCCCCACTAGGAATACATCATTAAGGTTCCATTAATGGGACTTACTCATTGCATCAGTTCTAATAGAGCTCCTCCAAAAATGATCTTTCCCGAGCAGTTCCTCCCCCCCTCCCACTGAAACAATCCCACTGAGGCTCTGCACTGCGCCAACCTAATGTCCTCCCACGATATAAACCATCATCAGTTTCTCCAGTGGGGCTCCTAAACTGGGGATAAATATTTGAAAAATATTAAAGATCCTCAACCATAAAGATTAAAAAAAGAGAGAACTGAAATTTATGACTTGGAGTACAAGGTCCAATATGGCGTCTCCTCCACAATTTTATACTAATTTAGAAAAAGATAGAGCGAGAGAGATAGGGAAGAGTGAGTGTGGGAGAGAGAGAGAGAGAGAGAGAGAGAGAGAGAGAGAGAGAGAGAGAGAGAAAATCTTTTATACATATGCTCACCTTCGTCTTTCTCCCTACCACTAGAGTGCTGGGGAATTTAATTTGACACCGGAACCCTGTCCTCCCGGCCCTCCTCTTCGTCTGATCTCTCTCACGTTATTTATTTTAAGTTTTGTTATGGTGCTGGAGAATGCTACACCTCACTCCATCCTCTTCCGTCTCGGTCAAAATATTTTAGGTTCCTTTACTCAATTCTATTCTTGATCGTAACTGTATCAAGCCTTAGCCATCTTCCTTGGTATCAGTTGTCATATCTGCATCATATAACGTAGACACTTATGTTCCTATCCATCTCATTCACAGATATCCCAGGTCCTCTCCATCCTTCTTAATCTCTCGCAGGTATCCTAGGTACTATCTATTCTTCTTGATATCTCTCACGTATCCCAGACCTTCCTCTGTTTCTCATATTCTCACTGTTCAAGTGGTCGACTCTCAAAACATCTTTCCACACCAAGAGAACATACGTGGAGTGAAAGATTTGATCTTGCTTCTTTGCAGCTGGATGTTAAAATCTTCCAACTTGCCTCAACGCTTGAAGAACTAATTATATTTTTTCTCGTCTTTTGGGATAATCGAATTGTATCGATAAACACGAGTAATGTCCCACTGATGACCATCACCCACACTACCATCACCCGCACTATCTTGTTACCAGTCACTTGGATGCTTTGGATGGAAACCGTTCAGCCGTCATCCAGTTTTCGGACAGCAAGCAATATAGGTGAGTGGTGCTCTTGGAAAGGGAAGACTCCGAAGGTTGGACATGCAGAAGAGCTTAGTGTTAAGGCTCAAGAACCTTTTAGCCTTTGAGAAAATCTGCAGGAGCCACGAGAAAGATTCGAACTCGCACACATGGTGTTCCCAAGAGCATATCCTACACCACTACACCACGACAGGGTAAAATCAATGCAACCTGGCATTCAAATTAAACCTCTCGATGTCTTGAGGCTTCCACTGAAGCCCAACCATGGTTTATGACTCGCTATCAATCCATATGCCCTTCTTGGCTATCCAGGCAGTGTCGCTGAAGACTCCTTAACGACCAGAACGGGTTGCCATAGTGCTTAAACATTCACCGATCACCACAGAGCATCCAGCACTCTGACGGTCATCTAACACGGAAGTCTGACACCGTCGACAACGTTTACTGTAAGTCGTCCGTGACATAAGTTTCCACCGCGATGTGAGGTTTGTGCAAGCTCTTTAACTGATTTTGGCAGATCTATGGAGTTTGTAGAATCCCTATATGAAAACAGAACACCGGAAGTGAACCTCCATGCTTCATGACGTCTCAGGAGCAAGATGGCACAGTGGCTCGTAGGCTTACTGAATCTTACAGAGAGAGGTTCTCTCCACGAGTGACTTCGGTTCAAGTGACCTGTAAATTGTCCTCGTCTTTTATCTAAAATATTACATACAATGCAGATATCATGTTGTTGTTGTTGTTGTTTTTAGATTCAGGTACTCAGTACATAAAGTTTCAGGTAGCACGAGCTATGGTGAGCCCGTAAGCGGAGGCTCTTTGGAGCCATTATCTGTATCAATGGCTGATACTAGAAATCTAGGGATGGATGTGAGTCTTCAGTCTTGGAGGGCTGGCTGTACCAGTTATGGAGCTGGTGGGATTAGTGTAGACCTCTAGGTTTTTCGTTTTGTCTTTGCCTGAGACTAGATATCATGATATCACACCCATTATGTACAATTCTGCACTTAACTTAAGTATGAAGTAAGGAAGACAGTGATATTAAGCTGGACTTGTGGATGATAATACAGAGCAGCTTAGTGTTATCGTGTTTGGAGAAGCTGCTGCCTGTTGTGAAGAGCATCAGAGAACTCAACCACCGTCTGCAGTTGGTCTCTCTTGCAGTGGGCTGAGAATCACTTCTTTATCTTTGACGTTATCCTCGTTGATGAAGAACCTGTGAACGATCATATGCTTCTACAGTGCGATTCTTGCCCCCCCCCCCAAATATCATATATCAGGATATATATATATCACATTGTGTGCTGGAAACGTTATGGGCCAATGGTGTTCCCCACACACATTATACCGTCATGTAACCCAAGCCAAAAATAAGGAACACTACATACATGTGATCGGAGTTCGATGTTATTGTCTCGAACAAAATTACTTGCAGTTGGTTTCGCATTTCTCATTCATCCAAAGTAAAGAGAAAGACATGTACTTGCGCCCGTCTCATTTCCCAAGTGAGGACGGGAAGCTGGAGCTACTGTTCTCCGGCGACAAGAATTGTGATTCAATAAACTTTCTCGTATCCCTGCATGACGTCTGTGAGCAATTTCTCATTCGGGTGAAGAAATAGGGAAGTAGTTTGGGAAAAGTTGTGTGTCTCACAAGTCACATTAATGCTTTACTAACGGCTGAGCAAGGTAATACCCAGAGAATTTTTCCGCGCGGTATAAAGTGTCCACACAGAAGTCTTCGCTGTTGGAAGGCTTTCAATCTTTGAGACCTTTGAAGAATACTTTGGTTTACCCACAATTGGGTGTAAATATTTTTGCTGTAAAATATAGTATACACACAAAGGCACAAACAAACACAAACACTGTTGCGTGTGCACACGTATGTGTTCGATTTGGATATGAGAAAGGCTGTTAGTCTGGACAGAATCTCACCATGGGTGTTGAAAGAGTGTGCATAAGCACTTTGCTTGCCACTCTCCATAGTGAATAGTAGGTCACTGGAGGCGGAAAACATGCCAGAAATATTGAAGACGGCTAATGTAGTCCGAGTATACAAAAATGGTGACAGGCAAGAGGCACTGAACAACAGGCCAGTGTTCTTAACTTGTATACCATGCAAGGTGACGGAGAAGAAGAGGAAAAACCTAGCAATACATCTTGAGAAAAAGGACTTCGTGACAACCCATCAACATGGGTTCAGGGAGGGTAAATCTTTCCTCACACGCTTAATACAATTCTACCATCAGGTGACAAAGTTTGAACAAAGAAGAGAAGGGTGGGTGGACTGCATTTTCTTGGACTGTCAGAAGGCCTTTGATACAGTATGTACCCCGTAAGAGGCTAGTGTATAAGTTGAAGAAAGAGAGTAACTAGTTGGGTGCTCCAGTGGATAAGGGAATACATAAGCAATAGGAAGCAGAGAGTTACAGTGAGGGGGAGAGACCTCAGATTTTCGTGAAGTCACCAATGGAGCCCCACAGGGCTCTGAACTCGGACCTGTCCTGTTTCTGATATATGTAAATGATCTCTCAGAGGGCATAGACTCATTCCTCTCAATGTTTGCTGATGATGACAAAATTATGAGAAGGATTAAGACAGAGGAGGACAGCTTGAGACTTCAAGAAGACTTGGACAAACTGAAAGAAAGTTCCAACAAATGGTTGATAGAGTGTAAGCTAAGCAAATGCAATACAATGAAGATATGTGTAGGGAGCAAGAAGCCAGATACACGGTATCAGTTGGGAGATGAAATTCTTCAAGAATCAGAGAGAGAGAGAGAGAGAGAGAGAGAGAGAGAGAGAGAGAGAGAGAGAGAGAGAGAGAGAGAGAGAGACATGGAGGGGGTTGATGTTACGCCAAACCTGTCCCCTGAAGCCCATATCAAGAGGATAAGATCAGCGGCATTTGCCAGGCTGGCCAACATAAGAACGGCCTTTAGAAACTTGGGTAAGGAATCATTCAGAAATTTGTATACCACATATGTCAAACCAATCCTGGAGTACGCAGCTCCAGAATGGAGTCCACATTTAGTCAAGCATAAGACTAAACTGGAGAAGGTTCAAAGGTTTTCCACCAGACTAGTGAAATGAGGGGTATGAGCTACGAGGAGAGACTACGGGAATTAAACCTCACGTCGCTAGAATACAGAAGTTAGGGGGGACATGAATCACCACATACAAGATTCTCAAAAGAATTGATAGGGTAAATTATGACAGACCATTTAACGCAAGGGGCACACGCACTAGGGGACACAGGTGGAAACTGGGTGCCCAAATGAGCCATAGAGATCTCATAAGTTTTTTTGCCAGAGTAGTTGACAAATGGAATGCATTAGGAAGTGATGAGGTGGAGTCAGACTCCATACACAGTTTCATGTGTTAATATGATAGAGCCCAAAAGGCTCAGCAATCTGTACATCAGTTGATTGACAGTTGAGAGGCGGGACCAAAGAGCCAGAGCTCAACCCCCCCCGGAAGCACAACTAGGAGAGTACAACTAGTTGAATACACTCGCACAGCAGAGCAAGCAAGAGGCACTGAACTACAGGCCAGTTTCCCTAACTTGTATACCATGCAACGTGATGGAGAAGATTGTGAGGAAAAGGCTCTTAGAACATCTGGTGACAACGAGTTATATTACACACATCAGCATGGGTTCAGGGATTGTAAATCGTGCCTCACAGGTTTAATATAATTCTATGACCAGGCGACAAAAACTAGGCAAGAAAGAAGGGTGGGCAGACTAAAGTGATAAAAAGACTTTTAAAAATAAAGTGCTCCAGTGGATATGGGAGTACATAAACAATAGGAAACATCGACTAACTGTGAGAGGGGGAGGGTGAGGGTAGACATCAGAGGGGCGAGATGTCACCAACGGAGTCCCACAGGGCTCTGATCTTAGACCCATCTTGTTTCTGATGTATATAAACGATCATCCCGAAGGTATAAACTTATTCCTCTCAAACATCATCATGTTTGCTGATGTTGCAAAAATTATGAGAAGAATCACGACAGATGGAGATAGACATAGACGATCTGGACAGACTGGAGCAATGGTCGAAAAAATGGCTACTAATGTTTAACTCAGGAATGTGTAAAGTAGTGACATTATGTGAAGGGAGTAAGAGGATGAACACAATGTACCATCAGGGAGATGAAATCCTGCAAGAGATAAACATAGAGAACGATTTGCGGGTTGATATCACACCGAACCTGACACCAGAAGCCCTCATCCAAAGGTTATCATCAGCGGTATGTGCTACATTTACCAACATAAGACCTGTCTTCAGAAACTTGTGTTTGGAATCATTCAGAGCCTTGTATACCACTTATGTCAGACCAATCCTGGAGAACGCAGCTTCAGCCTGGAGTCTAAACCTTCGTAAATACAAGCTAAAGTTAGAGATTCGGAGGTATGCCATCAGACTAGTAGCAGAACTGTGAGGTATGAGCTACGAGGAAAGACTACAGGAATTGAACCTAATGTCACTGAAAGACAGGAGAGTTAGGAAAGACATGATCACCACCTAAAAAATTTTAGGGGGAATTGACAGGGTGGACAAAGACAAACTATTTAGCATGGGAGGAACAAAAACAGGGGGACACAGGTGGAAACTTGGTTCCAAAATGAGACATTAGAAAGAGTTTGTTCAATGTCAGAGTAGTTAACAATTGAAATGCATAAGGCAGTGATGTGGTGGAGGCAGACTTCATACACAGTTTCAAAAGTAGGTATGATACAATCCAATACGCTCAAGAATCTGTACACAAGATGATTGACAGTTGTTAGGCGGGACCAAGGAGGCAGAGCTTCACACCCACAAACATAACTAGGTGAGTACAACTAGGTGAGTACACACATACATCCACTAAAACAAGCACCTTCCGTCTCCTTCACCACCTTCCCTCACCTTCACCACCTTCCCTCTCCTTCACCACCTTCCCTCTCCTTCACCACCTTCCCTCTCCTTCACCACCTTCCCTCTCCTTCACCACCTTCCCTCACCTTCACCACCTTCCCTCTCCTTCACCACCTTCCCTCACCTTCACCACCTTCCCTCACCTTCACCACATTCCCTCACCTTCACCACCTTCCTCTCCTTCACCACCTTCCCTCTCCTTCACCATCTTCCCTCACCTTCACCACCTTCCTTCTCCTTCACCACCTTCCCTCACCTTCACCACCTTCCCTCACCTTCACCACCTTCCCTCTCCTTCACCACCTTCCCTCACCTCCACCACCTTCCCTCACCTTCACCACCTTCCCTCTCCTTCACCACCTTCCCTCTCCTTCACCACCGTCCCTCACCTTCACCACCTTCCCTCTCCTTCACCACCTTCCCTCACCTTCACCACCTTCCCTCACCTTCACCACCTTCCCTCACCTTCACCACCTTCCCTCACCTTCACCACCTTCCCTCACCTTCACCACCTTCCCTCTCCTTCACCACCTTCCCACTCCTTCACCACCGTCCCTCACCTTCACCACCTTCCCTCTCCTTCACCACCTTCCCTCTCCTTCACCACCTTCCCTCACCTTCACCACCTTCCCTCTCCTTCACCACCTTCCTCACCACTTGCCCTCACCTTCACCTTACCTCCCTTACCTTCACCCACCTTCCCTCCCTTCACCACCTTCCATCTCCTTCACCACCTTCCCTCTCCTTCATCCACCTTCCTCTTTCCTTCCCCCACCCTCC